>JAGFNQ010003798.1:0-86930 GCA_024364735.1 Boesenbergia rotunda | reverse complement strand
TCATATTTAAGACAAATGTAGTTGTAATGATGTATGTAATATAATTGATCAATGTTAATTAGATTGGATTATACGAATGATGAGTGGAAACGTAGTTATCACTTGATTTCGTAAACCAAGTCAAGTTTACATTGAGTCAATCAAAAATTATGTACATATGTTATACACTAAATTAATTAATAATTTGTTTATTCATGATAGATCATGGCAACTAAGAACATCATAGCTGAACTGAACAAGGGAGAGAAATTGTATGGGGACAACTATAAAATATGGCATCTCAAGATACAATATGTTCTTGAGGAACAAGAAGTTCTGGAGGCTGTAAATCACTTCATGGTAGAACCTGCTGTTGGTTCAACTGCACAGTACAGACTTGATCTAGATGCCTATAGAGCATGGAAGAAAAAGGACTCCACTGCAAAGGGGATATTGATTAGTTCAATGGTAGATGACCTGGTATTTGAGTATGAGCCACTACCATCAGCTCATGCTGTCTGGGTTGCCCTGAAAGAGAGATACAGTGGAGTTAGTGTGAGCAAGCTTCGTCAACTGACAATCAAGTTTGACAGTTGTAAAAAGCGCTCGAATGTGACGATGACCCAATATCTGAGAGAAATGGGTAATATGATTCGGGAGCTTAAGACTGCTGGTCATTAGTTGACCGACGAACAACAGGTTCAAGCAGTTATTCGTTCCCTTCCTGATTCTTGGGAAACAATGAAGCAGAACCTTACTCACAGTGAGAGTATCAGGACTTTCATTGATGTCTCACGCCATATTGAACTGGAGGCGGAGAGAATAGAATCCGCAAAGATTTCTGAGCAAGCTTTTGTAGCTGAAGGTTCTAGATCCAAGAATAAGAAAAAATGGTTTAAGAAAGGGAAGGGTAAGGGAAAAGAAGCTGGTGCTACTACTGTGCAAGACCCAATCAAGAAGAAAGGAAAGAAGAATGGAAAGAAACCTAAAGGCAAGCTAACTTGCTACAACTGTGGCAAGAAGGGTCATTTTGCTCGGGAGTGTACTGAGCCGAAAAAGGTAAATCCATGTTTGTCTTCTTTTCATGAGCTTTATGTTGCTAGTTCGGTGTTGTTAGCTGATTCTTATCCTTTGTGGATTATAGATTCAGGAGCAACGAACCATGTAGCTCGTGATCGAGCTACATACGTGGAGTACCGTCGTGTACCAGCTGGCAATAAGTGGATTTATGTGGGAAACAATGCAAGAATTGAAGTCAAAGGAATTGGCACTTGCAAACTCAACCTTCGTGGTGGGCGTACATTGTTTCTGCATGATGTCCTGTATGCTCCTGAGATTCGACGGAATTTGATTTCTGTGAATTGTCTTCTTGAATTGGGTTATTGTATGAATTTTTATAGTCGTCGTGTAGAACTTAAAATTGACTCTGTGTTAATTGGATATGGTTTTATATCAAACGGTTTCATGGTTCTTGATGTAGAACCAGATGTTAATTGTGGAAATAATGATTGTTTTTCAAACATTGCTCTTACTAGTGATGCTGATGTTAATGATAAAGTTTGGCATGCTAGATTGGGGCATATAGGACAAGAAAGAATGAATAGATTAGCAAGAGAGGGTCTGCTCGGCACTCGTGCTAAAGTTGACTTGTCTATGTATGAGCATTGTCTTGCTGGAAAAGCAACTAGGAAACCGTTTGGTAAGGCTATTAGGGCTGATTCACCATTGCAATTGATTCATTCGGATATTTTTGGTCCGATGAACATGAAGGCTAGAAATGGTAGTTCATATTTCATTACATTTATTGATGATTTCACGCATTTTGGTCATGTGTATATGATTTCTCATAAATCTGAAGTATTAGATTGCTTTAATCGTTATTTGAACGAAGTTGAGAATCAATTGGAACGTAAGGTTAAAACCTTACGCACTGACCGTGGAGGTGAATACTTGTCTGATCAGTTCAAGACAATATGTAATGAAAAAGGGATTATTAGACAGTTAACTATCCCTGGAACTCCACAGCAAAATGGAGTTGCTGAAAGAAGAAATCGAACTCTTCTTGAAATGGTTAGGTCGATGATGGCTCAAGCTAATTTGTCTATTTCCTATTGGGGAGATGCATTATTGGCTGCAACCTACATACTTAACCGGGTGCCTTCTAAATCTGTTCCATCTACTCCATATGAACTTTGGACAGGCAGAAAACCAGATTTGAGTAATCTGAGACCATGGGGGTCAGCTGCTTATATTCATGACAAGACTCACAAATATGGAAAGTTAGGACCCAGAGGTAAGAAGTGTATTTTTGTAAGATATTCTGATACCTCTAAGGGTTATGTCTTTATTGGTGAGCAACAAGATGGAACCATCTCTGAAATTGAGTCAAGAGATGCTACTTTTCTCGAAACTGAATTCCCAACAAGAGGTGAAGTTGATAAATCAACTCCTCTATTTGCAATAGAGGAGGAGGATACTGTTCCTCCATTAACAAATCAGGAATCTCAGGGAATGCCTGAATCTAGTCAACCTAGTGGGAGTGAATTGCCTATAAGTGAATTAGTTTCTCAACAGTCAAACCTGCGAAGAAGTAATCGTAAGATTATTCCTCGGAGA
Organism: Boesenbergia rotunda; assembly: GCA_024364735.1. Taxonomy (NCBI): domain Eukaryota; kingdom Viridiplantae; phylum Streptophyta; class Magnoliopsida; order Zingiberales; family Zingiberaceae; genus Boesenbergia; species Boesenbergia rotunda. The sequence continues at coordinate 84,335 of JAGFNQ010003798.1, read as the reverse complement.
AGGTTTGACATTGAAAATGAGGCATTAATGATTCTCCCAGTTGACGATGAAGAACCTCGAACGGTTGAGGAAGCATTGAGATGCTCAGTTAGAGAAAAATGGAGAATTGCAATGGATGAAGAAATGGAGTCTATGAGAAAGAATCAGGTTTGGGATTTAGTCGATCTTCCTCCAGGCCGAAGGGCTATTGGGAATAAATGGATTCTCAAAATCAAGAGGAAGGCAGATGGATCGATTAATAAATACAAAGCTCGTCTGGTTGCAAAAGGATATACCCAAATGGAGGGTATTGATTTTGAAGAGACATTTTCTCCTGTTGTGAAGTTTGTGTCAATACGTGTCATTTTAACTATAGTAGCACATTATGACTTGGAATTACATCAGATGGATGTAAAAATGGCTTTCCTTAATGGTAATCTTGACGAGGAAATCTATATGGCACAACCAGAAGGTTATATTGCTGATGGCCAAGAGGAAAAAGTATGTAGACTTAAAAAGTCTATATATGGGCTAAAGCAAGCGTCGAGACAATGGAACATAAGATTCAATGAAGTCATTTTATCTTATGGTTTCGAAATGATCAATGAGGATCATTGTGTTTACCTAAGAAAGGATAAAGGAAAGTTGGTCATTTTATCATTATATGTTGATGATATGCTGATAGCTGGAAATGACTTAAAAGTTGTGATTGAGGTCAAGTCTTGGCTTTCATCACAATTTGACATAATTGACATGGGAGAAGCTGAGTATATCTTAGGAGTACGGATCATTCGTGATCGATCAAAAAGACTTTTGGGTTTGTCCCAAGAAGCTTATATTTCTAAGATACTACAACACTTCAATATGTTTGATTGCAACGTTGAACAAACACCTACAGCGAAAGGTGTTGTTTTGAGCAAAAGTATGTCTCCCAAGACTCCTGAAGAGATAGCCGAGATGAAGAAAAGACCATATGCTAGTGTCATTGGTAGTTTGATGTACACTATGTTGTGTACTCGCCCTGATATAAGCTATGCTGTTGGCTTAGTTAGTCGTTTCCAGTCAAACCCAGGATCGAGACACTGGAAAGCGGTAAAAAGGATATTCATATATCTCAAAGGAACGACAGATTATTGTCTCTGCTTCCAAGGATCAAAATTGAGCTTGAAGGGCTACGCAGATGCAGATTGGGCAGGGGACCTTGACGACAGAAAATCCACATCTGGCTATATTTTTTTGCTGAATGGAGGTGCCATTTCTTGGAACAGCAAGAAACAGGCTTGTGTAGCACTGTCGACAATGGAGGCTGAGTATGTGGCTTGTGCAGCGGATGTACAAGAAACTGTCTGGTTGAGAAGGTTCCTAAAGCATCTAAAGATTGTTGAGGACAGTGGGAGCCCTGTTACAGGGTGTTGTGACAATCAAGCTGCTATAGCTTTTTCCAGGGATCCTAAATATCACAGCAAAGGCAAGCATATAGAAATTAAATACAATTTTGTAAGGGATATTGTTGACAAGAAAAAGATAATTCTTAAGTACATCCCTACCCGAGCAATGTTTGCAGATCCTTTTACTAAGTCGTTGACTAAAGAGTCATTTTATGAACATGTGAAGTCTTTGGGACTACGCAAGATGTAACAAATTGTAAAGACTATTATTTAAATGAAATGTCATGATCTATTCAGTGTGAATGTATTTGTTACATTTGAAAAAGTCTCGATGAGCATGTTGGCAGACTGAGATTGGTCCACTCACATGGACAATCGTCTCTATTTGTTGAGTATAAATAGAGGTAAGACCATTACTTATGAGACAGCTTATGTAGTTGTAAAGAGAGACATACTCATAAGTTGAGGTCGCCTTGATTTTGTATCAAGATGAGATCATTTATGTAATGATCGAAGTAAATGCACCCACCATTTACTAAACCTGTTTAAAGCCAGATTGGAAGTCATAAGTTGAATTCGGATTAGACGTTAGGTACGTCTAGATCGAAATCTGTACGATGTTAGATATTTGAGAAAAACATGCACTCTTTTTGGTAAAGAGAAAAACATCGTAGCATGTGATTCATACCACATGTGCTATAGCGACAATAAGGGTAGTAGGAGAAAGGATCCCTGCTTCTCTACTATGTGAGACCCTTGAGATTATCAGTTAATCTCAATCTTACCCTAAGTGACTATTTAGCTGTCTACTTGAAGTTTTTATCAGTGTTTGCTACTTTAGTGTGTGTCCTATTGACTATGAATGATTCGGTCTGTGGAGCATAACTAGGAAAGCAACTGATTAGAATGAATAGATTCTAGCTGAAAAGGAAGATTAAAATTGGTTTACATCTGTAATACTTATTCACTGGTCGACCAGTTACATTTTTTGTTAAGTACTTAAAAATGTGATTGTGAATAAAAGTATTGATTTGAGATGACGAACATGCTCTTGACATAGATGTCATATGAGGGATTAGAGATGTTCATATTGATGTAAATATTTAATCTGGGGTAATGGCAAGTTATTGATGTCTCTGATTCGTTCTATAGAGCAGCTAAGTTAAGTGTAACAACTTTCTTAGTATTAATTGCTCAGTGTGCTTGCTGTCGCATGAACCATTTTCCCTGAAGTATGAGTTGAATGCTCCTATATGGTCTTTGTGACTTCCTTACATAGTCTTAGTGACTAGATGACCTATATGGATAGAATTGGACGAGTGGGAGATGTTGGCGTTACCAGCATTAATCAAACGAAGGCGTTACTAACCTTCGTCTTGAATGTTGACATTACCTCGCCGAGCGTTACCTCCATTGATGAAGGTGAGCAAAACGTCTTCTTCTTCTCCCTATAAAAGCGTCCAAATGCAATCCATGAGATATACAAAGAAGGAATCGGAGCTTCGAAAGAGAGGGATTTGGTTTGTGGCGATTTGGGATCGGTCCGGTGACGTTCTCACGACAGCGAGCAGAAGAAGAAAAGGGAAGAAGAACCAGAAATCTCAAAGCGATGTAAGTCTAAGAATTTTTTTTCTTTTGCAATTCGATTTCATGCTCAGACACCAACAGTACCATGCGATCTATCCGACTTAGAGGGGAGTCCGTTCTTTGCTTTTCCTTTCTGTACATACATTTTGATTTTCTAGCAATTTGTTTTGTTAGTTGCAAGTAGCACTTCTCTTAAGTTTTTCTATGCATTGAAGGAATCATAAAGTGAAAAAAAAAATTATTTAGATCATTGAGTCATGGATATCATGCCTTAGTTAGTTCTCAACTTGCATCTAGTCGTTGGTTGGTGAAGGATTCTAATATTGGATTGAGCATGATTAATATTGTTTCTAGAGAGGACCACTTGTTGCCTACCATAGATTATTTTATGTGTGATGAACATTCATGCTTTGGAACTTTAGAACTTGCTCATTTCCTTTTTGGAATCATAGGAGCATATGATACATGGAATGATGGAGCTATTCATCATGATCTTTGTTAGTCTTCCTTCTATTTGCACAATTATCCACCTCTTTTGTTATTTCTGTCCTATTTCTTTTCCTCTAAGTTGGTGAAGAACTTGATGAATTAGTTGCTTGAGATGGACAAAATCTTAGGTGTGGGAGAAAAGAAATTGACCTTGGAGGCAATTAGATCGATTTTGACATGATGGCAGTGAACAACTCAAAGAATGAAGCTGTGGAGTTCGAATTCTAACTCTAATTGATTATGGAGATTGCATAAAGTAAGGGAAATGGAAAAAAAAAAGTGGAATAGCATAGTTGAAACTAAATGGATCTCTTGGATGTGATTTGGACTTAGAATGAGGAATTTGAAAACTTCAAAGCTAAAGACAAGGTAGTCTCCAAGAACTATGCGGTATCTTCATTCGCATTCGAAAAAAAAACATAACAAAATAGAAGTGAAAAGAAAAGAGAGAAAAAAAGAAGATGGTGTGGCCGCTGAAAAAAAAAAGAGAGAGAGAAAAGAGAGAAAAAAAAAAGAAAAGAAAAGAAAAGAAAAGAAAAGAAAAGATAAACATGAAGTGGACGAAAGTGATGGTTAGATTTCTGGATTTGAAGTGGTGAACAAGGAGCCAATTGAATTTAAGAGTGAGTTAGTGATTGGAAGAAACAAACCTTTGGCAGAATAATATCAGACTCTGCTACATTTCATTCTGTTGGTGCCCTGATCGGTCTCCAATCCGACCAGGGAAAGCCTGATCGGTCCCGTGATCGATCAGAAGAGGTTGGCACAGAAGAATTCCGAATTTCAGCTACTGATCAGACCATGATCGGTCCTCAGACCGATCAGGGAGGTGCCTGATCGGTCCTCAGACCGATCAGGGAGGTGTCTGATCGGACACTCAGTCCGATCAAAAACACTCAGTCCGATCAGAAACACTTAGTCTGATCAGAAACACTCAGTCCGATCAGAAACACTTAGTCCGATCAGAAACACTCAGTCCAATCAGAGGCATTTGCTTTAATGGGGGTGATAAGATGAGTTCACATGCAAGCTAACTAATTCATTGAGTTCCATCATCTAATTCTTCCTTTTGCTTTGCCCCACTGAATTCTTCACTTAGTAGCAGAAATTTTCTTCTTGTTTACTTTCCTTATAGTTTCCTCTCCTCCATTAATAAGCTCTATTTATTGTATGTGTCAAATGCATTCTTTTGGTGAAAATCAGGGGGTGAGCAAGCTTATGATAGTGAAGAAGCATAATGATTCTTGAGTGGAACTCCACTACTTATTGAGTTTTGAGAGTTAGGGATAGTTCTATGAGAGTTTTATGCTTGATCTATAGACTTGGATGAATTTACTACTACCAATTGGCTAGTGTGAGATTGGAATTAATGTGGACTTGGTTCCAAAATGCTTGATGATCTTGAATAATTACCACTATATGATTTCGTCCATGCTAGGTGAACTTGTCTAAGTCAATAAACTTGGTTTTCTTTTTGCTCGAGTCGTGCAAAGAGTAGGTGTGGGGGAGTGATAATTAATAACTTGATGGACAATTTTTATGCCATTAGTGGGGAAATTTGGGGCTCTAGGTGTGTATTTATTTATTAAATGATGCATAATTGTTAATAGGGTGCATTTTCATTGGTTAATTAATTTTCCTACATTTTTATACTCATATTTCATTCTATTTGATTTTTGGGCAGCTTGTGCATCAAAGGATCAAAAGGGCACATCAAGGGCTAAGATGGATCCATAAAAGTGATCTAATCACAACCCTCCACTTGGATCTAGGCACTTAAGTTGATGGAAATTTTTGCAAGCAATCTGGGTCACTCATCAAGGGGAATGAAGGGTGGAGAGAAGAGCTAGGGAAGAGGAAAAAGTGGACTGTTCGATTGGGAGAGGAACTCATGCAAGTTAGGGCAGCCAAGGGAAGGAGGAGAGGAGGAAGGCAGTTCACGCAGTCGATCCATCTTCCACAACTCGACAGCCCATTCCTCATTCACGCACGCAGATCAGCAACTTGGACACGGGTTGTTCTTCAACTCCACAGCCCATTCCATCTTCCAATCCGACTGGGAAGTGATCAGCTTCATCGAAGCAGAGTTTTCCTCCACCGGACAGCACTTTTCAGCCTATTTTTGCTTGTTTCTTTCCTTATATTTGCTGTAGAATGCAATCAGCATTTTCCTTTCACTAGATTCCGAATTTCTGATGTATTCCCAGCTTAAGAATCGCAATTTCCAGCTTAGAACCGAAATTTCCAGATTAGTTTTCTAGATTTACAGTTTACCTTTTGCAGAATTTTTCTATGTTCTCAACCTTTTACAACTTGAATGTAAGGTGTTTGTTGAATTGCTCCTATCAAACATATGCTTGAGTATGAAATTGCTTGCTTCTAGTTAGGAGTCTTAGATGAATCCTTGCTGAAATTTCCTGGTTGTGAGTGTTATTTTGCTGTCCTCTACATTTAGTTAGCTTAATACTTCAAATCCGAGTAGTTAAGGCTATTAGGTGGAAGTTGATAGCTAAGTTTAATTGTTTTGTTATCCTCAAAACCCAAGAAAACATGTTTGGTTTAGCTAGTTTTCATTTTTCTGCAGTTTACTATTTTCTGTAGACCAAAGAAGTGCATGCATCATATTGGGTCCTTGAGAGACGATTCAGGTTCAACTATTACTGCATAATTGTTTGAAACGAGAAAATTAATTGAAATTGTAGCGCGACTTAAAACGGTTATCAGTGAACCTAACTTAAATCCTTTGCCCAAACATCAAAACACATGGTCACTCCGGACCATAGATTGCACCAACAATCTCCCCCTTTTTGATGTTTGGCAATACGTTTAAGTTAGGGAAAACAAATAGCAAAAACAATGCTACTAACCATTTGGACTTACATTGCCAAGGCTTGACCTTGGACTTATACCGCCAATGCATATGCAATGCAACATGGATCCTATCACAAGGCATCCCCGCACCTAACCTCCCCAAGAGTTTAGGACTTTTACCAAAATGAGTTTTTTTAAAACCTCTCCAAGGCTCCCTCTACATTGGACTTACAAAGGCTTTTTAAGAATCTCTCTAAAGTTCCCCTTACGCCACAAACGAAGCAACAATGCTCCCCCTTTACCTAAGCTCCTCCTTGACCTAGGATTTCTTGCAAAGACGTGTTTAGTTTCCCACTTAAACCCAACACTTCTCCCCCTTTGCCATACATCAAAAAGAACTCCAACAATCTCCCTTTTATTGGATCTTTTATCTTCTAATGATCATAAACACAGTGTACTATCCCCTATAAGATTACACACTTGTTTTACATCATTTGGACACCTTTTAATTGCTGAAACACCACTTTCAGCCTTTACCAATCGACTGCCCTCTGGACCAGTCGACTGGCACCCTGAAAATCTCAATTTTAGCATTTCTAACCCAATTCAGAAATGCACCAGAAATTCCATAAATCTCCAAAAATTTTCAAATTTTGTGAAGAGATTTGTGGTACCTATACCTACTTGGGAAAAATACATTTAAAATGTATCTATTACCAATCCCAAGATTGATACAAAACTCAAAACTAGCTAAATGGTTCAATTGAACCTTGACCTAAAGTCCTCGTTTTGACCTCCTCTTGATGTCTCTGCTCATACCCAACCACAATGCATCCCTAGCACTTGTTTATATGGCGTTTACACATCAAAAATCAACGTTCATGCTATATGACCCAATGTCATATTTTCATGCATGAAACTTAAATCCATTGTGACAAATCCCTAGGATTGATACTCAACTCCGTCTTCACATCCTTTGGCACACTCAATGACCCATCTAGACTTCCAAGAGAAATCCTCCCGGGATCCATAAACCATGGGTCTAACTTGGCTTTTAGAGCTCCCCCTTGAGCTCTTAGCCTTAGCCACCTCCCTAGGTGACTCAACAACAGCTAGACCACACCGGTGTTCCTCCGGTGACTCTTGGTGTACAACCCTAACCTTCTTAACCTTGGACCCCTTGTCCTTAGTTAAGACCTTCTTCTTTTTAAATAACATCCCCTTACCATTCTTCGACTTTCCCTCCTTGCCATAGTTATATGCTACCGTAGCATATTTCTTTTCATTGGCATCGGAGAACTTAGATCGGTATCCTAACCCCGATCTATCATTGTTGAGTTTTTGACTACCCAACACCATACCTAAACCCTTAGATTCAATAGTGAATCTATCTAGGGTTTTTTCTAATTTCTCAAGCTTTGCCCTTAAAGCTTGATTTTCCTTTCTAGATTCTTAAACCTAGAATCAACATGTCCACCTTGGACATTCCTAGACCTACCCATCCTAGGCATGTGTCTCCCCTTCTTAGGGTTAATGTCTTGGTCCTTAGATCTAATGGTCTTGGATTTATCATGATGCATGATTTTCCTAGGGTTTTAATCTACAATATTAACCCTACTCCTATCATGATATTTAAATCCAAAGTTATGTATAGGAAAATAATTGACATTATTTCTAACATGTATGGAGGAATTTGAATTAAATCTAAAGTTAAGGATTACCTCCCTTACCCTTGTAGCTCCCCCTTGATGTGAGCTTTTCTTTTTCTACTTCTTTTCCCATTTTCTCAAATGCTCTAATTTCTTGAATTCTCCTTTTCTTGAGTTTTTGGTGTGATAGTGTCCTAGCTCACCACATGTGAAGCACCTTATATGCTTCTTATCCTTCTTTGCTCCATCCCTACAACTCATGTTAGTTTTCAAACTATTTGAATTGAGTTTAAGATTTACCTCTTTTTTCTTACCCAATGGACATTTGTCCTTGTAGTGTCCCTTTTGATTGCACCCAAAGCAAATTATGTGCTCCTTTGACTTTGCTTTGGTGGAGGTAGAAGCTTCTTCTTACTCCGGCATTGAGGATGGTCTCTCCTCCCCCTCAATCCTTGAAATGGAAACCTCTTCTTCTTCCCTTGATGAAGTGGATGATCTTTCACTTTCTTGTGTCACTTCACTCGAGGAGATGGATGTCTCTTTTTCTTTTTCCTCTTTTCCTCTTCTTCGGATGTTGAACTTCTTTCTTCATCTGATTGGTCCTTCTCCTCTTCTTGGACCATTGAGCTCATTTCCTTGAGCTCTTCCACTTCTTGAGCTTATGTAGGATTTTCATGGAATGCTACCATCATGTTCCATAACTCATGTGCACTTTTGTATTTACCTACACCACTAATTATTTCATTAGGCAAAATACTAAGTAAAATTGAAATTACCATTTCGTTTGCCTTTGATTGTGTTTGTTGCTCCTTATTCCAATATCTTGGTCGAAGCTTCTTCCCGTGCTTATCTCTTGGAGCTTTAAATGGCTCTTCAAGCGTAATCATGTAGTTCCAATCCATGCCGAACCACGTCTTTGTATGCATTCTCCAATAATCGAAATTCTCACGATCATAAGGAGGTGGAACAGTGATGTCATCACCCAACTTTTCTTCAATCGTCATCTCCTCTAGCTTTTTGCTCTCTCGGCGGTTAGTCCGTAGATGAGCGAACCTTCGCTCTGATACCACTTGTTAGGATCTTACCATTAAGCTAGAGGGGGGGAATAGCTTTTTCTCGATTTTTCTGCCTACAATGTTAGCGTGCGCAAGCGGAAATACTAATAACAAAATCAAACAATCGCTAACACGTCACCTTTACGTGGTTTGGAGATAAAGCTCCTACTCTACGGTTGCCCGTAAGGTGGACGATCCCGATCCGTCGATGGATGACTCCCCGGAAGACCTCTGGCTAGCTCGTGTAGCTCCTTGTGGGTGGAGAAACCTCGCCACAATTCGGACAACACTTCTGAGCACTTAGACTACTAATTGGCCTTTAACCAAAGCCAATTTCGTCAAGAAGTCTCAGCCAAAATCGAGCCCCTTTAAATAGTGCTCAAGGCTGAGAAGACCGTTACCAGTTGACTACCAGTCGGTCCCACTTGAATTCGAACGTTGCAATCGCAATGTTCTAATTTCCAGGCACCACCAGCCGACTGGTCCATTAACAGTCGACTGATCTTTCTGTGGCATATACCAGTCGACTGCCCCAGGGCCAGTCGACTGGTCCACCCCTAATCCTAAGGTTCCCCTTCCAGAGTACATTTCCCTCAGCACTCGAACCCTAGGATTTCCCGAGTACAATTCACTCAGCACTCGAACCCTCACGACTCAGCTGACTCTTCACTAGCAGCCTCGACCTGCTGCCTTCAAGCCCTCTTCAACTTTGACTCCCGTCCCTCAGATGTGTACACAAGCCCTTGGCTTGCCTCCATGTCATCCTTCACGCATACCTCGAAGTCCGCTTCTCTCGGCTCATTATTCCTACTATATCCATGGTCCCTCGGATGCGCACACAAGCCCACGGCTTGTCTCCATGTCATCCTTCACCGTACCCGAAGCCGTCCAACTGAGTCCATGTGTATCCTGCAAGACCTGCACACTCAAATACACATATTAACACAAGGGTGAACCTAACTTAAACTCTTTGCCCAAATATCAAAACACATGGTCACTCCGGATCATAGATTGCCCCAACAGGTCCCACAGATGAACAACCGCGGGCCTGGCGCTCAGGACTGTAAGGCAAATGAATATTTTCATTATACGCTCTTGGTCCTCACGACGAAGACAAACGTTACAAGGAGACCAACGCACAAGCATGCTCAGGATAGTAAGGCAAATAAATATTTTCATTATAATAAAAAAAGGGGTACATCGGGGCCAAGCTCCCGGGCAGCAAATAATCCTACAGCTCTTTGTCCTTGAGCGGGAGCTCTTCCTAAACTCGGCCGATGCTCATGAAGCTCAGGTTGACATCCGGAGGCAAATGTTGGGCCTTCCTCAACTGGTCGATGGCCCCGTGGAAGCCTTGCTTCATGCGCTTCATTACTTGGCCGACAATAATATCGGCAAATTCATCCGACTCTAGGAACTTAGCCTTGAAATCTGCCTCGTCCTCTTTAATACAGAAGCCTAGGCAACCCGAAAGTTGCGCACGTCGGCTTCAGCAGCCTCCTTGGCACGCTTTAGCTGCTCCATCTTAGCAGACATCTTGTCTTGGTCGGCCAGAACCTCCTTGAGCCTGTCCGAGGTGGTCCATACTTCCGACCATGCCTGGGCCAGATCTTCCTCGAAGGCAGACAAGCGATCAGCCGCCATCATGAGGTCGGACTCCTTCTGGGCAAGCTGGCGCGCTTGGTCTTTGACACGTTCATTCGATCTCCCGGCCGAGACTTCTAGAAGTTAAGGATATCCCTCAATAGCTTCTTCTCTTTCACTTGAAGTTGATCCCACTCTTGAGTCACCCGGAGCAGGTCGTTAGTGACGACCACAACCCTCTTGGATGCCAGACATTCCCTGTGCTTGGAACTCTGGAGGGAGGACTCCCTGGGCAGCAAGGTGTCCAACTGATGCTCCACCTTCGCTCGGAGAGCTCTGCTGGCCCCCGCTTGCATAAGTCCCGCTCTGCTCTCATGGTCAATTGCGGCCTCTGCTCTCAATGACCGACGGGTCAAGGCCTCAATCTCTGGCCAGGCGTACAAGCCACGGTCGGCGGTCAGACAGTCTTCAGCTGCCTATCATTGCACCAAGGAATTATAAAGCATACAAGAAAACAACCCATGTACCTAGAACACGCACCTTCAAAAGAGACTCACGGAGGGTAGTGAGAGGCCTTGTGGAGACTCGCACGACCTCCCCTCCTGGAGACCTCGGGGTGTCGATCCAGCTCCCTGAAGGCAACGAGCCCCTGCGCGGGGAGAAGAATTGGATGGTAGGAGCTCCAGGTGGCGGTGCAAAGGGTCGGCGTCGCTCTCTCAAAGCTAGAAGTCCCCTCGGAAGGAAGGCCCTCGGCAAGGACCTCCTTCAACTACACTGGGGGGAAGGATTGCATGGAAGCCTCCAACACCGCATCTAGCCTTTTACGATGGCGGTCAAGCTACATTCGATATAGGGTGGGCAATGCTTGCTTGCCCTTCATAACCTCGGCAAGGTCAACCGAAGAAGAGTTGGAGGCCTGATCACCGACCTCTGGAGTGGCAGTCGACGGAAAAGGTTGAGATTGAGGAATAGCTTCCTCACCATCGGACAGTGGAACCTCCTCCCCTCAGGAATAGATGGAAGTGTGTTGGGACCACTGGGGCGCAACCTTTTCCATCTAGGGCCTAAGCCCTCTGGGACCTTCCTCTTCTGCCGACCGAAGAATGGGGATGTTGATGGGGCAGCGGGGGCAACGACTCCTCTGTGACCCCCTCTGGATGGATAGTAGCTGGGAGTGGGTCATCCCCCAAAGGGACGACCATCTCCGGGTCAACCGACGGACCTGAAGTCCCCAGGCTAACAAATGGCGGAGGCGCAGCAGGAGCCTCTGCCTGCTCTAGCGTGGCATACTCACTGGACGATTCAGCAGTTCCCTCCGAGGGCTCGGAGGGAATAGAGGGCGCACCGGCACCAGGAGCAGCTGGGGGAGAATCCAGAGCCTCTTTGTTGGCCTTCTCCCACTTGATAAGTTTGTGCATCACCCTCGGAAATATGAGTTCCTCTGCAATAATCAGGCAAGAGGATATCAATTAGAACTAACAGGCATGGATGGAAAAGATGAACGTACTAAGGCTGGGGCTAATCCGGGTCACTTTAGAGCTAAGACTCGCTCAGTACATGAGCTCCTCACTCTGCACCAGACCTGGGCCCCTGAACTCCATGCCGGAAAGTATGTTCCTGTCGCGCTGGTAGGCTGGACTCTGGAGGAAATTCCCAAGTGAGGGAGGTGTCGGCAGATCCTCCGTCCAGCGGAGAGGACTGAAGGGTTGCGTAGGCAGTCGGATGAAGAAAAATATCTCCTTCCACCCTTTGTGCGAGGAAGGGAACCCTCCTAAGAACCTATGGCCGGGACGCGCCGAAAAGCTAAAAGCCCCTCATGAGCCAATCGGAACGAAGAAGAAATGGAAAAGGCGAGTCAAGGGGATGTCGAAGAGCTTGAAGATAATGTACGCCCTGCCCATCTGAGCAAATGCGTTGGGAGCCATCTGGTGAAGATGGATATCAAAATAGGAGTCCACATTCATAAAGAAAGGAGAAATGGGGAAGCGGAGCCCCGATTATACTTGCCCCAGAAAGAAGATAAAAAAACTTACGGGAGGCTCCACCGGCATCTGGTCTATATTAGGGATCACCACCGCCATCTCGGCCGGAATGCCATAAGCCTCAATGGCCGCCTGCAAAGCCTCCGGCCTCACTCTCGAAGAGGCAGACTCATACCACTCCGCTCGATAACCTTCCATGGTTCCTAAGGAAAATGACGAGAAGAAGGCAGAAGACTTACGCGAAAAGAACCCTCAGGGAAGAAGACGAAGACGAGGTTCACCAAACAGCAAAGCCAGAAGGTGACCGAACGTCTTCGCCTCCCCTTCTTATACAGAAGAAGTCGTCCGCATGGGTGAAATAGGGCAAGGCACGTGGACCGCAAGAAACCGCCACATCAAGGAAGTGCCATGGAATAGCCGCTTGACGTGAGCATGCTATAGCTGCGCATGTTAGCAAGAGATCGCGAAGAAAGCAATTGGGGCACATGACGACGAGGAATTTGCAAAAGGGTTTTGTCGCCATTAAAAAACGTCATGCGCCTTTATGAAGGATGAACGAGTATCATTGTTGTATCTCGAAAATCATAGAAGCCTTTTTGGGAAGACAAAACCAAAAAGGGATTGCCTCGAGATCGAGGCAAATTCTGCAATTCTCGGACCCAGTCTAACTGCCAGGGAAGCGGTAACGGGTGCAAGGACCCACTGTGACGGAGCTTCTTCAGTAAAAATACTAGTCTAATTAGTCAGCAACACTTCCTTCGATCAGACTTGAAGGGAAGGGCTTGTGATATGGTTGAGTACCCTGTGGCTGACACGTGGACTAAAGAAGCTATGTGGCAAGATATAGCGAGTCTGAACAACTCTCTTTCCGGAGCACCCGAGACCCTCTTGGGAAGAGGATCCCCCGAGACCCCCCGCGGGTAGACATGCCCCAGAGATCAAATCAGAAGACCCACTCCCGGATCATCTCGAGAAGCCAGGTCCCTGAGACCACCTCAGGAAAGCGGAATGCCCGGCACCCCCGGGCCAGAAGACCCCGAGATCACCTCGGGGAAGCGGAGCTCAAGAAGCATTCGGCCTCAAGTAACGATCCCCTTTCTTCGGATATGCAGATAACCATCACACCTTATCACAGAGTCATCATGACCCATAATTATCACAACGGTCCGAACTTAATGATGACGTGGACCGTTGCAAAGGTTATCCTGTAACCGACAATCGGGGGATGTGGCAAAGATCATGGAGACGCATGAAGGCAGCCGCCGCTAGTATAAAAGGTACTTCAACCCCTCCGGTAAAGGGGTTACGCTCTCCCTACTTCACGCATCTTCCTTTTGCCTTCTCTTCATCTCCTGGATCGAGGCACTGGCTTGAGCGTCGGAGTGGGCTCCGCCGGACAACCTCCGGCGTGTTCCCCTAACACTCGTGTTAATCTCGCAAGGTGTCAAGTTCTTCCTCCAGCGTCAGCGTCCGCGTGGACTGAACTCTGATGACTGACCGTCGACGTCTGATCCCGGCCTTGCTTACGGGTAGCCCATTCCGCACAGCCAGCTAGCCTGGTGCCACGGAGGCCCAACAGAAGGGCCGACGATGACCTCACCAGGGGAATCCTAGAGCCAGGAAATCCCCAAGGCGCTCGCCGACCGACCCCAGGCAGGGTCGGTCGAGTCGATCCCGAGCGTCTCCTAACTCAGTCACCTAAACGCGCACCCCGATCTGAACCTGGGTCGGGCAATTCAGTCGGGCGCGTGGCGACCCACGCTCTCTTAGCATCCCCTGGATCCGACAACTCATAGAACCGAGACGAAGCCAAACAAACATAGCCAACAGACCCCCCGACTCAGGGTGTACCCCGCGCCTCAACTCTCCCAGTCGGACACGTGGCGACCCACACTCCCTGGCCATTACTCGATCCGGTCCTCGACACTTGGACTCGCCGATGGTGTCCGATCGACGATTGGCCACCATCGGCGCAGCGAGTTGCCAGACCGATCAGGCAGTTGCATGATCGGTCTGGCGCTTGGTCCGCACGCGGTCCGCAGCATATCATTTTTCTATATATATATTAGACGGGACTTAAGATATGTTGAAGACATAGATATACAATATCAAAATAAATCTAAAAATCGAAAGAGATAACGTTTATTTTTATCCCTCTTCTGTTTTTTATTTATTTCAAAATAGTTCTTTTTCTTTTTAGACTGTCAAAATAGTCCTTTATATTTCAAAATATTTTTTAAATTCATATTCCTGTTAAATTTTCATTAAAAACAAAAGAGATAAAGTCTATCACTAATTTGTAAACTCATTTTCGTTCTTCTTGTTTGTTATTTATCTAAAAATAGTATATCTTCTTTTTTAGACTGTTAAAATGACCCCTCATATTTTAAAATATTTTCGATTTCATTTTTCCTAATAGATTTCTATTAAAAACAAATAAAAATAAAGCTCATTACTCACTCGTATCTCCCGTTCGTTCATTTCAGATAACGAGATATTTTTAATGATACATGACATAAATGAAAGTTATCCAATCCTTGACCTGACCTACTTGCACATCATGAAAACATTTACATTTTTTTTATTACAACTTAAACTTTTACCGCTCATCAAGACACCTCATGCTCTTAGTAATTTTTTTTTCTTGTGATTTTATAATTGATAAATATGTATTGATAATTTAGAATTAATTTAGTTGAATGAAAAAAGATTTTAATACTAAGAAAATGTGAATAAATAAACAAATAGGAGATACGAATGGGTGATGAGTTTTATTTTTATTTATTTATACTAGAAATCTAATAGGAAAGATGAGTTCGAAAAATATTTTTAAATATGAGGGATTATTTTTGTAATTTGTAAAGAGAAAGGATTATTTTTGGATAAATGGTAAACAAAAAGGATGAAAATGGATTTATGAATAGGTGATAGATTTTATCTTCATTTATTTTAACGAAAATTAAACGAGAAAATAAAATTAAAATTTTTTTAAAATACGAATGACTATTTTGACCGTCACAAGTGATTGAGGAATTATTTTAGAGTATCTAGAAAATTAGAGGAACTAAAATGACTTTATTTCAGACGGAAATAAAAATCAAATATGAGATCGAGACTCCACTGTTACCATTTGACTGCGACCTCATTTAACTCATTTTGACAGTCACTTGACTTTATCTCACGTAGCTCATTTGGCTTAAATCTTGCCTCCAAATTATGGTACAACAGTAGGATTATTTGTCACTATCCCAAATATTCGAGGTTCGATTCTCAACTACGACGTATTTGTAGGATTTTTTTTTCTTCGAATGAGATGCAAACCCTGGAACATTGGACTTCTATATCGTCCACCATGAGTACTTCTCGATTTACCCTAGTAGTTGATGAAAATTTTTGTGAGACCGAATTAATCGTCCGAGGTTGAAAAAATCTCGTTAATTTTTTTTTTTTTCATTTGGCTTAAATATTAAGAGACTCCACTGTATCTCTTAAGATTCCTTTAGGGTTGTCCCGATGGTCGCCGCCATGTCCATGTCCCTGCTCGGTATCCCTCGCACCCCCCTCCAGTCCTACTCCTTTCTCCTTCCTCCTCAGCCACCCCAACCTCGCCGCCGATCCTCCCTCTCATTCAATCTCGAATCCTCCTCATCTCATGCCTCCCTCAAGCTATCTCTCCTCCTTCGCCCCTTTCGCCCAAACCCCAGCGCCGCCCGATCAGTACCCCCAATCACCGCCATTTTCACCGGCATCGTCGAGGAGATGGGGCGCGTCGACCGAATCGGCCCCTCTGGCGACGCTGACGGTGGATTCCAGATTCGCATAGCCGCTAGCACAGTCCTCGGCGGCGTCCACCTCGGCGACAGCATCTCCGTCAACGGCACCTGCCTCACCGTCTCCTCCTTTGACCTTGCCTCCTCCCACTTCACCGTCGGCCTCTCGCCCGAGACCCTCCGCCGGACCGCCCTCGCCGATCTCGCCTCTGGATCCCCCGTCAATCTGGAGCGCGCCCTTCAGCCGGTGTCGCGGATGGGCGGCCACTTCGTCCAGGGCCACGTGGACGGCACCAGCGAGATTACGTCGTTTGTGCCCGAGGGCGACTCGCTGTGGGTGAAGGTGCGCGTCGCGCCGGAGCTGCTGCGCTACGTGGTGCCCAAGGGGTTCATCGCGGTGGACGGGGTGAGCTTGACGGTGGTGGGAGTGTACGAGGATGAGTCCTGCTTCGACTTCATGCTGGTGGCCTACACGCAGCAGAAGGTGGTTATCCCGCTGAAGAAGGTGGCAGATAAGGTGAACTTGGAGGTGGATATACTCGGAAAGTACGTGGAGAAGCTTCTTAACAATAGATTCGGTGATGCAAACCCTACTTCTTCTCCTTTCTGGTAAGATAAGCTCCCCCTCGTTTGGAATTTTTCTTTGATCGATTGTCTTGGTACATTGAGAGATTGTTGTATTCATGCAGATACACAAGTGCTGTGAACCTTGTCATCCTGTCCTACTCTTTGATTGAAATCATCTTTTTTACTACTCTGATAGAGGTATTGTAGTTGGCTGGCCCTTCATCCAAGTATTAAATTTCTTATGGTTCCAAATGACATTTTTTCCCCTGTTATTTTCCGTTTTAACTGAGATCAGAGTTCAGTTGTGCTTTGGAGGGGCGGTGCGAGGAGGAGAAGGAGAAGGAGCTGGGGGGGGGGGGGGGGCGGCGGAGGAGGAAGGAGAAATAAGTGGGGTTGGAGGGCGGTGCGAGAGATACCGAGCAGGGACAGGGCAGCGACCCACGGGCAAGACTATAGTCGTAGCAACCCTGAAGACTTGGAGGTGTGGATTGAGGACAGAAAGAGATCCAACTTTTAAAAAAAGTAGCAGCAATTTTCACTGAATTACACGCGTAGATCTTGAGATTTCTCATTTCGCTTAACTTTCATAATACTGAACCACCGTTTTGGAATACTCAAATCACGGAAATATTTTTTAAAATTATCAAATGACGAATTTAATGGCCCTTTTACCTCTCGTCCCCGTCGCCTGCATGATCGAGAGCAAGCCGAAGATGCAGATGATGTCGGTAATCAACAAGCTGATGTGAGTGGCGTGCGTTTCATCAGCGTCGCCTTCTTGGCGCTGTGGTTCATCGTGGTGGGGCGGACCGAGTGGTGGCTGGCGGTGGCATCACGGTGACGGGGTCTGTCATTCTGACAGCCACCATCGGGACGATTCTCTTCTGGGTCATCGTGCACTCGAGAGGGCCATCCGGCCGATGGCGTCGCTGAGCCGATCGCAGTCGTGGTCAGTCTCGACGGCGAGTTGCTCGGCAAAGAGCACAAAAAGATGTACCCAATTTAATACAATACAATGATCTTAACGAGAGGCGTTGAGCTCTTGGACGAGAATGTAAATTATTGATTGAGGAACTAATTTTAACCGATCGTGTAGCTTAATTCACAACGAAGGCGACAGAGTTCGGATGAGAATGTAAATTAATGATTGAGGTAATTTTAACCGATCCAGTAGCTTTAATTCACAACGACGGCGACACGGTGATTTCAGCCGATGAGAGTAATTCTCACTTCTTTCCAAGCTAATAAGATTAATTAGTCGCGAAGAATCGATGAAGCAAACGGAAAAGGCAGCAATGAATTGTTTCATGGAATGAAACGGATCTAAAAATGTTAGTCATTTATAATAGAATAATGATAGGGAGAATGAAAAATATAGTGAATGATATGGTATGACGTGACATGACGTGATACTTTACATGCACACGTCTGATTATCGCTTGAACACCATCGGCGGCCTTCGACCGTCGCCCCGAATCAAATTATATCCTGAGAGGTACGGTGAATCCGTCGGAGATCGCTGCATACAAAGTGTTACGTCATTCACTATGCTTTTCACTCTCCCTATTATTTTTCTTTATAATAATATTGGGTGATTTTTTTTTATAACCGGATCAATCACTTCCAAAATTAGACCGTTCAAAAAATTAGATAACTTAATTAAAAATCATTTAGAGATAGATGGGTGTCTAAATAGTAAATACCATGCTCACTCAATATCTTGAAATCTGGGAAGCCATTGATGTACAAATGGAGAGGAAGAACCAGCTTTTTCACAAGGCACAAAAGAATGAGCTTAAGAAACGGGAAAATTCAAGGTGCCGACAATCATTTTTGCAATGTCACTCTCCGGAATTTTGAAATAGAAGGGTATATATAATGGAATATAAAAATTAAATCAATATTTTAGTTTAAAAAACGATACATTTTTTATTTTTAAAATTTACAAATAATAATAATAATAATAAACGTGAGTTTAAAGTGATAATGGGCCCTTAGCTATCGATCACTTATGGCTCGTTTTGTTGGGCTCGGGTCATTCGCTTAGTGTTGTCCAAAGCAACCTTCGGATTCGAGACTTCGAGTTCTCGATTTGTTGTCTTCCGATTTCAAGGGTGGTTCACTTTTCTTTCGGTTCTCCTGATCGCTCAGCTTCTCCGTTCCTCCGCTTCGAAGACCCAGAGGAAGAGGAGGATGTCAGGCGGCTTCTTCCGAGTAAGCCAATCCATCTCCCTCGTTGGTTTCTACTTCCATGCAAATGTTGGGATTTGATTTGGGGTTTAATAACTCGCCGTCGTGACCTTAGGGCACTTCGGCGGAGCAGGACACCCGCTTCTCCAATAAGCAGGCGAAGCTGCTCAAGTCCCATAAGTTCCCTCCGGAGCTAGAGCACCCGGTGAGTGGTCTTATCATTTCAATTAGTGGATCGATCTCATCATTTCAATTAGTGGATCGAATTGAGACGGCGATTCGTTTGTTCAGTGAATCTTGTTTTTAGATCTGGAGATTCCTGGAGCAACCTTTGTATGCTATCACAAGCGATGGAAATTTGTATTTTTGTTTCCTCTTTAAACAAAATGGAACCTTAGGCCAACTTCATGTTTAGGTGGATATGGCAAAGGTCAAGATGGATGTTATCAGGCCTTGGATTGCTACTAGGGCTACAGAGCTTCTTGGATTTGAGGACGAAGTTCTCATTAACTTTGTCTATGGACTTCTGGATGACAAGGTATGTTGCTTCCTCCATTTTTATTTTATTTTTATTTTTATTTTTGGGTGTAGTTAAGTATCTTATTCTTTCTTGTTATGCAGGCAGTGGATGGGAAACAGATCCAAATCCAGCTTACAGGATTTCTAGAAAAGAATACTGGGAAGTTCATGAAGGAGCTTTGGGGACTTCTCCTTAGTGCTCAGAATAACTCAAGCGGTGTCCCTCAGCAGTTTTTGGATGCAAAACAAGAAGAAATGAGACAAAGAAAGGTTTCATTTCAGTTTTATACCTCGTGTCACTAAGCTTTAGTCCTCTCCATGTCAATTCTTATAGATATTACTGTTATTGTAGCTTGAGAATGATACGATCACTCAAGAAATTCAGAAGAGAAAGGATACGAAAGGAAGAGAAATTGAGCAAGAAAAGCTTAAGAGGATGGTATTTTGACAATTTTGATCTTAATATTTTCTGAATACCAAAGAAAATTTTTATTTTGACTCATGGTTGTCTATCTATGCCATTCAGCTAGTTTGTGTGATTTTTTGGGCTTAGTTTATATATCTTTACCTCAAACTAGTGTAGGACCTGGAAGCTGGTCATTCCAGATCTGCAAATGCTGTTGCTGGCTCAAGTTCAATACACTCACAGTCGAGGGATTCAAAATTTCAATCAGAGAAGGAGAAAGATACAGTGATAGTGAAAAGTCCAGGAGTAAAACAGGGGTCAGTACAATGTGCTTTACATATTTATTACCATTATAGTTCTTCTGCAAGTTTCTGCACATGCAAAATGTTACTTGTTTGGAAACTAAAATAACAGTGAAATCATTTAAATGATCAGTTTGTTTTTTCCCCAGTGAGCATGCATTCTTTCTATGAGTTGTTTTACTAGTTTAGAAGTATGCAAAGTGAAAACATTCACATTTTAGCATTCTACGGTAAGTGAAGCTTATGAACCTTGATTTTTTTTTTTTTTAAATACACCTATATACCTTAAATATGTATTAAACTTAACGAAGATAGGCTTCTTTTAGCTAAGGGTTTGGGGTTATTTATTAAGGCCTGCTTATTTGTTTTCAAAGGAAAGAAAGGAATCAGAGAGAAAGAAAGGAGTGTAGGACCCGTGCAGACCAGCTAGAGGGGGTGAATAGCCTTGCAATTGAAAACTTGATCTTTTGCCTCTAACTTAGCAAGGATAAATAGATTAGTCGAGCAGACACAAACCACATAAATAACTAAACTAATAAGTAAAAGGGGACTCCGATTTTTACTTGGTTTGCAACCTGGGTGGTTGCCAATCCAAGACAATGAAGCTCACTAGAATTTCTCCTCCTTCCGCGGAGAACCCTCTTACACGTTGAAAGCATGGAACAGTTAAGCACAGAGTTACAGAAGTTGTAACATAACAATTGATGAAAAAACTTTGAGCAAAGGAGCTCTATTTATAGAGCTTGGAAACCTTATCGAGTGGCACATCCGGGCGCCCGAGTTCAACACGGGCTCTTGAGTTGGGTCAAAGTTCTATACACGTCGCAACGGCTGCGAAAACAGTTGTTTCCGGAGAACTTCGCTTTCTCGGGTGCCCCCATTAAATTTGGCGCTCCGGACAGCTTCTTGGCTCCCTAAACGTCCCGGGCGCCTGGACAACTTCTTGAGCACCCTAGACAATAATACGGGCACCTCGGACCTCAATACGGGCACCGTCATACTCTGGTCCTTGGTTCTGGTCAACATCCTGTTGACCAACCTTCTGACGTCTCTTTGGGTGATCTCGGATCGTCTGAAGTTGAGCTTACCCGAACCTAACTTTCGACCTTTACCTCGAGCAGTTTTCCTCCCCGGCTTCTCGTCCCTCGGACGTCGCGCACGCCCTTCTTGTCCACCAGTGTACTCTTCCGCAGACTTTGCGTCCCTCGGATGCACCGAGCCTCTCGGCTCCCTTCCCGTGTCATTCTTCTCGTCTGCTGTGTCTTCTGCTTGACTTCCTGTGCTCCTAAGCTCCTACACACTTAGACACAGGGATCAAACTAACAGGACCTAACTTAACTCGGTTGACCACATCAAAACCATCCCGGGGTATAGTGTTATACATGGCGATAGGCGGTGGCGGAGCCATCAGTGACTGCCTACCACTTCGGTCGCCTAGGCGATGCCTAGGTGGTTGAATTTTGTTTACTATTTTTTATACATAATATTATAAGTAATTATTATTCTATAATATTTACATTTAATAAAATGTATTAATTAAAAATTAAAAATATATATATATATATATATATATATATAGAAACTGATTGAAATTATTAATCCTAAAGTAATTGAATTAAACCCTAACTTACAGTTTACCCATGTTTCCTGTTTCGGCCAAGCGACGAGTTCAATGGATCATCAGGACCGTGTGACGAGTTTGGATGTGTTGCAGGGTCCGGGCGACGCCTCTGGGTCCGTTGCCGGGCCTCAGCGATGTCTTCGGGCCCCACAATGGCAAAAGAAGGTGAATTACCTCCTAAAGCACCGCCTCAGCATGAGGCTGTGCGGTTGATGTCCACTTCCTGCCTAGGTGGCCGCCTTAACCGCCATTTAGAACACTGCCGGGATACTTACAATCTCCTCTTTTTTGATGTGCATCAATCCGAGTTAAGTTAGGGAAACAAACAGTTTTAAAAAGACAATTAATAAGTACAAAAGTAAAAACATTTAAAACCTCTCCCTTAACTTAGTTCCCATTTCTCCCCCTTTGATCACATCAAAAAAATAGTAAAGAGAAAAAACTTAAGTAAAAAAATCTTGTAAAAAAACTTTAAACACCTTTAGCATAAAGATAGTTTGAAAATTCAAAAGAAATTCTTTTGTTTATCCAAAATCTTTTGAAATTTTTCTAAGTTTCTAAAAGCAAAATAAAATTCATCGAAAGATTGAAAAAAAAAATTAAGAAAATTTTAAAGTTAAAAAACTCATTTTTTGATATAAAAATCATAGAAAATAATCTTTTTATCTGAAATTTTTGATAATATGTCAGAATATTAGATCTGGTCACATAAAATTTTTTAAGTCAAAATACATTTTCGTTGAGTGTGGATGAATAATTCTTTAAGCATGCATGAATTTTGGAAAATAAATGTTTAAAAATACATTTGACTTTAAAAAATCTTGATAATTTTTTGTACGAGTCAAAATTTAACGGTTAATTTAACGCTTAGTCTCCGAAAAATTTGATTTTTAAAAATTGACTTCAAAGTATTTTTAAAATTAAAACTTCCACTTTTGATTAAAAAAATTAAAAAAAATTCTTTTAACAATCAAAAAAATCCCAAAAATTTTCTGTGGATAGATATGAATGAAGTCTATCATAAAAATTTAAAAATAATTTTTTTGCAAAACTAAAATTCTTGAAAAAAAAATTAAAATGATACCAAAAAAACATTAATTTCTAGAATTACAATCTAACACTTCAATACAAACTTAGGAACCCAAAATAAATTCCTACCTACAGGGTTAATCAGAAATTTTGGTGGAATGTAATTTCTAGGGACTTTTGTAATTTAATCCTTGTAATTTTTCAAATACCAGTTAAGTTCTCTATAATATGAGTTTTGAGAAAAATTTGAACTTGGATATGCATTTTTCTTTTCTAACATTTCTATTTTTTCTTTCAAGTTCATATTTTCAAGATTAATTTTGTCAAACAGTTTTAAGGGGCATGCATTTGCTAAATTTGATTTTAGCTCACCATTTCCCTTTTTCAAATTAACGTACTTGATTCGTAATTTACATAAATATCTATTTAACATCTGGATATCATCATAAAGTTGAGTAGGAGGGAGGTTACATATCTTACTTACCGTGTCGAATTCGCAATCTGATGCTCCTCCTTCATCGATGCTTTTGATGCTCATTTCGGATGAGCTTTTGTTGTCCCCTCCTTGATAGTTTGCCATTATAGCAAAACCGACATACTCTTCTATGTCGGATTCCGAGGAAGACGATTCACTTCATGTCGCCTTTAGGTTCTTTTACTTGCTTCGACTAGACTTCTTTTCTTTATCTTTCTTTTCAGTTTCGGACAGTTATCCTTGATGTGTCCTTCCTCTTGACAATTGTAGCATCAAACCTTTCTTTTTATTCTAAGTAGTTTCATTGCCTGCGACTTATTAAAATTATTAGTTTTATAGAACTTCGAAAATTTCCTTACCATGTATGTTTTTCCATCCTCGTCGAGTGATGTGAGTCTGATTCGTCCCTTCTCGTGTTCAGGGCGATGCTGTCCATTTTGTCTTTTTGCTAGATCTTGCACATCTAGATTCATGAAGCCTAAAGATAGAAAAAAAATTCTCTAAAATACTTATCTCAAGATCTTTAGAGATATAGTAGGAGTCTACTATAGATATCCACTCCAGAGTTCTTGGAAATGAAACACGTTCAAAGCATACCTTAACGAATCTCGGTTGGTTATCGATTCTCCGAGATTCGTGAGTCCAGTGATTAGTTCCTTGATCCTCTCATGTAATTGCGTCACCGTCTCTCCTTCTGCCATTTGAAGGTTAGTTAGTTGGTTTCACAGGAGGTTTCATCGTGCTAACTTTGCTGCCGAGGTTCCTTCGTGCAATTCCAAGAATTTCTCCCATAGCTCCTTTGCTGAGTCATAGTTGCCGACTTGGTTAACTTCTTGTGTCAGTAGGACAGTTAGCAGATAAAATTCTACTTTCCCGTTAGCCACGAAGTCGGCTTGCTCCTTCGTCCAAAGATGTTCTTGTTTGTCCTCGCCATTGTTGTCTTTAGGAGCTACACAACTATTTTTCATAATTAAGAGTAATTCAAAATCAATTTTAAAGAAAACTTCCATTCGCCGTTTCCACATCACGAATTGCCCTCGAACTTTGGTAGGTAGATGTTTGGTCCGGCCATTTGTGTGTTGCTTTAGTTGGCGGTTAATTCTTCTAAAGCGTCCTCGCTCTAATACCACTTGTTGGACCCGTGAAGGCCAGCTAGAGGGGGTGAATAGCTCTGAAAAAATAAATTTGGATCTTTTGCACTAACTTAGCAAAGATAGAAATTAGATTAGTTGAACCGACACAAAACACATAAATAATTAAACTAATAAGTAAAATAAGACTCCTATTTTTACTTGATTTAACCTCGGTGGTTGCTAATCCAAGAAAATGAAGCTCACTATAATTTCTCCTTCTTCGTAGGTGGAAAAGCCTCTTACACGTTGAAAGCACGGAACAATTAAGCATAGAGTTATAGAAATTGTTACAGAACAATTGATGAACAAACTCTGAGCAAAGCGGCTCTATTTATAGAGCCTGGAAACCTTATCGACGTGCTGACATGGCACATCCCGGGCGATTGAGTTCAACACGGGCGCCTGAGTTGGGTTAAAGTTCTATCCATGTCGCAATGGCTGCGAAAATAGTCGTTTCTGGATAACTCAGCTTTCCTAGGTGCCCCCATTGAATTCGGGTGCTTCGGATAGCTTCCCAGGTGCCCCAGATTGCATCCCGGGCGCCCCGGATAGCTTCCCGAGCGCCTTGAACATTTCGGGTGCCCCGGACCTCAATACGGGCACCCTCATACTTTGGTCCCTAGTTTTGGTCAACATCTGATTGACCAATCTTCTGACGTCTCTTTGGGTGATCTCTGATCATCCAAAGTTGAGCTCACCAAATCCAACTTTCGACCTTTTCCTCGAGCAGTCTTCCTCTCCGGCTTCTCGTCCCTCGGACGTCGCACACGTTCTTCTCGTCAACCGGTGTACTCTTCCGCAGACTTTGCATTCCTCGGATGAACCGAGCTCGTCGGCTCCCTTCCCGTGCCATCCTTCTCATCTACTGCGTCATCCGCTCGATTTCCTATGCTCTTAAGCTCCTGCATACTTAGACACAAGGATCAAACCAACATGATCTAACTTAACTCGGTTGACCATATCAAAATCATCTCGGGGTACTTACAAGGAGTGGATTCATTGAAGGAAGGGAGAGAAAGGAGACGTGTACAAACTTGATTATTTCAAAGTGTGGAAGGACCCTCCTCTGTGCATTTCACTTCGAGCAATCGAGTGATTTCTGTCCGGATTCCCTTGAAACTGGATCCCTTTCTGCAGAAACCAACAAAATCACTCCAAGGGACCTTGTAGAAGTGACTACATATATGTAATATGCCCACAAAAATGGAATAGAGCAACTTCATTTGAAATAATCTTCTCTTTATCCTCTAAAATAGATAAATTCTGCTCTTCTCAAAAAAAAAAAAAACTTGAGGAGATTTCATTTTGTCTCTGCATCCCAGCAAACACTAGCTATTATTGCTTGTGGTACTTGATCCTTGGCGTGTTTCTAACAACATGGTACTGATGCAAAGATTAGAAAGTTGTTGAGTCTTGATTAGGCAAATAGGCTTGACAATATTTGACATGGTTTGATAACACACGATCCTACTGAACCTAAAACACGAATAATAGAAACAACTTGAAAGTGGCATGGCATCCACCAAATATATATATATGACATGAATTGTCCTGGTGACGAAGTAAAACTAATTTTGAAAATCTTTAATAACTTTTTGTCATACAATTTAGTTTATTTAATCTTAGTAGCTTTATATTGACCAAAATGACACTATTTGTTTATGATACATTTAAGATTGCATGACACCATTACATGACAATGAATAGAACAATGCTTCCCTCTTGGAAAGTGTGTTTGTTTTCAACCACAAATTTAAAAAAGCTTCAAGGTTTCTTGAAGGCGATGATTGCAGTCAATCTTTTGCCTCAGGAAGGGAATTTTATGTTGTCATGATGCGCATGGCAATGGTCCGTTCAGAACAATGCCTTGATATGTCGGAATTTTGTTTCCTTGTATGGATCTTTTGTTTGCGAGTTTGGAGGCAAAAGCGACGTTTGATATTCGGAGACAAAAGGGGTTTTTTTTAAATAGTAGGTCTACAACATATAATTTTTGGTGGAGCGGACTGGAATTTTTTTTTTCTTGAGCGTATGGTGTGGTGACCATATTTTAAATTCGGGAATGGTGGAAGAAAGAGTGACAACATTTCTTTGAATGCAGGAATAATGTGGGTGAGCATGCAATTTTTTGGTAATTGAGATAACGAGGGTGGTAGGAAGAGTGACAAATTTCTGTTTGGTTTTTGATATCAATAACATTAGCATTTTTCATTTTTGCTGCACTATTATGCTCAATTCGGATGAAATGTGAGAAATCAAGTAACATGGGATTGGACCAGTCCTGATCTAACTTGAGCTGATTTTGATCTAAGATTTGGACCATTTCTAATAAAATCACTGTAACCGAACTGGTGTCAATGACATGGTTTGTAGTGGAATGTCACCTAAGTTAAAACTAATTACAATTATCATAAGATTCAAGATATTGCTTAATTTAAATATAATTATTTGTTGATGTGGAATGATGAGGCAGATAAGCACATAAGGTGTGTATAGCCATACCTTCAAGTCCGATGGGTGTGAGGGGCATGCTGAAGGTAGGATTCTTGATGTTCATAAAATCTGATGATCGATGGTGTCTGAATTCTAAGAGGTGTCTCCTCCCTAAATATGACTAATCATTTTGGGATGACATATTTTTATCCTACTTCAACAAAGGCAATGGTGTCTAAATGTATGTGTGCAAGTTTTTTCTAGTGAGCTGGTTGCTAGACTGTATATATTGAACAAATAATTTGTTTTTTTTCAAGGATTGATTTGCATTTGATTTCATTTTATTGTGGTAAATAGGAATACTACATTTTGATTTCTGTTAATATTTTCTTATTTGGTTTTTGCAATAGTTTTCTTGAGCTGGTTTTTTACATTATTTGTTGTCTAGGCGAGTCTAAAGTGCATTCTTGATTCTGGTTTATTTTTTTATCACTTTACCTTTTGCTACTACTGTCCTTTCCTCTTTTCACTAATATAACTATGCCGCAGTCATTTCCTACTTATTTTATTTGATTTTATATATCATTTCTAATAGATCTTTCTTTAGCCTGTAGGCATTTGCAACCATTGATTGTAGCATATGCTTTTTACTACTGATCCCATGAGGTAAAGTTTGGTCTAGTATTTATTTGTTCTTATAAACTTTAATGGGATAGTTCTAGTTAATATACTCTAAATACAAATAGTATTCAAGGGAAAATATGTATCTTTGGTATTGTGAGCTTGATAAGACGTAAGCTAAATGTTTTTTCTCTTCTTATCTTTAGGCTCTACCTATGACCACTCTTGCATGATTATTCTTCTCCTATTCGGTAATACTGTTCTGTTTGTTTGATTCAACTCTTTTTTTATATATATGTTAGGTTTGGTTTCTTAGTCTTAACTACATAATCATGCTGTCTTTATTCAGAAGGACTTCTTCACTATGCCTATCATTCAGCAAATCAGCTTCTAAATCTGGGAGCTCAAAGTACCTTCTTTTTTAGATCCTTATATATGTCTCCTTTTTACTGAAAGTATCTGGTTATGATATTCATTAATGTGTGCAAATTATTTAGCTTAAATTCAGCAAATTCTTATGAGTTTTTATTCTTTATTTTTTGCAATATTTATTATATCTTTAACTCTATTCGATTTAATGATGGTGAATAACTGAGGAAGTTAGGTGCTCCTCTGGTTTTTCTTTGCTAGTAGATAGCAAAGAGAGGATATAGGGGATGTTAACTAACAGAAACTTCAGGACACTTCATTCATTCATGTGTCCATCTTCTCTGGATTTGAGATCTTATCCATGCTGCTTTTTTTGCTAAAACTCAACTAGCTCACATGCTGCTTCAACAGGGAAGGATGGTCAAGGAGTGCATCTATATCTTCCCAGTCACATAGCCATTCACCACTGAGGCATTCAATTTCATCTGAAAGGAGATATAAGTCTCCAACAAGAAGATCTATTTCTCCTCACCCTAGATATTCACCTAGGAATAATACATCGCCTCCGAGACACAAATCTCCTAATGCTAAGCGAAGGTTGCCTTCAACCACAAGGCGTAGATCTCCTTTGCATAGACGTCGAAAATCACTTTTTGGAAGGCAATCTCCATTATCATTGCGCCACAGGTCTCCTACTTTACGTCATAGATCTCCCATTCTAAATCGCAGGAGATCACCTTCTCCTAGACACCGCTGGGACTCACCTTCGAAGCATCACAGAGACTCACTTTCACCTGAAAGTCACAGGAGATCACCTTTCCCTGGACGCCAAAGGAGATCACCTTCTCTGATATGCCGCAAGAGGTCACCTTTACCAACACATAGGAGTTCACCTTCTCTGGCACATCATAGGAGATCACCTCCCTCTCGTTGCAGAGTATCGCCTTCTACTTCACTCCATAGAAGATCACCTTCTCCTCACCATAGAAGATCACCTTCTCCAATGCGGCACATGTCTCCTGTTAGACGTAGGTCCTTTTCTCCTCAGCAACATAGATCATTGTCACCTAGGAAATCATCTCCAGATGCTTCTCCTCAACGTCAAGGAAGCCCATCTAGGGGTTACGGTGCTGATTCACAACCATATCAAATGAGGAAAAGGTCATCATTAAGAGAACTGCATCATTTCTTATTAGTTGGTAAGTATTAGTACTTTAATTTTTGTTATCCTGTCTGATACGCTGATCAATTGGTGCAGTCACAGTCCTAATAGGACTCTTGGAGGTTCAAGTAGGGAAACTGATAGCAGAAATATTGGTTTCAACTCTAGAAGACACGAGGATGGCTATGCATTTGATAGGTACTTCAAAACCCCTTTAATCTTTCCATTTATTTATTGTCTTCATGTGAGTGAAAATGTTAAGTATTTACACTGCATTGGTCTTTCTTTATTTTTATTATTTTATTTCTCTTGTAGGGTCTGGGAGAGACGGTCATTGACTCATGGTGCTTCACACAAAGTGGTGGGTGAACGTACCAAGCACAATATCTCAGACCGCGCACCACCCAAATTGTCAGGCTGTTCTAGGTCTTCTGGTCGAGATTCTAGAAATCAAATTAGCATTGATGACAAGGATCATTGCGTGTTGTCTGAGAATTCCTCAGGGCTGTCAGCCTCACCTAGTAATTCAAGGAGAACAAGCCCAAGAAGAAATAGGTATGCGCATTGCATTTGGCTTGATGTCATTTATGCTAAAGCTTATTATATAGATTGTTTTGCAGGTTGTCTGAAGATACTACTACCAAACAATTTGAGAAACAAATACCTCAGGATGTCATAGGAATAAATAATGAAAAGGAACATTCTGGTTTTCTCAGGTAAAGTTAATTCTCTTTTATGTTTTTGCAAAATAATTGCTCAATCTCATGTTGTCTTTTCATGGCCATGCTAATTCTCAGTGAGGATGGTCATCACAATGTTGATTCACCATCTAAGAAAGGTAAAGTTCTAGATCAGAGTTGAAAAAGAATAACTCTTATGCTAATTAACTCAATCTAGAACTGTTCTACTTACATGTTATCAATTGGTTCATTGTGCAGACATCCAAAACCATCCGACAAATGTTAATTCAAACAAGGAAAATGAACATAATAGGTGATCCTTTACTTCTTTCAATAGCTTCCTCTTACATTCTTCTGTTATCAATAACATTTGCTTTTATCTGATTCCGGTTTCAATTCATTATGCCTAAATAGTTATATCCATTTAGCATTAACAAATAATGGGCCAGATAGCATTTCTCATCCAAAAACTTCATAAGTTAATATAAGTTAAAACAAGGTTGTGAAGAGTCTAAGTTGCGAAGAGTCTAGCTCGTAGTCAAAAGTACTTTTCATGTCAAGGCTTATTCTGGAAGGGGTTTCCAATCCATCAATCAAATGAAAAATATTATCTCAACCAAGGCTTGATTTCAAGACCAAGGAAACTAGGTTTATAGTTTTTGGAGTCAGAATTTCTTCTTTGGGAAAACATTTGTTAGTAGGTGGATATAGAAGGAACAATTAAAAGTTTGATTATGTGATGGGTGCAATGACGCTAATTAGGGTTGAAGCTGTGTGTTTAATATATTATATATATGATTCTTGATTTCTTGTAGTGAACTTTTTTGGAACATGATATTTTTTGCAAACTCTGATCAGAGGATTTTTTTAATACTTTTTGGAATATTTGAACTTTATTTCCAACCAAAGTTTTTTTTTTTTTTTGTAACTCATGCCATGCACACGAGCTTCTTTTGAAGTGTAGCTAGCTCTATTGTCCATTTTGCTACATACATATCTGACAATCATATATTTTGGTTGGCAGTGATGTGGATATTTCTAGAAGAAATGAATCACAAGTGTTACAGTCTCTAGATGACAGAGAATATGGTCCTGGGAAGGGAGTGTGGGGTGGAAAGCATTCCAGTCGTGATCGACAAGGCTTGATGCTTTCTCCTGATGCTAAAATGCAGCCCAAAGTAACAAAATATGAAGAGACAAGAGAACGGAAGCACAGGAGTTCGGGAAAGAGAAAGCACAAGAAGTCTGATAAACATAGAAGAGATTCAGATTATGATTCTGAATCTGAATCTGATTCTGATGTTGAAGACAAGGAAACCAAGAGACGAAGAAAGGATGAGAGAAGGTTACGCAAAAAGGAAAAGAGGCGAAAGCGCGAAGAGAGGCACCACAAAAGACTTGAACGTCATGCGGAGAAGTATAAAATGATAATAGCAGATACTGTAACTCTCCCTTCCGATCCTGACAAGGATCTCAATGATGCTGGCAGATCTGATGATGCAGCTGCTCTGAGAAAAGAAGGGCCTTATTTGTCCCACACTGCATTGGAAACTGAGTCCAAAGAGAAGAAGCTTGAGATTGAGCTTCGCGAGAAGGCCCTCAAATCTCTTAGAGAGAGGAAGGCCATTAAACAGTAAATCACAAACTTAAATAAGTTAAAACTTTGGTCTGCATGTTGCTGTTGTCTGATTATTGTTTCATTTGTATTTGACAATGTCGCAAGGACTGGACACACCTTGTATAGTAAACATTGATCTAAAGTTTGAATCCGGTAGGTGAAGTGAATTGATGAGGAATGTCACGGTGACATTTTGGTGCTAATTACTGTCATGCTATTCTGGAATCACGCTTATTACAATGGTTCAACTTGCAATCTATACCAAGCTTTAGCTCCTAATTTTGTCGCTGGTAAATTTATTAGAAGATATTTTTTTCAGGTTTTTGTCGCTGTGATGGTGAGAAAATTTGATTTCAAGGATGAAAAAGAGTGTCATAACAAAGGGTTGGAAATCAAGAAAATGACTCAAGTACGATAGTGGAAACAAGAGCAAAAGATATCGATGCGGTAGCAGAGAGCCCAGGCTGATGCATGGACATGATCTATTATGATCTCTGTACGCAATGCAAGGTGACTTCTTCTCCATCAAATTCATTTTTATGGTTAATTCTATAGTTCATGATAGAATGCTATAATGTCATGTAAATCATTAATATATGGAAAATGTTATTTATTAAAAATATATATATACTATCAGACACTCGGTAGTGATCTTTACAAGGTGCTGTTCATAGAATTTGCACTCTCTCATTTAAAAGCTGAACTACCCTTTTGAAAATTGAGAAGTGCATAAGAATAAAAGTAGAACAATGTAAAACTTTTTTCATTTAAGAGATATAAGGCATTCTCTACCAGAGATCTTATGATATTCCCTATTTAAGACATTTAATGACCAATTAAGGCCAAAGGGGCAAGGGAAGATTTGCATAGCATTCTCAAAAACAACCAACCACAAGGAGCTCAAGTGCTATCTTAAAATTGAATACATAAGAGTTGTCATTGGTCTTTCCTACATTTTGACGCTATCGTTTACGATTAAGATAAAACATATGATATTGTTCTACTCACATGTTGGCATGACCTTTTTCTACAAAGCTCTCAAAATTATTATTTATTCAGGATGATAATTTCAATCTCATTATATTAAAACAAAATAATATTTTGCTCCTTAACTCTTTTATCTAGGAGTTATAGTCAAGGATAGAGAGATCCACACAGACTGATTCACACAAAAATTTTACTATCAATAAGTCTGATTTGATATCAGTAAGTGCGAAATGCATTGTTGATTGTCTCGATTCCTCTCTGCATATGTTATTGATGTTGGATAAAATTTTCCGTGATTTATTTTCTATCTAAAAGAATGAGAGATTATCTGGAGGAGCCGTCGAGGTGAGAGGAATTAAATACACGAAAGTTCACTTTTTAAATCTATCGTTTCTTCTCC
Source organism: Boesenbergia rotunda (assembly GCA_024364735.1). Taxonomy (NCBI): domain Eukaryota; kingdom Viridiplantae; phylum Streptophyta; class Magnoliopsida; order Zingiberales; family Zingiberaceae; genus Boesenbergia; species Boesenbergia rotunda. Next base: position 51,529 of record JAGFNQ010003798.1, on the reverse strand, counting down.
CAGCCAAGTCGCCAGTGAAAGGATTTGTCACGGGTTGTCAGTACGAGCTAAGATTAAAAAAAAAAAAAAAGCACCACCACGGCTTCGCAAAAAGCCGAATAGGGACAAAAAGAAAAAAAGAAAGCACCATAAATTGAGAGCCAAATAGGACATTTAGCTTTTAATTTTTTGAGTTTGAATTACTTGAACAGTTTGAATCGAGTTGGATGATGATAGATCTTCCTCCTCCCTTTTCATATCTTAAATCACCAAAAAAAAGCACTTAAATCAATTAAGAGCTAATAAAAGTTTCTTCAAAGTCCAGTAATTCCTTCTTTTTGATTGTTTGGATTTTTCTATTGAACTTATTGTAAGTGTTAAAGTCTCAGTTTCGGGCATCAATACAGGCACGGAATGCCTTTTCAAATTTTCATACAATCAAATCAATTATCTCAAAATTAATCAATTTAAACAGGATCTTGATGTAAATTAAAAAAACATGCCAAAAGCCGACTCCTTCATCTCAAATATCTCTCACCGTTGGTCCAATAAATTTTTAATGCAATCAATAAATGATACACATGTGACACGTTAACTTTTTGAGGATGACCCCCCACTCACACACTTTGGATTTTGTTTGCTTTCTTTCATCCTTTTGCTTTTGGCGCGACAGCCAGCAGAAACAGCAAAGCCAAGATTAAATTTTTGTGAGGAACAGGGAGAAGGAATTAGTGAAACTAGAAAGCTATAGTAATTGCTTCCTTGATTTTTTTTTCTTCTTAAACATAGATAATAAACAAGTTTTTTTAATAAAAAATGCAGATTAAGTTCACTTAAATTCAGCTAGTGGATTAGGGCATTAAATATTGCACCTGATGTTCCTGTAAATGTTCTTATGGTGTACTGATCCTAACTATCATGCTAAAACTAAAACAGGAAAGCAAATCCATAGAGATTTAAACCACATTTAAATTTCAACCTCCGAAAAATAGATTAAGAAGGAAAAAAAAATACAACTTTTGCACGAGCCATGATTGTTGCTTTGCAAACCTACTCGTAATATTATATAATTATTTTGTTCAACCGAGCCATGATGAAGCTCGAGCCAATCATGGAGAAGGTATTAAAGCGATGACTCCCACTGAAGAGATCATCATCATAATCTCGACGACCACCAACCTCTCCTTTCTTTTCATTTTTGCTGTAGAAAAAAAAATGATAATAAATGTAATATTTTATAGGTTTAAGTCAAAATGTCTTTATAAATTTTAAAGCCTTGTCCATTGTATTCTAATCTTTAGCATTTATGCCTACAAGTAAGGGAAGACAATATAATTGACCTTCAGAAATAATTTGACAGAAGGTTTGAATACCTCCTTTGCAGGAGATGATATGTTTTAATTAATAATGTGCACCCTGCAGTTCTGGATTTTCTATTTTGCTCCTTGTATGGTTTTCTTTGGATGGGGGACCGCAGCAACGCGAACGTCAACAATAATTAATGTGGCGATGCGTGCAAATCATGATAGAGATGGACACGGATACGGGCCGCAAACGTCAATGAGAAGGGCGTTGATTGGTCCAGGAATTAAGTGATTGCGCTACGAGGTACCACCTTCATGCTTCATGTGCCAAGGTGTCAGCCACACTGGCAATGACTCGCTATCCGTGACGAGAAGTTCGTCGTCGAAAGCTCTGGGAAGAGGCACGCGCGTCGCGGCCTGGGAGGCCGAGCGGATGGGAATGGGTCATAGAGCGGGCATCAACGAAAACTTATCGCTATTGCCCAATGTGGCAAAAGACTAAATATTCACTCCTAACTATTTCGTCTATTTAAGAAGATAAATCATGATGACTGAAAAAATAAAAGATTAAAAAAAAAAACTTTTTACACAGAATATAAAAATTTAAGTTCCATCAATCCAAGACTTTTAATGACAATTTATCAATTTTTTACCATCCAACTATATCCGTGGGGGCATTATTGCCAAATGTGCCTAAGACAATGCAGTTCACTCAAACAAGTTATTATTATTATTAATCTAAATATTTAATTATTAAGAGTACTAACAAAAAAAACTCATTCAAACGGTCATCATTATTAAAACTCCCGTCCCAATGAAAGAAAAATCTTTAGGTTACAAATGAGAAAAGTAACAGAATTTGAAGCAGCAGATGAAATTTTCCTTGTAATTTTAGAATTTCCCTGCTGGAAGAAAGTTCACCATTTACATTTAATTAATTAATTTATTATTCTAGTATAAAATACCTTTAACCCCTGTTTATGTTTTCTATCAAATAACATTTTATCCCATATATTTAAAAAATAATATTTAATTCTTTTGATTAAAAGTTAAATATGAAAAAAATTATAAAAAACAATTATTTCTTTATTATTTTTATCATTTTTTATAATAATCTCAAAAGAAAAAATTGAATTGATCATTATATCTTTCGATAAAATTTTTACAAAATATATACATGTATCAACATAAATAATAGAAAATAATAACTCTGAAATGGATAACCAGCCAAACTCATTCCACCACTCTTACCAAACTAAAAAAGAGCTAAAATTTTAAATTTATAAATCAAAATCCAATGAAGATGAAACAAAATTCATCATTAAAAAATTACTCCTCATTATCAAATATGATATACAATGAAATAGGAGTGAAGTATTGATGCGACAAAATTATACAATACGCACTTCAAAGACATTACAAAATTCAAGAAGAAAGTTTATAGGCTCTTGTAACTACAAATTTAGTACTCAAACATCTTAATATACCACATAAACTCAAAATCACCAGTGTCGTACTTGAGATTTGGATGACCTGAGTCGAGCTTCAATAAAAAGACCTCCCTTACAATGTCTTACTACTATTTTATTTTAAAAAACATCCACACTTCAAAATAACATCCTCCTTTCAATTCAAGATCAAAATTTTTTAGTGAGTCTACAAAATATACAGTAAAATAAAAAGTTGAATAACATGAATATTTCAAAATATAAAAAAATTAAATATTAAAGGTAATCATTTAATCCAATACATCTTGCATCTATTTTAGCTAAAAAGTATAGTGCATATTGTTATCATTTTTTAGTGAGCTGCAATATATAAAGTAAAATATAGAATTAAATAACATGTAGTATTGTACATATAATCAAATAAAAAGATAAATATTACCAATAAACATTTAAATACAACACGTCTTGCTATTTTGGCTAAAAAATATCAATTAAGCTTGTATAATCAACTATTTTCTTTGCAATAAATAACATCTTTAATCTTTCTTATGACATGGTTATGATCAAAAATATATTTTAATTAAATTCAACTTAGAAAAGCTCCTTTCTACAAATGTCAATGTAATTGATATGGTCAATAAAATTATGTAAGTAAAATGAGTATTTGGATAACATTCATCCATATTTTTCAAATAATTCAAAACATTTATTGTTCTTTTTGCTTACATCGATAAAGATGTTTCAAGATTGATAACTCATATGATCATCCATGTTTCTTCAAGATACAGCTATCATCATCTTCAATATCTCTGGACAGGTCAAATCTTCCAGGTAGCTATCGCCGATGTACCCTTCTACGACTGATGAGGATCCATTCATTCAATGATCCTCGGAATCACAAGACGGTTTCAGTTGGCGAAGAGCTGATTCTGCAAAATAGTGACCAAGATTTTTCCCGGTCAGGCACTTCAAGTCTATCATAGTATCTAGAAAACAGTTCGAAGCTTATATACCCGGGGAAGCTATCCTTGTCCGTATTAACGAACTGGTAGCTGTCAGCTCGTCTTAGGAAATCGAGCAGTACGAGAGTACTGCGCAATACGAAAGTACTGGATGGGAGGACTAACCGCTAGAAATATCAGAGGTGAGTAAGGCGTGAGGATAGCAACCCGATATCGACTAGGATCGAACCGCCAGTCGTGGGTAGGCAGACTGGTAGAATGGAAAGGGTACTGGATCTTTGCCAAGGTAGGAGTTAAGTAACTAAGACTGAAATACCTTTGAATGAGGAGGATCTACGTCAAATTGCTGTGAGGTCACTACTTGTGACTTTGTTTCGTTCAAATTAAAATTTTAATATAAAATAACATAACAAATTATTAATTTTTGAGCCCTCTAGAAAGTGAGTCTGAGGCGAGTGCCTCCTAGGCCTCACCTCGATACAGGCCTGAAAACCACTAACATCTAATAGATGTTAATTACCATTTGCATGGAGAAAAATGATGAATATGAATTCTTCCGTGGATGGATAAAATAGAAGAAGAAGTACAAGACTTCAATAACTTCACTTTCCAAAAAGTCAGGAATTATATTTAAAAAATCACAATACTTAATATAAGAAATGAAGAACTCTCTTAAAAATATAAAAAAAAACTTTGACTAAAAGTGAGAGAAATACATCCACAAAAGAAAAGTTCATATTAATAACTTTAATACTAAAGTTGATGAGAAGAAAATTTTTAATGATAAACTTTATTTCATCATCATTAATTTTGGTTCATCAATTTAGAATTCTAACTTTTTTTTATTTGGTAAAGATGGTAGAATAAGTTTTTGATTGATTTCTTTCGGAGTTTGTTTTTCTATTATTTATAATGGTAGATATATGAGATTTTTATCGAATGATATAATAGTAAATTTAATATATTTTTCATTTTGAGATTATTATAAAAAATGATAAAAATAATGACATAATTATCTTTTATATATTTTTCATATTTAACTTTGATTAAAGAGGATTAAATATTATTTTTGAATATAGAGTAAAATACCATAGAAAATACAAGAGATTAAAGGTGTTTATCCCTTGTTCCTGTACCAAAGTTAAAATAGGAGGGGAGGGGGGCACTAGTAAAGCGAAGCACACTGGCAGATTCTTCTTTCTCGCCATTAATTCCTTCCCCCTTTACCTCCTGCATTTCCTCCTTTCTCTTTACTTCATCTTCTTCCCTTCCGACTGTCAGCGCCGCTCTGTCGCCGAAGCCTACGGAGACGGCTTATAGCTGAAACTACCCTTCACGGAACAAGCAAACCGTGAGCTTTCCAGGTAATTTCTCCAACGCGCCGCCCTCAGATCATCTTCGAAATGGCGTCCTCCTCCGCGTCCGCCTTCGCCCTGGCGGTCCTCCTCCTCCCTCTCGTCATCGCTTCCTCGTCGGTGGCAGACCGAAAAAAAGGCAAACCTTTCTTTTTCTCCTTCGTCGGATCGGACAAAAATCGAACCTTTGGCTCCGAGTTCTCCCTCTACGGCGACGCGGAGCTGAGCGACTCGGCGGTGAGGCTCACGCGTCCAGCGAACGCCAGCACAGGACGCGTGGCCTACCGGGAGCCGGTTAGGTTCTTCGGGACCAACCCCGGGTTCTCTTCTTCCTTCTCTTTCGCCCTTTCCCCCGGCCATGGCGGAGGTCTGGCCTTCTTCCTCTCTCCGAGCCATGGGTCTAGGGTTTCCACCAGTCTCGTTGCAGTGAGGTTCGAGACGGCAAAAGCAGATAAAACCACCAACCTGACTGGAACCCTAATTGAAATTGATGTGGAAAGCAGCAATCTTTCAGGCAACAATTTGGTGCTCGATCTCGACAGTGGAAGGAAGTTCAAGTCTTGGATAGATTACGACGGCGAATCGAAGAGAATCGAAGTGAGACTGAGCCGCGAAACGGAATCAAAGCCGAAAAACTTTTCCATTTCTTACTCGATGGATTTGTCGTACCTGTTGTGGCGGGAGGCGGCGTTGGTGGTTCTAAGCTCCTGGAGCAGCCATTCTTCGCAGGGCAGCAGCATCTACTCGTGGAACTTCACACAGAAGCATGGAGCTCCATTTCTGATGCATTCCCAGCCCCTGGATCCCAATTCATTCCTAGCGCGATCCAACGAAAGCGCTCAAGTTCATCCGATAAGATGGTATCCTTGGGAAGCGTTGGTGTTTGCCGCTGCTTGTGGCGCAATGCTAGCGTTCTTCGCCGTGTTCGTGTGGTCTGCGCTCCGATCGCGGCGGCCGGTGGCCCCGGTGGAATGCCCTGTGCCGACTGTGGGAATTGCATGTGAAAAGATGGAATCAGTTGGAGTGAAGATCCTAGAGAATGGCAAGTAGTAGGTTTGAAGAAGTGTGGTTTGGTGTTGTACATTTCTTGCTTTTCTCGTGAGTTCATGTCATGCTGCTCTGCTTGATGGAAACTGTAGCTTTTGTGGCAAAGTTTGACGAATGCTATAATTTCCATCAAGAGATGGAACTGTTTCATCTGTACTTCATTTATCAATGTAATTGAAGCTAAACTGCATTTGTGCCATCACTTATTGGAATGAAATATATTAGGTGGATTTCATTGACTAGCCGTGAGCATTGGTAATCGCTTTCAGTGCATATTGGCTGTTGAGAAAACATAACAAGCAAATCCATACTTGGAGCTGAATCAGATAGAGTTTGGAACTGACAGTTAATGCAAAGTATGGTATTTATTAGTTCTCAATGATGTTCCAATCTTAGACAGTAGCTTATTGTTATAACCGCATAAGATTAAATAAGATTCAAGAAGGCAGCACAATTTAGTTTTTGCCCATCACAATTCAGTTTAAAATCACGGGACAGCAATGTGCGGAGTTAAATTATATTTTAGAGGATAAATGATCAAATCTATTGTTCTTTGCTGTTTCTGAAAGATAAATATGTGAAACATACTTTACGCGTATGGTCAAGATCCAATAGGATGCATGCAATGAGAATTACAGCAAAATTATGCATTTCATAAAATAAAAACATAAGGCAAAGGCTTTATATATATATATATATATATATATATATATACACGGGTCATATGAATAAATATAATAATATCTTTGATAGTAAATTTTAATCTATATCATATCAATCGGTTGATAGTAGAAGGATATAGATATATATAGAATACTACTCTCACGAGTCATGAATATAGGATATCAAATTGACATATATATTAGAGAATATATACTGAATTAACCCGCCATGAGAAAGTTTATTGATCGTTATATGAGTGTCATAAACTTTCTCATAGTGACTATTAGTATGAACAGTTCTTAGATCTAAAATCACTATAGTTCCTTACATAATGAGTTGTATACTTTGGTATCGTCAAACGCCACCTGTAACAAAATAGATTATAAAATCGATCACTGGATATGCAACAAATTATGCGGAAGGGATGTGAGTGATGTAGATGAGATCTATCCCTTCCATATGATGAGAGTGATATCTGTGGACACCTTGATCGAGTAGAACTACTAAAATGTATGGTCATGCTCAAATGAGTCAATATGAGATATTGAGCTCATTTGGTTGAGTGAGTCTACTTGAGGATCAAGAAATACAAAAATTGATAAGAAGATAATACAATCTGTGCCTCATTGATCAATCTAGATATCAAGGATAGAGAGACAAAGTCATACAAGATAATAAACATGGAAAGGTTAGGTCAGATCTCGACATTCTCGTTACTTGGGTAGCAATGATGCATTACTAGAAGTCACTCATTGCTTATGTATCCAATGTGGTTTAGATACATTATCAACGTTACGAAAGCATATTAGGTCACACATAAAGAACATATTTCAGAGATACATTAATTTTAGTTTGACTAAAATATGGTGGAATTTAATATAAAATTAGATTAATTGAGTTAGACTCAAATGAATTCAATTGGACTATGAGATTGAGTTTAATCCGAGTTAGGCTCATTTGGATTAGACTCAACCACTTAAGAAGAGTTAATGTTCATTAAAAGGTTAATGAATCATTATTAGAGAGGAAAATCAAGAAGCAAAGTATTCATTGGATGAATAGAAGGTTAAAAGTAAAAAAAGAAGACCAAGAGACTTTTGAGATTAATGGGCATTAATCAAAAGAAATACCAAGAGGTAAAAAAATTTTGTATTCATTGGGCATGATTCATGATGATGAATTAACTTTGATCTTCTTCGTCCTCGTCCCCCCTCTCTTGGCTGAAACACACATTTGGTGGTTTTGATTTTCTTGTGATCAGACCATCTAAGCGGCTAGGATCACGAATTTGGTTCTTCTCTGAAACCAAGTTTGTGCGACGAACGAAACATATTCGTGTGAATACTACTAGAGGCACAACCACTCTGATCGTACAAATCCGTAGAACCACGTTGCTATCGGAATTATACTAAGGGCATGCAACAAAGATAACAAGATTTTATCAAATGATTTATACATATTTTGCATGAATCTTCCGGAAGAAATCGAATTTTCCGCTACATTATGTGTTTATTTTTCGCACTAGATTCCTACATCTGGGCCATCCACTATCTTTGGAGGCTCTTGTATGTGAAAGGCTTCCCTAATTTACTCTAGCGACAGGTGAAAATTTTTTATGAAACCGAATCGATCGTCCCACGTTCAACTGTTACCTTATTAATATTTTTTTATCTTGTATGCAGAGGACAAATTTTTTCTTCAAATGAGACGCACAATCATGGGATACTAAACTTTTAGGTCATCCGCCGTGAGCGCTTCCCAATTCCCTTGCAACTAGTGAAAAAATTTCGTTGAGTTGGACCGTCGCCACAAATTCGGTGTTACCTAGTTATTATTATTATTATTATTATTATTATTTGTTGGTAGGTTGAGGGCGGGTTTAGGTAAGCTGATGGAGGTAACAACATACTGTTTGGTCCATGACAATAACGTGTTCAATTATGCAGACGGACAGTGCAGAGACGAAGTATAAGTAGATGTGAAGTCTAGTCTGAACGTATCTAAAGCCTTCAATGCGAATGAATGTCACTCTTGATACAAAGTTTATCAGGTCCACTTCAAATCTTTTCGTGATTAGTCATTCTGTAGGAGCTTTTATGCATTAGAAAGGTGGACTACTAGGAACATGGACAAGCCATTAATATATTGGAGATGAGAATGCTAAAAGAAAGATGTGCAGTGGAAAACTAATAAAAAAAATTGGTATTTGTAGTAGCCAATAAATGGTAAATGGTAAAATGCAAAAATAGGTTGAAATAATATGGGCATGTTCAAAAGTGATGAAGGGATTTTACATTGAAATGAGTTGGATTCAATTAGAGATGAAGATGTAAAGATAAAAACGACCAAAGAACCCTCAATTAGAGGGGGAAAAACTCATTGGTTATGAGAGAAGATACACATTATTTCAAAATATACTCATGCAGCTATCACGCCAAATGATGTTTAAATGAATCCCAGATAAAAAAGATGGCAAATTTATCACCAAAGCAGATACAAATTACTAGTTATTACAATTATTGAAAATCATTTGAATAATAATTTAGAACCATTAGAATGAAAAGAGCATACACGTTAACAAAGGTTTTTTCAATGCTACACTTGCAAGAAAAGGGTACTTAAAACTAATCCAGTTTATCAATAAACATAGTGGGTGATGGATCACCAGCTTCAATCCAAGCAGTGTCGACAGACACTCTCAACAGATTTTCCAAGATACAGCACCTCAAAACCATCATATTCATTGGAGTATTAAATTCTGGGGAAAACAGTAGCCAGCTTTCTCCTCTGTATGTCTGCTTTGCAAAGTAGATGTTTTTCCTCTTGAAATTCCTATTATTCTACTATATGCTTTACCTTTCTAGTTTTTCTGTTTTTTCCCCTTCTGATTCCCCCTAATTATTTAATTCAAATTTTATGAAATGATTCAGACTGTTGTCTCTTTAGCAAAAAAAAAAAATGCTGATGTGGATGCAAACAGATCATTAGCTTTTATTCCTAGCTACACTACCATACTATCATGGTGGGAATAAATAAGAAGCATAGTGTGCCCAAAGCAATCATAGTAATCGCCTATATACAATAATTTCAACTCTCCAAGATGGAAGGAACCATTTTACTCATTTCATTGTATTACTTTCAGGGAAATGAAGGAATAAACTGACTGAACCAAATAACAAAGGATTTAAACCAAAGGGAACAACTTTAAAGCCCTAAGCAAATGTGCTGGTTGACAATATGTTAGAAATGAAGCAGTCATTCATTGGATAGAAGAAGAAAGGAGAAAGGGGAACCACACACACACCTCTATTTCATGCAGACAAGATCAACAAATCAAACGCAATTACATGAGGGCCATTACATATGCGAGTGGAAAAGACAATGGGATGATGGGGGTGATGCCCAAGGTTCAGGTAGACCATAACCAATTGGGATTGATCAAAGAGGCCAAGAAAGGAAGACCTCCATCCTTGGAATGCCTCTCTCAATGACTACCCCGACTATAGGCATTCAACATCAGACCCAATGTTTGACTTCCCAAAGGCAAAATGGTGAAGAAGAGCCACTCACTTGGTTATCAAAGTGCAACCATTTCTTTAGACACTAGGTGATCAAAAAGCAAGAAAATTGACATAATGTCCTGCCACATGGAAGAAGATGCACGACCATTTTAGGTTTACTGAAGCCGACATACACGCTCAATCAACAGATATCTATGTGAACTCGAGCAACTGCTTGTCTGTGTCAGTCCCAACTAATCAGACAGACTGCTTCACCTATGAGTTGTCAACATACCTATGGATATAGATGCAAAGGTACATTATCCAAGGGATCTTATAAAATGCAACATATATGGCTTCTCTCTGGGAACAAAGTTCAGTCAGAAATGAAAGGATAAATAAATCGTCTATAAGATATTATATATTTATAATACCGAAGAAATTTAAAAATATATATAATATTCAAGAAGGAAACAAAGAAAGCAGTGAATGAGATAAAGAATGAAATTTTTGACGTTATATCGAAAACTGGACAAAAAAAAATAGAGGAAAGAGACATTGATAAAATAGCTAAAGAGTGAGAGGGAAACAAATTATCTTATCCAAATAAGATATATTAAAAAAGAATGCAATAAGAAAAAAAATGATTAACGAGGTTGGATAACGTCGAACCTCAGGCGACTGGCCCGACTCCACGGAAGTTTTCAACCAGGGGTAAATCGGAAAGCGCTCGTGGCGGGCGGTTCAGAAACCCAACATCCTAGGTTTCGCGCCAAATTTGGAGAAAAATTCCTGCAAAATAGACCGTAGCTGGGGACGAACTGCAATACCTGGGATGACAACTAGTCGCCCTTCCACTGCACCATAGCCCCGGGGCAAAGATGAATGCAATAAGATACTTATAAATGATAGAGAAATAAAAAAGCGATGAAGGAGATATTTTCATCAACTTGTTAATGAAAGTTAGGTGACCGACTTAACTTAAGTAATTTAATAGGTCAAATAAGTATAGAAATTTAAGTTTTTATTGTAGAATTCAAAATTAAAAAGTATGACAAGCTTTAAATGGGATGCAAAATGAAAAAACTATTGGACCAGATGATATTCCGATAGAGGTGTGAAAGTGATTAGGGAAACAAGGTATTGAATGACCTATAAAATTATTTAATAAGATATTGAAAATGAAAAAAATATTTGATCAATGGAGGGTAAGTACTCTTGTTCCCTTATATAAGAACAAGGGAGACGTATAAAAGTGTGCAAACTATAGAGGTATTAAACTAATAAGTCATACCATGAAACTTTGGGAAAGAGTAATGAAAAAAAAATTAAGGAAACCACGATGATCGAAAATCAATTTGGGTTCATGCTGAAGGTCGGCAATAGAAGCTATACATTTTTTTAGACAACAAATTAAAAAGTGTCGGGAGCAAAAATAAGTCATTGATTTAGAAAAAGTTTATGATAGAGTCTCAAAAGAATTATATGGAGAATTCTAGAAAAGAGAGTTATTAGTATAACATATATTAAACTAATTAAGGATATATATAAAAATGTAACGACCCAAGTGAAAACTTCAGGCGAATTAACTGAAACATTTCCGATAGAGATAGTTTACATCAAGGAACAACTCTATGTTTCTATCATTTTATACTAATCATGAACAAACTCACTGGACATACTCAAAACACAGTATCGTGGTGCAAAACACGTGAAAGGAGTACATGTTGAACTAGAATCTTAGCGGGAAACACTAGAAGTGAAAGGTATTAGACTTAATAGGGTAAGGACATAATATATTAAATTTAAGTTTATCAATATTAGGTGTAATGAGATAATTGTTAAAATAGGAGATCAAGAGTTGTCGGAAATTGTGTTTTTAAGTATTTAGGATCATTTTTGCAAAACGATGGAGGTATTGAGAGAGATAGCTTACATACAATATAAGCAGGAAGGTTAAAATGGAGGAGGCGTTAGGTGTTTTATGTGATTGTAAAATACCTCTAAAACTTAAAGGGAAGTTCTACAAAACAACTGTTAGATCTGTTATGTTATATGACACTGAATAATGGGCTATGACTCGAGCACATGAGCAGAAAATGAGAGTTGCAGAAATGAAGATGTTAAGGTGAATGTGTGAACATATGTGGACGACAAAATAAGAAATGAGAGTAGTAGAGAGAAAGTGGAGTTGCATCTACTGAGGAAAAACAATGAGAGACAAGTTTAAGATGATACAAATATGTACTTAGACACGACCAATAAATATTCTAGTTAGGGATGTAAAACTATGACAAATACGCACATCAAATTAGGAAAACCAAAAAAGACTTTGTTAGCAATAATAAAATAAGATGAAATTTATTTAAATACAGATGATGATAAAGTAGAAAGAGCCCAATGACATAGAAAGATCCATATAGCTGACCTCACCTAGTGAGATAAGACTTGGTTGTTCTTGTCGTCGTTGATCGTCGTCTTGGAACAAACATCATGGGGATCCAAAATATTGCTATTCACTACCTATCGCAATCCTCATCGACTCGGGAAGCTCACACGACTTTAATAATGATCAATTAGCAACCAAACTAAAAGCAAAATGATAAGTGAACCTTAATTTTTTAAGGGTGTTTGCTAATAGAGAATGATCTAAGGAATTAGGATTTGCCCAAGGGTACACCTACTATTAGACATTAAATGTATAACAATTGATTTCCCTTTTTTTTCCTTAACAAAATTTAATGTCATGTTAGGGATCAGATGGTTGAACACATTGACGGACATCCTCTTGAATTCAGAGACTGAGCAAAGAATTCACAGCACATATATAACGGGTAAAGTTCTGACTCAGCAACAACCAAAGCCAAAATTCCTAGAAGAGGAACATAAGCTGACACACCAAATAACAACGCCTCTGAGCAAAAATTGTTCTTCAAACGGCGGTTAGCGTCCTTCTGGAGCATCCTTTCTCTGATATCAATTGAGGGTGATTGAAGGTCGGCAAGAGACGGGTGATTGCCCTTGAAAAAGAAAACTTTATCTCTTGTTTTTGCTTAACAAAGATATTAGTTAAGACACAAATATCATAAATAAATAAATAAAGCAAACACTAAATAACGAGGCTACAGAATTTACTTGGTTTGCAACCGGAGAGGTTGCTAATCCAAGGCTGAATATGGCTCGATTCTCCTGAATATAAATCATTCGGGCGGAGAAGCCTCTTACACGTGGAAAGCTCAGAAAAAGAAAGAAAAACTATTCTAAACTTGTTTACTAATGCTTGGAATACAATGAATGAAACAAACTGAGCTTCAGGGGTCTATTTATAGCCCAGTAGGAATTATCCATTTGCTGACGTGGCAGTTGTAGGGCGCCCGAGAGCTCTTGGGCGCCTGACACGTGACCAGATGCTTATCCAGAAAGCAACATTCGCAAACGGCTAAAACTTAGCCTCTCGGGCGCCTGATAGCATAGTGCTCGGGCGCCTAGTGCTCGGGCGCCCGACAGCCCAGGCGCCCGTGTGTTCACGGGCGCCCGACAGTGGACCGCTGACCATTCTCCAAATTGTCTTTCGATCTTCATAGGTGATTTCTGGCCAACCGGAGTTAGGCTCACCCGAACCCGACTCCGGCCTTTCGCCCCTGAAGCGTCCTTCCTCCCGGCTTCTCGTCCCTCGGACGTCGAGCGCGTCCTTCTCGTTCCATCGGCGTACTCTTCCGCAGAGCTCCGCGTCCCTCGGATGCACTGAGCTAGTCGGCTCCCTTTCCGTGCCATCCTTCACGACCACTGCGTCTTCCGCTCAACTTCTTGTGCTCCTAAGTTCCTGTACACTTAGACACAGGGATTAAATACACCAGGACCTAACTTAAATCGGTTGATCACATCAAAACTAACCTGAGGTACTTATAGAAATGTCACAACTCCTAAAGCCAGAAGGGTTGCTACCAACCAAAAGATGAGGCAAATATCCAGATGTAATGGTTAAGGACAAGTATCCTCATCCTAAACATTGCTCCTAATTGTTGCTGACTATTTAAATAGACCAATTATTGTTGCTTCAATTTTTTAATTGCTTGTTGAAAGATTGCGATCAATTCCTATTGAGGTTTATTCACCGCCAACTCATTCAAGATTTGCTCAGTCTCATCCTTTTTGTATTATATCAATCTGCATCATTGTCAACCCCTTAAATGGTGCTTGTCCTCAAGCACCAGACCTAATACTTAAAACGCTCACTAGCCTTATCTTTTAGTGAGTCTTTTGCAGATAGTGACCCTCCATGCTCTTAGAGTAGGTGACCATTTCTAGTAGTAGTAGGTTAACCCCTAGGTTCATGCCTTGGAATTTTTGGGTCAATTATTTAGTTCCTTTGATATGTGTTTGTACAGGCGAACGAGGAAAGTGACTCTGGTGAGGTGTCTAGGGTGGTGTGGTTACGTCCATTTGCATGTACAGTGGCAACGTGGACGTGAAAAGGTCTAGTTCTTAGTCGGTCAACAAGGGACCAACAAGGGCAAGAAGCTTCTAGGATTCTCACAAGCACTCATGGAGCAATGGTGTTTGATGAATTTTAGCCAATTTTCCCAACTTCCCACCCTATTTGATGGTCCAAAGTGTCATTCTAGAGTTCTTTAAATTTTGATCATTAGTCCAGGAAATTTTTCACTTTTAAAATATTGAACTTGAACATTTCCTTCTAAGCGGCAGGAGAAGATGTTAATTTTGTTGTCTTCTCATACCCTTGATGTTTGAAGAAATGGTCAAGCCTTAATAAGTGTATCTTCATCATCATCATACCTTATGGTCTGATGTTCAGTACCTTCATTCGGGGCAACCAGCGAAGGAGTCATTTCAATGATGATGACTCCCTTCCTTCCTTCCTCAATTAATCCTGGGTCATCATGATCCATCTAAGTCTTCTCGTACTAGGGCATCACCCTTAGAATCCTATTGCCTTGGTTCCTTATGTAGAGGTTTGGGAGGCTCAATTTCTACGTCAATATAATGACTTAGCGTAAGCATTAATACATTCATGAATCCTAATCAATCATGCACCAACTGCAAGACCTATCTATCATCAAGCTTCTAAGGTAAAATTAAAAACCAAAATCAATGAAGGCTGCAATCCATCACATAGCCTTTGATCTTACTTGTTGTCAGAGTTCCTGCAAGTGCGGAATGAGCTCTGCAAATTTGGGCGACAATCTTATCTTGGTTTTAATGGGGAGAGTCAAGGAAAAAGAAGCAGCCCAAAACCAAGATGCCCAAATCAAGAACTTTTATTCCCTTATATACCAAGCTCAACATGCAGCTTATATACCAAGCCCAACATGCAGAACCATCCATTTTAAAGCTCATTCATCATTAACAGTCCATTAATGTTAATGAACCAAATTAAGGGATCTACTCATTCAATATGCATCCAATAATCCAACCCCACCTCCCCCCATGCATAAAACATTAGATTACTTAATTGGAGTTTAACTTCCTTAATGACAATTAGTTGTGTGTTAATCAAGTGTAAGCCGATCTTACAAAGATTAAGTCCACTCATGTGGACATAATCTCCCACTTAGGGGTATACTTAATCCCTTATACAACACAACCTCTTAATTAAGCTCAACATGCCAAAACATTATGAGTTAAATACCCTTTTAAGCAATCTGGTCCATTAAATCAATTAATATAAACTAATGAAGTCAGAGTTATTATAACTATAACAAGACCTAACAGCAATCACAATATTAATATTATTAACGACGTAGATCAAATATGGATGTGTAAGTACAAGAATGATAGGAAATATGATCTATAAGTGACATTCTCAATAAGTCCTCCTTATGACTCAAACTGGGTCCAAATTATATTTAGTGGTAAATGATTCAACCTTATGACTACAAATCAAATCCTACATCATATTTACAAAACCTTATGCAAAACCGCAATAATAAATCATAATGTCCTCATGTTCGATGAGAGTCAAAACTATATACATATAAAACTTTAATACATACAATAAGCCAAAAATATGTGTTCATTCATATAGAGCATCACACAAAATACAGATTCCTACATAATAGATACTTTATCAAAAGAAAGAACCCTCATACTCAGCACATACTGGTGAAACACCTTGGATGAAAAGCCCTTAGTGAATGGATTTTCTAACATAGAATCTGTCCTTTTATGTTCTATCATAATTTGACCACTTTGGACTCTTTCTTTAACCGCTAGAAATTTTATGTCAATATGTTTAGATTTCGATGAACTACGATTATTCTTGGAATATAATTCTGCAACTTTATTATCACAGTTGATCCTCAATGGTTTGTCAATGCCCCAATGATCTGTAAATCTATGATAAGGTTCTGCATCCATATCCCATGATTAGAAGCTTCATAGCAAACTATAAACTCTGCCTCTGTAGTGGAGTGACTATTAGCATCTGTTTGACGTTTTTCCATGATATAGCCCTCCAGCCAATGTGAAAACATAACCTAAGATGGGCCTCCTGCTATCTAAGCATCCAGCAAAATCGGAGTCTGAATATCCAATGATATCCAGATGACCTGATCTTCGATACGTGAGCATGCAATCCTTCGTTCTTTGCAAATACCGCATAACCTTCTTTACAGCTTTCCAATACTTTGGTTCATGGTTACTCAAATATCTGCCCAACATCCCTACAATGTACACAAGATCCGGACGCGTACACACTTCAGCATACATCAAACTCCCTACTGCCGATGCATAGGGGAATTGTTGTATTTCTTTAATCTCAAATTCATGACGTGGGCATTGTTACAAGCTAAGTCTATCACCCTTTGATACAGGAGTGTTGCCAAAAGCACAATTCTGTCTGCCATACCGAAGAGCACCTTTTCTATATAGGCATTTTATGATAGTCCAAGTGTACACCTTGAACGATCACGAATAATCTGTATGCCTAAGACAAAGAATGTATCATCAAGATCCTTCATTCACCAGATAAAAATAACTTAGTTTCCAGCAACAGACTTTTATCATTGCTTGCAAGAAATATATCATCCTATATAGAACAAGTATAATAATCTTGCTCCCACTGAACTTGATATACAAACATTGATCAACTAGATTCTCATTAAAAGCATATGAAGAAACTACTTGATCAAACTTTCGGTACCATTGACGAGATGTCTGCTTTAACTCATAAATGGACTTTCTTAATTTACATATTAGGTGCTTTAAATCTCTCAATTCAATGTTCTCCAGTTGCACCATGTATATAATTTCCTCAATATTTCCATTGAGAAATGCAATCTTAACGTCCATGTGGTGTAACTCTAGGTCATAATAAGCACAAGTGTCATGATTACCCTAAGAGAATCATTTGTTGAAACTGACGAAAAAATTTCTATTAATCAATGTCCTTCTGAGTGAATCCCTTGGCGACTAGGTGTGCCTTATATTTTTCGACATTATCATATGAATCCCGTTTGATTTTAAATATTCATTTACAACCAAAAAGTTTCACACCTTCAGGCAATTCTACAAGCTCCCAAACGTTGTTGTCCGCCCTAGACTTCATCTCTTCTCTCATGGCATCGATCCATTTTTCCAGTTGAGGGTATTGTTTGATTTCTTAGAAGGATATGGGATCATCTTCCAACCCAATGTCAAACTCATTCTCTTAGAGATATACATAATCACGAGACATCGTGGATCTCCTTTCTCTAATGGATCTCCTTGGTGACACTTGATCTTGAAGTGGTTGAGAGTCATTCTCAACCGTAGGAGGGAATACCTTTATTTGAGACGACGTACCTTTCAATTGAATTAGGACATAAAAATATCGTGATCAACCACCTCATCTGGTTGTGCAGCTTCAACTATATGTGAAATGACGACCATTTCACTATCAACTACATAAGTAGTTACATATTACGATCACCAATGTTCTCCTCAAATGATATTTCCCTAACTTTATCGCTCTCACCATCCTCAATAAATTTGACATTTCCCGTCTTGAAAAAGGATCTACTCAAGGGGTTGTAAAAAGCCTCTTGAGTTTTCAGAGTATCCTACAAAATGGCAGCTAACGATTCTTAAGTCCAATTTCCTTTCATTAAACCTATAAGGCCAAGCCTCAGCTGGACAACCTCAGACATGTAGATGCCTGAGACTAGGCGCTCTATCTATCCATAACTCGTATGAGGTTTTCCTTACCGCCTTACTAGAAACTCTATTGAGCAAGTAAACCACAGTTTTGAGTGTCTCGCCCCATAAAGACTCCGATAGAGAAGAAAATGCAATCATACTTCTCACCATATCTTTTAGTGTCTAGTTTCGTCGCTCTACTACACCATTCTGCTGAGGGGTCCCAGACATGGTGTATTGCGCCACGATTCTGCACTTCGGAAGGTAATTCGCAAATGGCCCAGGACGTCAAATTTACCATAGTATTTATTACCACGGTCTGATCCTACGGCCTTAATCTTTTTACCAAGTTGATTTCCAATTTCGGCTTTAAAGGTTTTGAATATGTCCAGGAATTGAGACTTCTCATGAGTAAGGTACAAGTATCCGTATCAAGAATAATCGCCTATAAAGCTTATGAAATATACTTGACCGTTCTAAGAAGCGTTAGGAAATGGTATACATATATCCGTATGTATAAGCTCTAAGACTCTATTACTCAGCCTTGAACCCTTATTACTGTTGCTAGTCGTTTTCCCATTGATACACTCAATGCAAATTCCAAAATCTGACATATCAAAGGAATCGAGAATTCCTAATGATATCAACCTTTCTAGGCGTTGTTTAGAGATATGCCCTAAACACCTATGCTGCAACATGAATGAATTCTCATTTGTCACACCGCGCTTCATACATATACTATGCATTACAATATCACACGTATGAGTTTCAATATCTAATCTGTATAGTTTGTCAATCAAGGAACCAATACCACATAAGATAGAATTTCAAAAAAATACTAAACTTTCCGTTTTCAAATAACAAGCGTATCCAGATTTATCCAAACATGAAATGGAAATTAAGTTCCGTTTAAAAGACCACACTACAAATGTATTTTCCAAATTCAAAAGTATATTGTTCCTTAAACAAATTCTAAAGGCACTTATCGCCTCTACTTTTGCCTTCTTGCCAGTTCCTGTATAGATGAATATTTCATATCAATTGACATCCAACTCCTAAGGCAACCCTGCATAGTTACACTTATGTGAGTAGTTACACTAATATCTATCCACCAAGTGTTATTAGGTACAGTAGCCAGGTTGACTTCTGCACCAACAAAGTTGAGAAGTTAATCTTTCTTGGCACGTCAATTAACGTATCTGGGGCAATCCTTCTTTAGATGTCCTTTCTTTTTACAAAAGAAGCAAGTTGAGTCTAGATCTTATTGCTTTTGCATCTTATGCCCTCACTGCAAGTTGTTTGTCATTACTTTTATCATTACCCTTTTTCTTCTTGTTCAGAAACTGAGATGAGGATGCAAAGTGAGCATTATGAGTGTCATGCCTCAATCTCTCTTTTTCCTGCACAAACTCATTTAGTGTCCACTTCTCCTTTTGAGTGTTGTAACTTATCTTAAAGGCAATGAATTGTGTAGGCAGAAAGATTAGTATGAGATTCACAAGGACGCTTTCAAACATATCTAACTTTAGTGTCTTAAATCTTGTAACCAAGTTTGACATCTCCATGATGTACTCCCTAATGTTACCCTTCCCATTGTACCGCATGGACACTAACTTTGTGAGATGTGTAGTAGTCTCGACCTTTTCGTTTGAAGTGAATCGGTCTGCTAACTCCCTAATGAAGGTCTTAGCATCTGCATTCTCAATAATTGAACCTCTAAGTGATTCCGGAATAGACATCTTCATAATTATTAGACTCAAATAATCTGATCGCACCCACTTGTCAAAAATCACCTTTTGGTTCGCAGTGGAATCACTAGTTAAAGGTGCAGAGTGATCATGCCTAAATACAAAGTCTAGATCCATACAACATAATAGTACTGTTATATGCTTTTTCCATGGTCCAAAGTTTGTGCCAATAAACATGAAAATGATGTTCAAATTAGCATACATTGAAAACACTACATAAACAAAAGCAAAAAACATACCTCAATTATCAAACAAGGAATGTATCTTTATAGTTGTATAATAACAAAATGCAACGAGCAAAACATGTAACATTATGGGCATTAATTGAGATACCTAGTGCAATATTACATTAAGTCTTTGGACTAAATTGTAATTTGCTATTGGTACTCTCCAAACAATTCATAATCACCTTCATCTGTCACATAACTCGCCTTCATTTGGGCCGACGGATTATGCGCATGATACTTTATTTATGAGCTTCCTTAGTTAGCTATGTTTTTAACACCACTCACAACACTTCTAATCGACCACATAGTGCTCCTTCCTTTGGGCTAACACACCATGCACATGACTTAGAAGTCAAACTAGACTTGTGAGCTTCCGTAAACATATATCCAACATAAGAATGATTTTCCTTTGGGCTAATCACCCTTAGCAGGATATACATCCTTCTACACTAATACTCCTAGCCTCCCCAATAGTTCTTGCTTTGGTGATAGTATAGGTTCAACTAAAAGCAAGCGTGAGAAAGAATACAGAAAAAATTGCTGAAAAATGAACTAAACAGACATCAGTTGACTATGTTAAACATCAATCGACTGATATTGTCAACAGTCAAGTCCCTGTGTTCATCAATCGACTGGTACACTATATGTGCCCAGTTTAGGTCACACTAGTCAATTGATTGGTATTCTCAGTCGACGCAGTCGAATCAGATAAGCTTTTGTTCGCAACTTCTCAAGACTGGGATTTATAGTAGTTGACGGATGGAATCAATTGAATGCCCCAGACGAGTTTGACTCGCTTCTGTGCGTAACCCTATAAGCTTCAATTGATTGGTATTTATAGCAATCGACTGATGGAACAGTCAAATTCTCCAGTAGAATTCGACTCACTTCTGTGTCTAACTTTATGAGCTTCAGTCGACTAGTATTTATAGCAATTGACTGATGGAACAGTCGAATGCTCCAGTCAAGTTTGACTCACTTTTGTGCGCAACCTTGTAAGCAACAGTAGACTTGGATCCTTCGCAGTCAAATGCTCCAATCGAGTCGGATACGCTTCCGTTCACAATTTTGGGCACATCAGTCGATTACTCCAATCGAATCGAATAAGCTTCTGTGCACGAATTTCATCCTCTCAGTCTACTGGTGGCCCTTATCAGTCGACCGACAATCGCGAAATTAGGGGCTCGCATGCTCGAGAATGGCGATGGAAAAACCCTATTCTGCGGTCATTCTTCATGTTCTTCGCGAAATAGGGCGAAAAACTGGAAATGTAGGTAAAAACATAGCTTATCCATTGTTATAATCGACGAATATACATTGATTCGCTCATCCAAACGGAATCGTATGCAAAATCGATGGATATTTTCACATCGTAAGCATTAAAAACAAGATCATGGAATTTAATCCTTAGCTCTGATACTAATTGTAAGCATTAATAGATACATGAAACTTAATCAATCATGCATCAACAACATGATCTAGCTATCATCAAGCTTCTAAGGTAAAACTGAAAATCGAAATCAACGGCAAATAAAGGTCGTCCTGAATCCATCGCATTAGCCATTTATCTTACTTGTCGCCTGAGTTCCTGCAAGCGCAGAATGATTTTGTGCAGGTTTGGACAACAACCTTATAATGGTCTCAATGGGGAGAGTTCAAGAAAGAAGAAGCTCAAAACCCTAATGATTCAAGATGCCCAAATGAAGAGCTCTTCTTCCCTTATATACCAAGCCAACATGCAGGTACCATATACCTTAAAGTTCATTCATCATTAACAACCCATTAATGTTAATGAACCGGATTAATGGATCTACACATTGAATCTATATCCAATAATCCAACCCCCCCCCCCCCATGCATAAATCACTAGATCACTTAGTTGGGAGTTAGCTTCCTTAATCGCAATTAGTTGTGTGTGTTAATCAAGTGTAAACCCATCTTATGGAGATTAATCTCACCCATGTGAACTTAATCGGATTACGACCACCCATGTGGACTTAATCCTACATTTAGATCCTTAGCTTGTCCTTTCATTACTCTCAAAATTCCAGTATGCATAATTGGAGGTCATTGCTCATGACTGGTTTTGAGACCAATTTGTTATATTTGTGTGCATAGGAACAAGTCCAAGGCAGAATGGTTTAAAATCTCACTGACTCAGACGTGGGTGCATGAACACTCAATTTTCCTTCAAGATCTGGGATTGTCAAGCTGCAGGATTGGAGGAACTGATTAGGTCTCTAGTGGAAGTAGGCGGGCGGCTCAAAGTAGTCATTCTGGGTTACGGAGTGGCAAAACATTCCAACTGGCATCCTAGATTTGGAGCTAAGTAATGCCCCCATAAGAGAGGCCAACATCGAGCAGTTTCAGGCAGTCATGCTTTATTATTTCTTGGTAATATAATTTCTTCAAATTCTGTTGAGTTTTAATCCACTGTGGATATAGTTGCTTGGAATCTGTTGAAAGCTTTTATTCCCCTTTTGATCTTGGCTTCGTAGCAATAGCCTGTTGGCTCTCTAGTGGTAAAACAATGCCCATGGACTCCGATCCCTAATTCACGACCTTAACAACCTACACTCATTCACTTTATTTCTGAGTAATTGAACATACAAATCGGTGATCTAAATTTCAGTTATTTCAAGCAGAAAACCCAACAATAACATCAGAGTAAGGAACAGGAAGAACTAAACAATCAATAGCAAGATTTAGAATCTAGAAAGACTATAATCATCTTCATCAGTTATATGTCAACTATAAATTTACACAGGAAATAAATTAGAGGGGCAGGCGACAAATCGAGGGAGGGATTGACGGATTATTTACCAACAAAGAGGGATTCACACGGGCGATCCGATGGATCCACCGATCAGAAGGCCTGGATTATGGGCCTCTTGCCAAGGCGCTTGATCTCCCGATCCATCCGTCCGGTGAGCATCAGGGAGAACATCTTGAGGTCGCAGAGGAAGGACCATAGGGGGTGGCCGAAGGTAGCGGGGATATTACCCTCGACGAAGAAGTGGCTGTACCAGGCGAGTCCATAACCGATGATGGGGCCGAGGAGGAGGAAGATCCATCGGCCGAGGAGGATGGCAAGTAGGAGGCAGAGGAGAGAGGAGAAGGTACCGGCGAAGTGCCACCGCCGGGTGGAGGCCTTCGAGTGCTGGCTGACGTAGAAAGACCAAAACTCCTCGAAACTTCGAAAGTTCATCGTCGTTCTAATCTTCGAGATTTCTGTCTCGGATGATCGGGCGGTGGATTCGGAAGGGTGTCGAGTGGCAGCTCCAGCGAAGGGCGAGCAACGAGACCAGGGCCGGCTAATCGGGACGGCGGAAATATAGATAGAACTTCCTCAATAATTAATTTCTGAATTTCATATTGCCTCGAATTGACCCGTTCTTGCAAGTATCTACTAGATTTTCTTTTTTATATAGTCGAGTCTTGGCAACTGTAAATCAATGAATAAATTATTTTTAATAAATAATTAATTTAAAAATATTGGACTGATTGACTGTTTATGGAAAATCTTCCGCATTTATCTTAAATAGTCGATCAAAAACTTTCTAATTGTCTCAAAATTAATCCCTATAAATTAAATATTTATATTTAAAAAATAATTAATTATATTTCATCTCTTCAAAATATAAAAGCATTAATATTTTTATATTATTTAGATATTGTCATCCAAAAAATGATTTTTTTCCTAATAATATAGAAGATTTTTCCTATTTTTGCTAAGAAAATAAAGAACAATAATATTAAAAAACCTATTGTAACATTTTTCTTCTATTGGGGGCGCGATGGAAGGGAAAAAAAAAGAGTCAGCAGTAAAGTACCTTGAAAATAAAACGAATTGAATGGAAAGAATATTTGCTTAAGAATATCTATTGAAGTAGATTTTGTTTGAAAAATTAATGTTAAAATAGTGAATTCAACAGTGAGAGGGTTGTTGTCATGGATTTTATTAGAATCCTTGAAGTTTGAGATTAAAACTTAACAAAGCACTCGCCCTCCCATATGTTAATCATAACATTCGGATTAATAATTTTCATAATTTATCTTTTTCATGTTAATCCTGGGACAGATTGACGGAGACATTAGAATGAGCGAACCATCTTTTACCATCATAAATTCTGGTAGAATCAATAAACATTAGTATTGTTGTAATTTCTTTTGTAAATTGAATGTATACCGCACAAAAATTCAAAATCTTATTCCTCAATAATGAAATCAAGGAGAAAAAGTAATAAGACATAGCAACTTGAGTCGTACTCGACAACCATGATTGAATCATTTATTTTGACGATCATGATCTGTGAGAAAATGATTCAATGCTAAGACTTCCACGGGAAGTAACATCAGTGAATGAGATGTTGTGCAAACTGAACCTACGATCTACGAGAAATAACGTAGAGGGTTAAAATGGCACCAAGGGTGCCCGGAGATGTCACTTTGACGCTCAAATTAGCACTGATAGGATAGTAGAAACAAAAGAAAGGGTTTAGTTACTATTCTATCGCATACGTGTTGGGGGTGCTCATCCTTTTCTTTTATAATGTCCATGTCATATCCTCATGCCTCGACCTGTTCTCTGACAATAAAGGGTTTCCACACCCTATTCTCTGACAATTAACAAGGTTTCTATGCATTTTACTGATCGAGAAGTTCTATATCATAATGAAGCATGTCCTTTCGTATAGGGGTGTAGCACAAGCACAGGGCTAGGGATATGACACTCCTATTCTATGATGTGACTGCAGGTACTAACTTCTCTAATGAGTTTCTATCCCTTGAGCTAGGTTGGTGGGCTAGCCCGGGAGATTATATGACGGAGGGGCTAAAGGAGGCTTACCATTGGGATAGGTATATCGTATCGCTAGGACCCCAAAAGTTAACCGTGGTGCCCACCTGAGTGGCTCACCCTGCTCGGCCACTCCATCAGTCTATCTGTCCGCTGGCGGTCCAACCTTGTATACCGATTGGGGTATATCACTCGAACGGGTTAGCCTCTTCGTTTGGTAGGTTTGCTCCAAGGTTCTGTGAGTCAACTTGTTGTACCCGTCCGCGAGTTAGATGACTTTGCCTGTCCGCTTAGCGGAGCCAAGAGATCAAGTGGCTTCGTCTGTCTACTTGGCTAAGCCAAGAGATCCGCTCAGGGTGATCCCCTCGTCTCATTCCTATCCCCTCATATATTAACATTCCGCTCCACCAGCTTGCTCCCAATTCCTTTAGGATTCATTACGGTGTAGCCATCATGTTTGGGTTGTATCAAATCCCTCTTCCCCCTATATTCTTCAAGTATTTTTACTATCCCAAATGCATGAAACTGGGAGTTTTTTTATTTTATTGCTCGGAAGGAAGTTCTTAAACGAGCTCCCCGCCTCCTACAAAGGCTAGAAGAACATGTTCTTCTATCTGAAGCTGACTAAGCCTATGAACTTCCCTACTGAGTGGCAGTCAGAATTGGTGGAACAACCGTCGCTCGAGCATTACAAGAAGCACCCGGAGTATAAAAAGGCAATGGAGATTCTAACGGATATGTGCTTCGACGCCACAAAGTTGATTGAGGGCGAGGGTTTGCTCTATCCAGCCTTACTGAGTCTAAACATTGCCGACCTGATAGTGATGCATGGTAAGATACTTAAAATTTTCCTTGTTCCTTGAAAACTGAATCGAGCAACTTTGCATGCAGAAGTCACCATGTTGAACGCTTCGATGAGCAAGATGACTAAGTGGGATTTGGCTTCCTTGGAGGCTTTGTTAACTCCGAAAGTTTTTGAGGATGCCGCTCACACTGCTGCTGCCTCGCCCAATTTGCCACCCGCGAGATCGCCCATGAGGGTGGGTTATAAAGAAGGCTCCTCCCACCAGCAGCCAAAGAGCTGCCTGATATCCCTCTAGCTCCTATCCCCCTCATGCCGGTGAGTTCTCCCTCCCAGAGAATTACTGGACTCGAAGGGGAGGGGAGGATGGCTCCTATCGAGGAAAAAGGGGAGGAGGGGGTTGAGATGGCCTCCGATCAACCGGAGGTTCCAGCTGCTCCCCGCTAGTCAACCCAAGTCTACTTTTATCAAGCGGTGGCCAAAGAGGAAGCTCCCTCCGATGCCTAGTCAAAGCAGCTCCTAGAAAGCTCCACCAACAACACCTTCGACTCCAAGGTCATCATCCTGCTCCTCTTCCTTGGTCTTACCCCGTGGCCAGCCGGCTTCCACGACCACCAGGCCAGTCGAGCCCATAAGAGGTAGATAAACCGGTATCGTGATCCATTAGTTGATCCTACCGTCTCTTCCAGGAGCCCCACCCGAATGGTCGTTCTTTTTGAGCCAGTCGAAACTTCTTTTGGGCTGTCGTCGGACCTAAGCTCTGGCGACTCTGACTTGTAGGGATAGCTCGCTTGGACGAGCATCGCCAAAGAGCCAAAATGTTGTCTTCACTGAGATCTACTATGTATGCTGAGGAGTTAAAGTTTGTTGAGTTCCTAGGTGTTAGCCATCGAGCTAATGGCTCTATTCTGAAGATAAGATGCTCCTCCTATAACTAACTAACAACTCTTTACTTATGTCTTTCCTCTTTATTTATGGTCCTCCTTTTGCTGCACTTCACAGCTTTGGACAGAGCACATGGAGGTCCACAACAATATTCCCCCATTATTCAAGTATATCAAGGACCTAGAGCAAAAGGTAGAAGAGTTGCAAGCCAAGGTCACAGCGTCGGGCCCTAATGCTGAAACAACCCAAGTAGAAGTCGCTCGATCTAGAGAGGAAGTTCAACTCCAAGCAAACTTATTTGCTTGGCTGAGACGATAGCTAGAAGTCACCCAGACCACCATTGCTTCTTTGGAACAAAAGCAAGAAATGACTTCGACCAAAGAGCAAGAGATGGCGTAGGAGCTGGAAGCCAAGAGGGAGCAACTAAAGTACCGGGTTGCTCACCTAATTGAAAGGATATTCAATCTAGATGGTGAGATATCCGTCTTACGCAAGCAACTCACATAGGTAGTCGATGACTTGGAGGTCTCAATGGCCCAAGTTGTGGAGGGAATTGCCAATCGGGAGGAGCTGGCAACCTAGGTAGAGCAGAGCAAAGGCTGAGTTGGCGTTGTACAAGGTGGGAGAGGATGCCTGCCGAGCTGGGGCTAAGCAAGAGTTCTTGCAATGGCAAGAGTATTTCGATCTGCTCAGGGCACAAGTATGGAGGAGAATGGAGCAAGGTTTCACCGGGGCGGTTAAACAAGAGATTAAACAAGGAATGATTCCAACTAGCATTTTTTGAAATTCCTTGACCTGCAAAAGGTCTAGACAGAGCTCCTCGAGTTGGAGAAGGTGGATCGCTGAGAGGACACATCTTAAGTGTAAGGATAACTGAGTGGTTTGAATCAAAATGTGCCCCTTTTTGTGAGGAACCAGGGATATTAAATGAATTCCTACTATCTTTTGCCAACTAATTTTTACTTAGGCTCCAACAGTTGATAGTTTTTAGCTTTGGAGAGTTTTATTTTGGGGAGGTTAACGAGTCAAATAGGGTTCTTGGTTGGGGACTCTTCGCGGCCTAAGCATCATATATTAACGGGAGTCTGGTTCGATCCGTGCTGGCATTTGTCCTAAAGTCTGGTCGGGACGTAGATGCTCCTAAGTTTTAACTCCTAATTTCCTAATGCAGAGAAGCCATGCTAACAAGGTCGCTAGCTCTCCGATTGGGGAGCCATGAGGGGATCCCCGAACGTAAATCTCCTGAGAAATTTAGAACTTCTTTTTATTGGCTCCCACTCGAGAAGGTTGAGTCCCTTAGGAGGGACAATCGATGCTTTGGTTAACTCCCGCTCGGGGAGGTTGAGCCCTCAAGGAGGGACGTCTAGAGACCTTGATTTAGCTTGACCGAAGTGGTTTCGCCTACCCTAAGCTTTTTACTTTTGGAAGACTAAAGTGTGTATTAGTCAACATTTATCGAAAGAGAAGGGTACACAAAGGATACTCGGGGAACTACTGCACTCGATATGGCTGGAGACAGTTGGTGCTCCAAGGTCGATCCAGCTTCTTTACTCGGGGGTCTTGCAGGCAATAGCTCTTCGAGCTAAGCCTTGTGATGACCTTGTATTATCTATCCCATCGGGGCTCTAGCTTGCCAACATCGCCAACCAACTTGATTCTATGCCACACGAGGTCACCCACTTGGAAGGCTCGAGAGATGACTCTCTTGTTATAACTATCTTTCATTTGCCGATGGTAAGCTTCCAATCTAGCGGTCGTACGTACCCGGACCTTCGTGACTAGGTCAGCTCGATCTTTCGCTGCTCGGTATTGTCCTCATCATAATTACTGTGCCAAATGGATTCTTCTCCTATCTCCATCGGAACTACAACTTCTCCCCTATACACCAAGTGAAAGGGAGTCTGCCCGGTGCTCTCTCGCAAGGTTGTTCTGTAGGTCCACAGAATGCTCAAGAGCTCATCGACCTAGCTGCACTCTATGTGGTCGAGCTTTATTTTGATCCCTGGTATGATTTTTCGGTTGGTCACTTCTGCCTGCCAGTTGCTCTGAGGGTAAGCCACAAATGTGAAAGCTTGTTGAATGCCCAATCCTAGGCACCATTCCCAAATCTTGCATCCTTGGAATTGTTGACCGCTATCAGAGACAATCTTGTATGGAATCCCGAATCGACAAATAATGTTCTGCTACAAGAATTGCATCACCACCTACTCGGTTATTCGAGCCAACACTTAACCTTCAACTCACATAGAGAAGTAGTCAACTACCATCAAGAGAAACTTCTTTTGTTACGGGTCGGTCGATAGTGGTCTCACTATGTCCATCCTCCATTGGTCGAATAGACAAGAAATTGTGGATGCCTTGAGAAATTCAATAGGGTGGATGGGATATTCTGATGCTTCTGACAATTTTCGCTGCCTAACATGAATAGAGAGGTGTCCACTTGCAAGGTTGGCCAAAAGTATCCAGCTAGGAGAACTTTCATTATCAACGTCCGACTTCCCACATGGTTTCCGCAGATGCCTTGATGAATCTCTCGCATGACATATTCAACGTCATCAGGTCCCAGGCATTTGAGGAGGGGGCGGGAAAATGCCCGCTTATACAAGTGGTCCCCAATGAGAGTGAATCGGGGAGCCCTTTCCCGTAGCAACCGAGCATGTCCTAGCTTGGCCATGAGAGTCCCGTGCTAGAGACAGGAAATTAGGGGGGTGTGCCAATTGGCCAGGGGCTCTCCTTAAGCACTTGTTCAATTTGGGAGATGAGTGTCGTCAAAAGGGTTGAGTCTTCTAAGGTCCATATGGCTAAGGCACTGGCTATCTTGGTGAGCTGTCTGCCTTCAGGTTCTCGGATTGGGGAATTTACTGTAAGGTCACTTCTTCAAATTCTCCCTTCATTCGGTTGAAAGCCTTCGTGTATTTTTGAGTTTATCATTCCTGATCTCATAACCTCCCTTTATTTGTTATGAGGCCAATTGTGAATCTGAATAAATTATGACCCGGGACACCCTGACCCATCTAGCGGTCTGGAGTCCTGCCAGTAAGGCTTCGTATTTTGCTTTATTATTAAATGTCCGAGAATTCAACTGGATGGACAGCTACAACACGTCTTCTCAGGGAGTGATTAGTAGAACTCCAACTCTGCTACCCTACCAAGTGGATAATTCATCCATGTATATTATTCAAGTTTCGTCTGGTTCAGGGCTCGGGGAACAACACGCCTATACTTTGATGGCTATTTGAGACAGATACTGAATGTCATACTCGCTGAGTTCTATTGTCCACTAAATTAACCGTTATAAGGCCTCTGGATTTATGAGGACCCGTTCCAAACTACATTGGTGAGTACCACGATAGGATGGGATAAGAAATATGCTCTCAACCACTGAGAGGTAAGCACCAACCCAAACACTAACTTTTCCACGGTGTTGTACCGCTACTTGGCGTGCTTTAACAAATAATTGAAGAAATAAATAGGGTACTGATTACCGTCTTCTTCTCATAACAAAGCCGAGCCAATTGCACTCTCAGTGGCTGATAAGTATAGTAATAACTTCTCCCCTTTGATCATCTTAAATAGAGTAGGTAGTCTGGACATATACTCCTTAATCTCGGTGAAGGCATGATTGTACTTTCCATCCCATTCAAACTTGAAAGCCTTGTGGAAAATCTTGAAGAATTGTATACTCATGTCTACTAACTGGGAGATGAAACAGGACAAGGTCGTGATGTGGCTGACCAACAGCCGGGCCTCTCTAAGATTCCGAGGAGGGTCCATGCCCTGGAGCACCCGAATCTTATTTGGTTTAGCCTCAATTCCTCGTTCGATCACCAGGTATCTAAGGAATCATCCACTTTTCACACTGAAAATGCATTTTCTTGGATTCAACTTAAGCTCATTCTTCCATAGAGTTTCGTGAGTTTCCTCTATGTCTGTAATTAAGTCTCTGCCCAGCGTCATTTTGATTAGGATGTCTTCCACATAAATTTTCATATTTCTTCCAATTTGTTGTCTGAACACCAGATCCATTAACCGCTGATAGGTTATATTTTTTAGTCCGAACGACATGACATTATAGTAGAAAGCACCGTCTGAGGTGACGAAACCTACCTTTGCTTGATCCTTAG
Source organism: Boesenbergia rotunda (assembly GCA_024364735.1). Taxonomy (NCBI): domain Eukaryota; kingdom Viridiplantae; phylum Streptophyta; class Magnoliopsida; order Zingiberales; family Zingiberaceae; genus Boesenbergia; species Boesenbergia rotunda. Next base: position 20,551 of record JAGFNQ010003798.1, on the reverse strand, counting down.
GAGCTAGGGGGACTTGTAACCCCTAACGTTAGTCAAGCCGCCATCATCACATCTATAAGGCCGAGTGGGTAGAACTGTGACAACTGTACGCACTCCAACAACTATTACTACTATAAGTGGTTGAATTGACAGGATACTAGGGAGCCAACTACTCCAAAATCCCAGTAAAAGGGGAAGCCACCAATAACTCTGTTATCTCTCGAAAACAACGGAGAAGATATCAACTACTTGCCTACAACTCCAACATCCCCTACCCATGAGTGGTCGAGTGTGGTACCACAGGACGACTTCTCACACTCTAACAACTACCACTACCCCTGAGTGGTTGAGTGGGTCGAAAATTATATAACTAATGACGGGCTTAATCATAAGGAAGTCGATGTTCGTCAGCATGTAATTATGCATATATGGTACATGATACTAATATGCACAATAAACCAGGTCACAACTATACAACGGTATGAAAAATAAATATCAGAATCAATAAACATGTAACTCATCTACTGGGTAGGATATATCTAATGTTAAACAAATCCTAGTTGTGTTTAATGATTATTCCTAAGTACTCACATACAAGCGGTACTTTACAAATAAAAAAATCAACAGGCGAGACTGTATGGACATAAATTTGATTAGCTCAAATATCAAGCAAATAAAGTATCAATGGATGATATCAAAAGATAAAGATAAGGTAAAGCAATCATACTCGGAAATAAAATAAATCATGCATTTAAGTTCAATAAACTACATGATACAAAGGAGAAATACTCGCCTTGTAATGTCGTCTACGTATCGGAGAGAACCTCCTCATGATCAACCGTATATATCCAAAGTCAAAGTCATATATCAAGAACAATATTTAGCTACTTATTTGATTAATAAAATAGCTAGTCTAACTACTAAATATAATTAAGATTTAACCCTAATTTAATGCCTGTTTAACTGGTCCTTCTTAACCTAATTTAATAATATTGGGTCATTAGGTTAAATCCCAAAATCTCAACGAGGTTAACAACTAACTTAATTCCGCTAAGAATCAAGTTCATCATACTACACTCAATCACATCAGATCAAAAGAAAGATCTAATACAAGATTTTCATAATTCATGGCATTAGCAGAACAGATCACATGAAGGTAACCTAACAACACACACACATGAATATCTTACAATCTCTGGATCTCGCGACATTTTAAAACAGGGCAGCAACAAGACCAAATCCAAAAATCTAAATCCCAACTTCAATCGCCCTCCACACACAAATAGGACACCGAGAACACCAAATCAAACTCACTTTAACCCATAGAACAATATTACAGTAAACTCATCCTCTCCAAAACAGAGTATCCAACTCCAGAACCTCACGACAACTATTATAGAAATCAAAATTCAACATCCAACCATGAAACACACGGCAGAAGGAAACTAAGATCAAAATACATAGAATAAACTCCTATCATAAACAATCCTAAATCATGATCAAAGCATAGGATCTCAAAGTAGCCCACAACATACCAAATCTAGAACCAAAAGCATATCCAAATTACTCCAACAACTAACCAAACCCAACACCATATATGACACACAGTAAATTGTAGGAAATCAACCGAACTAGCCACATCTAAAATCGAAACCAAAATCAACATTCAAGCAGCCACAAACCCAAAACGAAACAAATTTTAAAGCTTCAATTAACCTCGATACCTCATCCTATTTGATCAACCAAATACTATATATCTTATCTGAAATTCCACCGGCGATGGTTCCCTACTCAGATCAGGCAACCGCAACACTCATGGTGATATGCCTCGTTTCCATCAGCCCTCCTAATCCTAGATCAGAGGGAAAGCAAGTCGCGCCTCTGGATCATGCATAGGAAAGGGTCACCATCAGATCGGAGAGAAAAACCAGGGGCAATCAAAGATCGAACAAAATAGAGAGGCTTACCAAGGTGGAATCAGCCGGCTAACCAAATCACACCCTTGCCCTACCACCGGTCAAATCTAAGGCGAAGACAAGGAGAAGAAGGGGGAAAGGAAGGATCACTAGCTTGTGCTCCGATCGCGCTGTGGTGACGCGCGGGGAAGAAGACGATCGCAACTCAGGGCTTTGTGGTGGTGCTTGTCACTCAAGGAAGAAGATGTTGGGACCTTGGTGTTAGGCTAGATGGGGGTGAATAGCTTTTCTTTGATTTTGTCTACAAGAATGTTAGCTAAAGCACAAAACAATAATAAACAAAATCAATTAACCAAAAGAAAGCAATGCTAACTTCCTTGATTTACTTGGTATCCACCTCCAAGAAGTGACTAATCCAAGGATCCACACCACACAAGCAATCTTCACTATGTTCTTCTCCTTGAAGGTGGAGAAACCCTCACAAGATGATGTCTTCCTCTTTTACAAGATGAGATTTAGAATATAAGGAAGATAATAGGCTTTGGGCACTTAGAATAGGATTTAACAATCAAGAACCGTAACTTATTCATGCCCCAAAGCCTCCTCTTAAATAGAGGAGAGAGTTGTTAAACAAACAACTCAACTCGACATCAGTCGACTGCCCTCAGGGTCAGTCGACTGATCCCTCAGCCAACGGCTCTTTTTCGAACACACCAGTCGACTAGTCCCTAGACTAGTCGACTTCTCCAGGTTGTTCAAAACTCACAGAAAGATGAGTCGACTGGTGCCCATACCAGTCGACTGCTACAGTGCGCCCTCAGTAGTATCAGTCGACTGGTCCCCTTGCCAGTCGACTGCTCTACTTACAAATGCACTCTTTGTAGGATCGGGTCGACCGGCTTGAGGGGGTGAATAGACGGTTTATGAAAAATAAGCACTAACACTCGTCTTTAAAAAGAAATAAACTTGGTTGCAACAGAGTCGTTGCTTCCAAGGCAGTTGATGCTCAAACAGAAACTCCTTAAGGCGGAGAAGCCTTTACAGTTGTAGCACAGAGAAAGCTTAGAGAGAAAGAGAGTTTACAACTCAATGAATTAATTTCTAAAGCAAACCTCTAAGTCTATTTATAGCCTAAGAGAATAAATCTGGATGGTTGATTGTTGATCACTTTTCTCTTAGTCGTTGATCCATGGATGTAATCTAGATGGTTGATCTTGGATGGGATTAAACTGCATCCATTAGATTTGATTAAAGGATAATGTAATATTATCCTTTATGTTTTAATTATTTTAATTAAAACTTTATCTTCCCCCCTTGCTCGAGATGATTGTTGTATCCATCTCGCTGTTATAATCTAAGTAGCAATATCGCCAATACATATTTGCCAACGCCCTTTATCCCAGTTGGTAAGTGGATTTGTGTATTTGGTGGAGGACTTGGGTTCGATCCTTCCTTGGCATCAAAACTTTGTTTTGTTTCTTTTGGGCGAATTTCTTTCATTTCTTTTGGGCGCTTGGACTAGTCTTTTTGATTCTTCGTCTTCTGGGTGATTTCTGGCCAACCGAAGTTAGGCTCACCCGAACCCGACTCCGGCCTTTCGCCCCTCGAGCGTCCTTCCTCCCAGCTTCTCATCCCTCGGACACCGCGCACGTCCTTCTCGCTCCACCGGTGTACTCTTCCGCAGCTTCCGCGTCCCTCGGATTGTACTGAGCCCGTCGGCTCACTTCCCCGCGCAATCCTTCTCGTCCGCTGCGTCTTACGCTCGACTTCCTCCGTACCTAAGTTCCTGCACACTTAGCAGAGGGATTAAAACCAACCAGGACCTAACTAACTTGGTGGATCACATCAAAACTAACCGGGGCACCAACAATCTCCCCCTGTTTGATGTGTATCAATCCAAGTTCAATTAGGGTTAAACCAAAAAATAAGGAATTTAGTAAAACTAAATTAAGCAGTTAAGCATGGGAAAAAATATTGACATGAATAACCACAACCTTCCCCTAAACTTAAGCTACTCTCCCCCTTTGATCACAGCAAAAATGGGGCATAAAAAATAGGGAAAGGAAAAAATATGATTAGAACTTAGAAAAATGTGAAACATTTTTTTTTTGAGCCGTGAATAGATTAAGTGCATATCACCGAAATTTAATTTTTGAATAAAAAATTTTCAAATATTTTTTTTTAAAATTAAAAAATATGAATTTCAATTAAAAATTTATAGAAATTAATTCGTCCATTGGAAAATTTTAAAAAAAATTTGTACAGGTGGAAGACAAAATTATTGCTTTTTACAAAAATTCCCAAATTAAAATCTATTTTGTATATTCAAAAATAAGTCATATAGTGGCAGAATAAAAAATTCAAAGATATATTTTTAAAATTCAAAAATCTCATAAAAAATTTAAAAAAAAATTTACCAAGTTTAATTGACTATGTGTAGATCTCAAAAAAATCGGTTCTTGCAGAATAAATTAATTTTCTATTTTCTATGTTACCTTGAGATAGATTGACAGGGGCACTTAAATGAACGAATCGTCTTTTAACATCATAAATTCTACTAGAATCAATAAACATTAGCATTGTTGTAATTTCTTTTGTAAATTGAATGTATACTGCACAAAAATTCAAAATCTTATTCCTCAATAATGAAATCAAAGAGAAAAGGTAATAAGACATAGCTACTTGAGTCGTACTCGACAACCATGATTGAATCATTTATTTTGACGATGATTTGTGAGAAATACAATATTAGTATATGATTCAACGCTAAGACTTCCACGGGAAGTAACATCAGTGAATAAGATGTTGTGTAAATTGAACCTACGATCTACGAGAAATGACGTAGAGGGTTAAAATGGCACCAAGGGTGCCCGGAGATGTCACTTTAACGCTCAAATTAGCACTGGTAGGATAGTAGAAACAAAAGAAGGGGTTTAGTTACTATTCTATCACATAAGTGTTGGGGGCGCTCATCCTTTTCTTTTATAATGTCCATGTCATATCCTCGTGCCTCGACCTGTCCTCTGACAATAAAGGGTTTCCACACCCTATCCTCTGACAATTAACAAGGGTTCTATGCATTTTACTGATCGAGAAGTTCTATATCATAACGGAGTCTGTCCTTTCGTATAGGGGTGTAGCACAAGCACGGAGCTAGGGATATGACACTTCTATGCTATGATGTGACTGCAGGTACTAACTTCTCTAATGAGTTTCTATCCCTTGAGCTAGGCCGGTGGGCTAGCCCGGGAGATTATAAGACGACGGGGCTAAAAGAGGCTTACCATTGGGATGGCTATATCGTATCACTAGGACCCCGAAAGTTAACCATGGTGCCCACCTAAGTGACTCACCCTGCTCAGCCGCTCCATCAGTCTATCTGTTCGCTCGCGGTCCGACCTTGTATACCGATTAGGGTATATCACTCGGACGGGTTAGCCTCTTCGTTTGGTAGGTTTGCTCCAAGGTTCCGCGAGTCAACTTGTTGTACCCGTCCGCGAGTTAGGTGACTTTGTCTGTCCGCTTGGCGAAGCCAAGAGATCAAGTGGCTTCGTCTATCTACTTGGCTAAGCCAAGAGATCCGCTCAGGGTGATCCCCTCGTCTCATTCCTATCCACTCATATATTAATATTATGCTCCACCAGCTTGCTCCCAATTCCTTTAGGATTCTTTGTCGTGTAGCCATCATGTTTAGGTTGTATCAAATCCCTCTTTCCCCTATAATCTTCCACTATTTTTACTATCCCAAATGCATGAAATTGGGAGTTTTTTATTTTGTTGCTCAGAAGGAAGTTCTTAAACAGGCTCTCCGCCTCCTACAAAAGCTAGAAGAACATGTTCTTCTATCTGAAGCCGACTAAGCCTGTGAACTTCCCTACCGAGTGGCAGTCAAAATTGGCAGAACAACCGTTGCTCGAGCATTACAAGAAGCACTCGGAGTATAAAAAGGCAATGGAGATTCTAACGGATATGTGCTTCGACGCCACAAAGCTGATTGAGGACGAGGGCTTGCTCTATCGAGCCTTACTGAGTCTAAACATCGCCGACCTGATAGCGCTGCATGGTAAGATACTTAAAATTTTCCTTGTTCCTTGAAAACTGAATCGGGCAACTTTGCATGCAGAAGTCACCATGTTGAACGCTTCGATGAGCAAGATGACCAAGTGGGATTTGGCTTCCTTGGAGGCTTTGTTAACTCTGAAAGTTTTTGAGGATGTCGGTCACGCTGCTGCTGCCTCGCCCAATCTGCCACCCACGACATCGCCCATGAGGGTGGGTTATGAAGAAGGCTCCTCCCACCAGCAACCAAGGAGTTATCCGATATCCCTCTAGCTCCTAGCCCCCTCATGCCGGTGAGTTCTCCCTCCCGGAGAATTACTGGACTCGAAGGGGAGGAGAGGATGGCTCCTATCAAGGAAAAAGGGGAGGAGGGGGCTGAGATGGCCTCCGATCAACCGGAGGTTCCAGCCTCCCCCGCTAGTCAACCCAAGTCTACTTTTATCAGGCGGTGGCCGAAGAGGAAGCGCCCTCCGATGCCTAGTCAAAGCAGCTCGTAGAAAGCTCCACCAACAACGCCTTCGACTCTAGGGTCATCATCCTACTCCTCTTCCTTGGTCTTACCCCGTGGCCAGCCGGCTTCCACGACCACCAAGCCAGTCGAGCCCATAGGAGGTAGATCAACCGGTATCGTGATCCATTAGTTGATCCTCCCGTCTCTTCCAGGAGCCCCACCCGAATGGTCGTTCTTTCTGAGCCAGCCGAAGTTCCTTTTGGGCTGTCGTCGGACCTAAGCTCTGGCGACTCTAACATGCAGGGATCAGGTCGCTTGGACGAGCGTCGCTGAAGAGCCAAAATGTTGTCTTCACTGAGATCTACTATGTATGCTAAGGAGTTAAAGCTTGTTGAGTTCCTAGGTGTTAGCCATCAAGCTAATGGCTCTATTCTGAAGATAAGATGCTCCTCTTATAACTAACTGACAACTCTTTACTTATGTCTTTCCTCTTTATTTATGGTCCTCCTTTTGCTGCGCTTCGCAGCTTTGGACAGAGCACATGGAGGTCCACAACAAGATTCCCCCATTATTCAAGTATATCAAGGACCTAGAGCAAAAGGTAGAAGAGTTGCAAGCCAAGGTCACAAAGTCGAGCTCTAACGCTGAAACAACCCAAGTAGAAGTCGCTCGAGCTAGAGAGGATGTTCAACTCCAAGCAAACTTATTTGCTTGGCTGAGACAATAGCTAGAAGTCACCCAGACCACCATTGCTTCTTTGGAACAAAAGCAAGAAACGACTTCGACCAAAGAGCAAGAGATGGCGTAGGAGCTGGAAGCCGAGAGGGAGCAGCTAAAGTGTTGGGACCGGGTGCATGTCGACAAGGATACGAGTTCGTAAAATTCAAAATTTTTACGTGCAGCGGAAGAGTTTGCATAAAATAATTTCCTAAATTATTTTAACTTCGTATCTAGCATGCAACCCTATGGTGTGTTGACATAATCATAAAATAAAATATTGCGAAAAGTAAACTAATTTACTTTTGTACCTCGCGTATCTCGAAGGAAGGGACGAGATCCAACCGTAGCGTCCCTTGGAAGCTTCGCCTCTATTCGCGTCCACGCCGAGTTCTCTTCGGGATGACTTCGCAAAGTCACGAGTTTTGTGCCGACGAGAACTACTAGATTCTCGGAAGGCACAACCAGAAGAATAAGAGAAAATAATGGAAAACTAACCAACGAAGTAACGGAATCGAATTCCGGGAAGAGAGGAGTCGCTATCCGCTTCTTCTTCTTCGTGTTCGGGTTCTCCTTCTTCTTGATAGCTCACACCAACTTCACCTTAGATGTAGGTTGGGTGCACCGGCCCTAAACCACAAGGTTGGGCGCCGGCCCTAGGCAAGAGAGGGGAGAGGAGGAGAGATTAAGAGAGAGAGGGAGAGAATAATAACAATTACTCAATTGGGAATAAGGGCTAGCCTTTGGTTCCTTTATATAGTAGCAACTCCTTTGCTAAGTCTCCCTTTAAACCGAATTAACGGATTTAAAGGAATTAGTTATAAGAAATTTATCTTATAAATTTTTTTATTAATTATTCCGTTTAAACCGAGTCTTTATTATAAACTAATTTATAATAAAACTAATTCTTCTTCTCTTTAAATTATGGAATAAATTTTTATAAGAAATTTATAAACTTTCTTATTATGGAAAAATCAAATCATAATTGATTTTATAAAATTAAAATAAACCAATTCATGGATTATTTTAATCTTCCATAAAAGAATAAATTTCTATAAATTTTATTAATATAAATTTCTTTATACAAATTTATTCATCCATAATTTATAAAATAAATAGCACTAGATTTATTTTATTAATTAAACCAAAATTAATTGGTTTTCTCCTCTTATTTGGCCGGCCACCAAAGGGGGTTTTGACACCCTCTTTGGCCGGCCAAACCAACCCGAACCGCCGCGAATTAAACTCATTTAATTCGCCCAAAAAGCCTTCAAAAGACTTAGCCATTTTTAGCTTCCATTGCGCCTCTGACTAACTCAGATTCGACTTATTTCTCTTGATCGGAAAATCCAATTTTCAACTCGTTTTAAATCCCTCGGATTACTCGTAGTGCGTGTGACTAAATAGGCTTTCGATTTATGTTGGCCGTCTATAATTTAACTAATTATAGAACGATCATGAGTGGCACCTAGTAGTACATCATGATCCCCAATTAATCGAAAGATCAACGGTTTGACCTCAGAAGAAATTATTCTGAAACCCTTCAGCAGCTCTAATGAATCGTGCCTCATTCCCTTCACCACCTTATACCCACTTGGTTCTGGACACGGTCAATGGTGTCAGTCCCCACTAGGCTGACTATGTCACACCTAGCCCAAGTAGTGTCTTTCTCGTCCTTTGGATTTCTAATTACTCTCATGTATTTAAGAGACTCGCACTCTTAACATGATATGCTCTGGCCAGAGGCTTTGAGTAACAATCCGACGATAGGCCTGGGTATACATCTCCTCGCAAGGAGTGGTGAATCCTTTGTAGGCTGTTCAAATATCTTCGAGCACTTCGGCTTATACCCGATCATCCTGGGTCCACACCTCCTTGGAGATGCTTGCTTAAGATGTCAAAGTATAAGTCTCCATGACCAAGATGACTTGAACACCGCAAGTCAAAGGAACATCGCACTTAAGCCACAGTAAGATCTTCATTGACATATCTATATGTAGATTCCCATATGAAGTCTTACAGCTAGTCACTCCAATGAACTAGTTCCCTTAACTAGCATCCATGTTTATCTCCGGACATCCCAATGTCACCAGCCAGTGAGAATCAGCTGATTAGAGAATAACACATGCTAGTCTCAACAGAATTGATAATGTCCGTATTTATCAATTCATCGACTAGGGATATTTCCAACACTTCACATTTGCACATTTAGAGATAATCACTAGTTGCGATCCCATCACAAATTCTCTTATGCTGTGAATTGTATGGCGGACATTCAGTAAATGAGTTTAAGATCCCAATCAAATACACAAACATGTATACTCAAATAGTGAATTATCATTTATTGAAATAAATGTTTACAATCATAAGGCGATTGCCTTAGGACACTTCTCTCATATCACTAACATAAAGTACCTGGTTGCTCACCTAACTGAAAGGATATTCGATCTAGATGGTGAGATATCCGTCTTACGCAAGCAACTCACATAGTTAGTCGATGACTTGGAGGTCTCAAAGGCCCAAGTTGTGGAGGAAATTGTCAATCGGGAGGAGCTAACAACCTAGGTAGAGCAAGCAAAGGCTGAGTTGGCGCTGTATAAGGTGGGAGAGGATGCCTGCCGAGCTGAGGCTAAGCAAGAGTTCTTGCAATGGCAAGAGTATTTCGATCTGCTCAGGGCATGGAGGAGAATGGAGCAAGGTTTCGCCGGGGCAATTAAACAAGAGATTAAACAAGGAATGATTCCAACTAGCACTTTTTTGAAATTCCTTGACCTGCAAAAGCTCTAGACAGAGCTCCTCGAGTCGGAGAAGGTGGATCGCTGAGAGGACACATCTTAAGTGTAAGGATAACTGAGTGGTTTGAAACAAAATGTGCCCCTTTTTGTGAGGAATCAGGGATATTAAATGAATTCCTACTGTCTTTTGCCAACTAATTTTTACTCAGGCTCCAACAGTTGATAGTTTTTGGCTTTAGAGAGTTTTATTTTGGGGAGGTTAATGAGTCAAATAGGGTTCTTGGTTGGGGACTCTTCGCAGCCTAAGCATCATATATTAAAGGGAGTCTGGTTCGATCCGTGGGGGCATTTATCCTGAAGTCCGATCGAGACGTAGATGCTCCTAAGTTTTAACTCCTAATTTCCTAATGCGGAGAAGCCATGCTAACAAGGCCGCTAGCTCTCCGATTGGGGAGCCATGAGGGGATCTCCGAACGTAAATCTCCTAAGAATTTTAGAACTTCTTTTTATTTGCTCCCACTCGAGAAGGTCGAGTCCCTTAGGAGGGACAATCAATGCTTTGGTTAACTCTTGCTCGGGGAGGTTGAGCCCTCTAGGAGGGACGTCTAGAGATCTTGATTTAGCTTGACCGAAGTGGTTTCGCCTACCCTAAGCTTTTTACTTTTGGAAGACTAAAGTGTGTATTAGTCAACATTTATCGAAAGAGAAGGGTGCACAAAGGATACTCGGGGAACTACTACACTCGATATGGCTGGAGACAGTTGGTGCTCCAAGGTCGATCCAGCTTCTTTACTCGGGAGTCTTGCAGGCAATAGCTTTCCGAGCTAAGCCTCACAATGACCTTGTATTATCTATCCCATCGGGGCTCTAGCTTGCCAACGTCGCCAACCAACTTGATCCTATACCACACGAGGTTGCCCACTTGGAAGGCCCGAGAGATGACTCTTTTTTTATAACTATGTTTCATTTGCCGATGGTGAGCTTCCAATCTAGCGGTCGTACATACCCGGACCTCCGTGACTAGGTCGAGCTCGATCTTTCGCTACTCGGTATTGTCGTCATCATAATTAGTGTGCCAAATGGATTCTTTTCCTATCTCCATCAGAACTACAACATCTCCCCTATACACCAAGTGAAAGGGAGTCTGCCCGGTGCTCTCTCGCAAGGTTGTTCTGTAGGTCCACAGAATGCTCGGGAGCTCATCGACCTAGCTGCTCTCGATGTGGTCGAGCTTTATTTTGATCCCTGGTATGATTTTTCGATTGGTCACTTCTGCCTGCCAATTGCTCTAAGGGTAAGCCACAAATGTGAAAGCTTGTTGAATGCCCAATCCTATGCACCATTCCCAAATCTTACATCCTTGGAATTACTGACCGCTATTAGAGACAATCTTGTATGAAATCCCGAATCGACGGATAATGTTTTGCTACAAGAATTGCATCACCACCTACTCGGTTATTCGAGCCAACACTTAAGCTTCAACTCACATAAAGTAGTCAACTACCATCAAGCGAAACTTCTTTTGTTACGGGTCGGTCGATAGTGGTCTCATTATGTCCATCCTCCATTGGTCGAATAGACAAGAAACTGTGGATGCCTTGAGAAATTCAATAGGGTGGATGGGATATTCTGATGCTTCTGACAATTTTCGCTGCCTAACATGAATAGAGAGGTGTTCACTTGCAAGGTTGGCTAAAAGTATCCAGCTAGGAGAACTTTCATTATCAACGCCCGACATCCCACATGGTTTCTGCAGATGCCCTGATGAATCTCTCGCATGACATATTCAACGTCATCAGGTCCCAGGCACTTGAGGAGGGGGTGGGAAAATGCCCGCTTATACAAGTGGTCCCCAATGAGAGTGAATCGGGGAGCCCTTTCCCGTAGCAACCGAGCATGTCCTAGCTTGACCATGAGAGTCCCATGCTAGAGAAAGGAAATTAGGCGGGTGTGCCAATTGGCCAGGGGCTCTCCTCAAGCACTTGTTCAATTTGGGAGATGAGTGTCGTCAAAAGGGTTGAGTCTTCTAAGGTCCATATGGCCAAGGCACTAACTATCTTGGTGAGCTGTCTGCCTTCAGGTTCTCCGATTGGGGAATTTACTGTAAGGTCACTTCTTCAAATTCTCCCTTCATTCGGTTGAAAGCCTTCGTGTATTTTTGAGTTTATCATTCCTGATCTCATAACCTCCTTTTATTTGTTATGAGGACAATTGTGAATCTGAATAAATTATGACCCGGGACACCCCGACCCATCTAGCAGCCTAGAGTCCTACCAGTAAGGCTTCGTATTTTGCTTTATTATTAAATGTCCAAAAATTCAGTTGGACGGACAGCTGCAACACGTCTTCTCAGGGAGAGATTAGTAGAACTCCAACTTTGCTTCCCTACCAAGTGGGTAATTCATCCATGTATATTATTCAAGTTTCGCCTGGTTCAGGGTTCGGGGAATTTACCAAGGCCTATACTTTGATGGCTATTTGGGACAGATACTAAATGTCATACTCGTTGAGTTCTATTGTCCACTAAATTAACCGTTTCGAGGCCTCTGAATTTATGAGGACCCATTCCAAACTACATTGGTGAGTACCACGATAGGATGGGATAAGAAATATGCTCTCAACCACTAAGCGGTAAGCACCAACCCAAACACTAACTTTTCCATGGTGTTGTACCGCTGCTTAGCGTCCTTTAACAAATAATTGAAGAAATAAATAGGGTACTGATTACCGTCTTCTTCTCATAACAAAGCCGAGCACTCTCAATGGCTGATAAGTATAGTAATAACTTCTCCCTTTCGATCGTCTTAAATAGAGTAGGCAGTCCGGACATATACTCCTTAAGCTCGGTGAAGGCATGATTGTACTTTCCATCCCATTCAAACTTGAAAGCCTTGTGTAAAATCTTGAAGAATTGTAGACTCATGTCTACTAACTGGGAGATGAAACAGGACAAGTGTTGGATCATTGACGCCTTGCTAGAGGGGGGTGAATAGCGATTTCTTGATTTTCTTCACTACCTACGTTGTTAGTGTGCAAGCGGAAATACAATAAAACAAAACTAATAACTAAACAATGCTAACACCACCTGATTTATGTGGTTCGGAGATGATGCTCCAACTCCACGGCAGTCCGTAAGGTGGACGATCCCTCGATCCTTCGGCGGATCACTCCCCGAATGCCCTCCGGCTAGCTCGTGTAGCTCCTTATGGGTGGAGAAACCTCGCCACAAACCCAAGTACACTTTCTGAGCACTAAGACTACTAATGAGCTCTAACCAAGCACATTTCGTCAAGAGCTCCCAGCCCAAACCGAGTTCTCTTAAATAGAACTCAAGGCTGAAAAACACCCGACCAGTCGACTACTCCCAGGACAGTCGACTGGTCCCACTGAAAATCGACCATTATAGCTCAACGTTCGAATTTTCATCCTACTCAACCAGCCGCTACCAGTCGACTGGTCCAGGGTCAGGAAGATTCTGTGAGTTTCGAGTCTTGCTGGCAGTCGACTGCCTTTCTCCCAGTCGACTGACCAGCTTATACAACCACTCTTCCTCACTTCAACGACCCTCCTCCACGTGTGCCTTCAAGTCCACTCCCTTGGCTTGCCCCTTGAAGTCCTCTTCCACCGGCTATCGTCCCTCGGATGCGCACGCTGTTGGTGCAGTTTGCACTAACGGTCAAACTCGGGTTTTGATGTATGACAAAGTGGTTAAAGTTAGGGTTGTTGGTGTTTAACCTCTTTACTAAGTGTGCAGGGTTGAAAGACTTAGGACCAGACACCAAGCTGAAGTCCAGGATGGTTGAGTCCTGGCGGGAAGTCCAGTTGGGTCCGCAGGACCTGACAACTGGCTGAAGACCAAGTTGGTTGAGACTTGGCAGGAAGACCAAGGTGGTTGAGCCTTGGCAGGAAGTCCTGGTGGGTCAAGAAGTCAAGTAGAGCTGCACAAGGTAAGTGAGGTAAGTCACTGGAGGAGCGAACCAGTGAGGACGCGTTCCCCTTAAGGGAACATTAGGCGTCGGTTCGACCTAGGGCTCCATTTTGGAGACCCAAAGTCAGAACCAAGACAGCCAAGGCTGTGTAAATTAACTTATTAATTGCTGTTTTGGACTAACCCTGGATGCAGGACCGAAGGACTGTGTTTCTGCAGCTCAGAGAGCCTCAAAGGAGTGAGGCAGTAACTGAGCAGGGCGCCCCGGATGTTTCGGGCGCCCCGCGCGCGTCGGGCGCCCCGCGTGTCGCGGGCGCCCACTGTGCCACGCCACTGGCAGCTGCAGCAGCTCACCCTCGCGAAGAAGATGAAGCCTTGACCGGTCAAACCGGGCGCCCCGCGCGCGTCGGGCGCCCCAGTCAAAGGTGATCCCGAAGAAGCAGAGATCAGCCTTGACCAGAGGGCTCGCCGGATCGAAAGCCACGTGGGGGGGGCGCCCCGAGCATCCCGGGCGCCCCCAGCCCTATATAAAGGGCCCTCGACCCTCTTCTTCAATACAACACTTCTTTCAACGCCTCAAAGTTCTTCTACGCTCGCGCATTGCTCCGGAAACGCCTCACTTCGAGCCGACGACGTCCTGCTGCCCCGAAAGAGTCGACCTACTCCGGACGTCGGTAAAAAGAAGAACTTAACTTTTTAATACATATTCTTATTGCATCAAATTACTTGAAAGTGTGGGGTTGTCACACTTTCAATTCATTTGTACTCGCCCACTCTATCGGGGTTGACCGATAGAGAGTTTTAGTGGATTGCCCAACGGAAAGGTCCGAGGGACCTGGGCCTTCGAGTAGGAGTCGCCGAAGGCTCCGAACGAAGTAAAAATCGTTCGTGTTTGTGTGTTCGTTTTTCGTTTCTTTCGTTTCCGCTGTGCACGCTTTTTAAAGCACTCTGATTTAAATTTAAAAGTCATGTGATTCACCCCCCCCCTCTCACGTGCATCGATCCTACAAGTGGTATCAGAGCCTGGTACGCTCTGTATCGGTGCAACCACCATAAGAGCCGGGGGAAATCCAGTTTTTTTTCGAGTTTTGGTTTTTCGCTACACTTGATCTAAATTAGGTATTGTTGCCTAGATTTGGATTATTTTTTTTCGTTCGTTTGATTTTACTCGAATTTGGTGCAACACCATTTCGAGTCACTCTTTCTCTCTCTTCTCCTTTTCCTACCACACTGCTAATCCAAGACCTAGTCTTGGGACAAGTTTTTGTGTAGTCTATTTCAGATGGCTCAAGGTGAAGGCTATAGCACTGCCCGCCCTCCCCTCTTTAATGGGGAAGACTTTCCCTACTGGAAGAGAAGGATGGAGGTTTATCTGAAGACCGACATGGATCAATGGTTCGCGGTGCAATCTGGCTACGAACCACCAATGGACGAGGGAAACAATGCACCACTGAAGCCTGATAGATGGAACCTTGATATGAAGAGAAAGGCCCAGACTGAGTACAAGGCGCAGAACACCCTCCAGTGTGGACTAACAAAAGAGGAATTGAACCGTATCGGCCCAACTGAATCTGCCAAAGAGCTCTGGGACAAACTAATTGAACTACATGAAGGCACCTCTGATGCCAAGGTAACAAAAAGGGATTTACTTTTAAATAAGTTATTTAATATAAAAATGCAGGAAGGAGAATCTGCAAGCCAACTCCACGCCCGGATCAAGGACATACTAAATGGACTCCACCTAATCGGGCACAAACAAGAAAACAGAGACATCATAAGGTATGCTTTAAATGCATTCCCTAGAAATTCACTATGGGCATCTATTATAGATGCTTATAAAATTTCTAGGAACCTTTCTAAAATTAATTTAGATGAATTGTTTTGTGAATTAGAACTGCACGAACAGACTAACGCCAAGGCCGAGAAAGGATTTGCCTTATTTGCAGGTTCCTCAAAAGATGGCAAGTTAAACAAGAAAATTCAAGAATTAAAAGAAGAGTCAGACTCAGACTCAGATGATGAGGAACAAATGGTCAACCTAGTAAGAAAGGTCTTCGCCAAAAAGAAAAACCAGTTCTCAAGAAAGGACCTCCAGAGGATAATGAAGCCTACCAGTAGTGAAGACAAAAGTAAAATAACCTGTTTTGGTTGCAACAGAAAAGGACACTTCAAACACGAATGCCCCTACAAAAAGGAGAATCAACCCAAGAAGAATAAGAAGAAGAAGGCTCTTCAAGCCACTTGGGACGACAGCACAGACGACTCCGACGATGAACCACCAAGGAACTCAAACTATCTCGCACTAATGGCAACCGGACCCGGGTCAGACTCAGAGCACGACGAAGATTCTGAATACGAGTCGAGTCAAGAGATCGGACTCTTTTCGGACGACTCGACTAAGGTATATTTAGATTCAGTAAATGAAAAGTTCTTTAAAATTATTTCTGTTTTAAATAAAAAATTGCTTGAATCTGAATCTAGAAATGACCAGCTTCTTAAGGAAAATCAAGACCTTAAGGAGCAATTAATTAATACCAGAACATTAACTGAACAAACTCAAAATCAAAAATTAATTGAGCTTGAAACTGAAAACTCAACCCTAAAGGGCAAAGTCCTAAAACTTAAGGATCTACTAGCAACTTTCACAACCCGATCCAAGAACCTTGACCTTATTCTTGGATCACAAAAGGGCATGTATAACAAATCTGGGATAGGATATAAATCGAGATCGTCCCAAAGATCCTTTATCTCCTTTATCCACCCTCGCAAAAATCAACGAAAAGCATGGGTAGGTCAGAATCAATTTTATGTCCCAAAAAGGGACATACATTACATTGACCCTAGACACCCAGTCTACAATTTAGGGGGAGGCTCCAAACTAGTTGGCACCTTAAAATCAGCCGCTGCCCAGGTGGGCACTTAGGACTAGCTTCAAAGTTAATTTGACTCTTGTACTATTTAGTAACAGGGTTTTCAATGAGTAAGTTAAAAGTCCAACTTCTTTAAGCGGCTTTGCCTAGAAAATGGTTGTTGCTCCAATAAGGCTTCGGCCAAAGAAGGCCACTGTGCCTCGCCATGGCCTGGAAGCCAATTATTGAAATGTACTTTTAAATTACTACTTGTTAAACTTGAATCTAACACAAGGTCAAGTTAACTTTTCTAAACAAAATCAAAATCATCTCACAAAATCATAGGACTCCCTTGATTGATGACTTAGACCGAGTGAGATGAATAAGGATAACCAAATTCAAATTATTGATTGATAACTCAACTTTCAAAAATTAAAATTAAAATTAAAATTAAAATTAAAATTAAAATTAAAATTAAAATTAAAATTAAAATTAAAATTAAAATTAAAATTCAAATTAAAATTAAAATTAAAATTCAAATTCAAATTAAAATTAAAATTCAAATTAAAATTAAAATTCAAATTAAAATTCAAATTAAAATTAAAATTAAAATTAAAATTAAAATTAAAATTAAAATTAAAATTAAAATTAAAATTAAAATTAAATTTAAAATTAAAATTAAAATTAAAATTAAAATTAAAATTAAATTAAAATTAAAATTCAAATACAAATTAAAATTCAAATTAAAATTAAAATTAAAATTAAAATTCAAAAAATTAAAATTAAAATCAAATTCAAGCTCATCTCACACAAACGATAGGATCCCTTTGATTGACAATATTAGACTGAGTGAGATAATTAGAGACAATAAATTGAAACTTGGGTATTTTAACCTAACCGTTACTTAATTAAATTTTAACCGATAAAATTTTACTTTCTTTTCACCAAATTAAATATTAATTAAAATTTTAATCGTATTTATAAATTTGAATCTTATTTAAATGTTAAAATTAAACTTTAAAATTCTTAATTAAATCATATTTTAACTTAATCTAAATCTTAATTTTTCACCTAATTAAATCCTTAATTAAAAATTCATCTAATTAAATTTCAACATAAATTAAAAATTAACCTTAATTAAATTCTACTTTAACTTTAACTAAAATTTGCATAATCAAACTTTACTTAAATTAACTTTAATTAAATTAAAATTTAACGTTAATTAAATTTTATATAATTAAAAATCTAACTCTTTACATAATCAAATTTTAATCCTTAATTAATTAAACTTGAATCCTTAATAAACTTTAATCCTTAATCAACTTTAATCCTTAATTAATTAGAATTTCAATCTTTATTCAGACTCCAATGGATTAACCTTGAATCTTTAATTAAATCTTAACTAACTTTAATTTATTTAAAATTCGACCAAATTAAATTTTAACCCCTAAAATTTTACCCTAATTGAACTTCAACCCTTTATTAAAACTTCATTTAAATACCTCTAACTTTAATCCCCAAATAACTAAAGCTTGTAATTAAAATTTTACCTTAATCTTAATTGAAATTCTTAATAATTTTAACCTTAATCTTAATTAAATTCTTAATTAATTAAACCTTAACCTTAAGTTTAATTAAAAATCTTAATTATTTAAACTTTAATCTTAATCTTAATCAAAATCAAACTTTAACTCTTAATTAAATCTTAATTTAATTTTACCAAAATTGAATCGTAATTAAAATTAACTTTAAATATTACTTCAATTAAAATCATAATTAAATTTTAAAACTTTAACTTAATTTTTAATGTTTAATTAAAATTTATCAACCAACCAACCTTAACCAACCTAACTAAAAACTTTAATTAAACCAAACTTAAATATAATTAACCTAATTAACTTTAATTAAACCAAACTTAAATCTAATGAATACAAACCTAATTAAACCAAACTAAAAGCAAACCCACACTAAAGGCTTAATTAAGCCTACACCTAATCCTTAATTAAACCAACTTAACAAAAAAAAAAAAAAAACTCTTTTGTTTCCTTTTCTCTTTCTGCTTGTTCTTTTACGAACTTACCCCTAAGGACTTATGGAGAATATCGAGTTGAGGGGGAGGGAAAATATTTCTATACATCTTTTTGGCAAATCCCTTATAACATATTTGAAAATAACTGGTTTAAAAATACTATTTTTTAAGTCTTTTTTATTCTTTCAATTATATTCTTTTCAAAACTTATTTTCAATTTTTTGTGTGCTTTCAAAGATATTCTTATTATCATTTAAAAATAATAATAATAACTTTATTACTATTTTTTTGTTTCAAATATTAAACAATCCTCTTGAAAATCTCTCTTCAAATACTTTTAAACTATTTTATTAAAATATGTGATTAAAAATAAAAATGCCCTATATCTAAACCTATTTTAAGAGATGCCATACATGTCTTATTTTACTGTTTTGTTTGAAAATATTAGGATTATGCTTATAAATAGTTCCTTGCAATTCCTATTTAGATTGAAAATCCGTATTTTTGGGTCTTGCAAATCTCCTTTTTCAAATTTTACTAATTTTCTTTGATAAACTATTTTCAAATTAACTTTAAAATAAAAACACTTATGTTTTTTGAAAATCCACTATTAGCTTGTTCTTATACTAGAAAGTATCAAAATATTTTGATTGATTTACTTCCAAAAATGATTCTTTTGAAATATTTTTATTTGTAGTTTGGATATCCCTAGGACATAATAGAATGTTTACCTTGAAATTGACAAGGAATTCTAAGGGCTTGTCAAGTTAAGGGGGAGTTCAAACTAACTTGGAAAATTAATTTAAGAATAGTTTGATTAGTCTATGATATTACTTTTAAAGTATAACTATTTTCAAAAGAATCTAAGGCATATTCTTGAAAAATTAGTTTTAAAAATTGAATAATGGTCTTGAAACTTTTAAAGCTTATTCTTAGAATATCTTCCTTCTTCTAAGTTAAAGCTCAGTAGCAAAGTTTCTTTTGGCTTTGAAAAATATGTATTATTTGGGAAATTTTTATATTTTCTTTAAAAAGATTGTCAAGCTTAACTTTGAAAATATTTCTAATTCATTTGAAAAATAATGTTGTTGAAAACTATTTGTTAGTTTTGAAAGCTAAGTTAATTGATTTAGGGGGAGTTCCTTTTTTCACTTAGGCTATTTATCTTACTTAATCTATTTTGCCTAAGTCTAGTTTTCCCTATCACTTAGCTTTGGATCCTACTCTCCGTAACTTAATATACGTATGTTTTTTGATGAATGACAAAGGGGGAGAGTAGGGTTAAGCTTAGAAAATTCTATTTTGCTACTTAATTTTGCACCCTGTACTTTCATGCTTATTTTTTATTTACTTGCATGTATCTGCTAGTTTTTTCTCTAACATTAACCTAGGTTGTCATTACATCAAAAAGGGGAGATTGTGGTGCAGTTTGCACTAACGGTCAAACTCGGGTTTTGATGTATGACAAGTGGTTAAAGTTAGGGTTGTTGGTGTTTAACCTCTTACTAAGTGTGCAGGGTTGAAAGACTTAGGACCAGACACCAGGCTGAAGTCCAGGATGGTTGAGTCCTGGCGGGAAGTCCAGTTGGGTCCGCGGGACCTGACAACTGGCTGAAGACCAAGTTGGTTGAGACTTGGCAGGAAGACCAAGGTGGTTGAGCCTTGGCAGGAAGTCCTGGTGGTCAAGAAGTCAAGTAGAGCTGCACAAGGTAAGTGAGGTAAGTCACTGGAGGAGCGAACCAGTGAGGACGCGTTCCCCTTGAGGGAACATTAGGCGTCGGTTCGACCTAGGGCTCCATTTTGGAGACCAAAGTCAGAACCAAGACAGCCAAGGCTGTGTAAATTAACTTATTAATTGCTGTTTTGGACTAACCCTGGATGCAGGACG
>JAGFNQ010003797.1:246628-471612 GCA_024364735.1 Boesenbergia rotunda | reverse complement strand
TAAGGCAATCGCCTTATGATTGTAAACATTTATTTAATAAATGATAATTCACTATTTGAGTATACATGTTTTGTATTTGATTGGGATCTTAAACTCATCTACTGAATGTCCGCAATACAACTCACAGCATAAGGAGAATTTGTGATGGGATCACAACTAGTGATTATCTCTAAATGTGCAAATGTGAAGTATTGAAAATATCCCTAGTCGATGAATTGATAAATACGGACACTATCAATTCTGTTGAGACTAGCATGGGTTATTCTCTAATCAGCTGATTCTCACTGGCTGGTGACATTGGGATGTCCGGAGATAAACATGGATGCTAGTTAAGGGAACTAGTTTATTGGAGTGACTAGCTGTAAGACTTCATATGGTTATCTATATAGATATGTCAATGAAGTTCTTACTGCGGCTTAAGTGCGATGTTCCTTTGACTTGCGGTGTTCAAGTCATCTTGGTCATGGAGACTTATACTTTAACATCTTAAGCAAGCATCTCCAAGGAGGTGTGGACCCAGGATGATTGGGTATAAGCCGAAATGCCCGAAGATGTTTGAACAGCCTACAAAGGATTCACCACTCCTTGCGAGGAGATGTATACCCAGGCCTACCGTCGGATTGTTACTCAAAACCTCTGGCCAGAGTATATCATGTTTGGAGTGTGAGTCTCTAAAATACATGAGAGTAATTAGAAATCCAAAGGACGAGAAAGACATTACTTGGGCTAGGTGTGACGTAGTTAGCCTAGTGGGGACTGACACAAATAGACCGTGTCCTGAACCAAGTGGGTATAAGATGGTGAAGGGAATGGGGCACGATTCATTAGAGCTGCTGAAGGGTTTCAGAATAATTTCTTCTGAGGTCAAACCGTTGATCTTTCGATTAATTGGGGATCATGATGTACTACTAGGTGTCACCCATGATCGTTCTATAATTAGTTGATTATAGACGGCCAATATAAATCGAAAGCCTATTTAGTCACACGCACTACGAGTAATCCGAGGGATTTAAAACGAGTTGAAAATTGGATTTTCCGATCAAGAGAAATAAGACGAATCTGAATTTATCAGAGGCGCAATGGAAGCTAAAAATGGCTAAGTCTTTTGAAGGCTTATTGGGCGAATTAAATGAGTTTAATTCGCGATCGGTTCGACTTGGTTTGGCCGGCCAAAGAGGGTGCCAAACCCCTTGGGTTGGCCGGCCACATTAAAGGGAAGAAACCAATTTAATTGGTTTAATTAATAAAATAAATCTATTGCGATTTGTTTTATAAATTATGGATAAATAAATTTGTGTAAAGAAATTTATATAAATAAATTTATAGAAATTTATTCTTTTTTTATGGAAATTAAAATGAACCATGGAATGGTTTATTTTAATTTTATAAAATCAATTATGAATTGATTTTTTCATAATAAGAAAGTTTATAAATTTCTTATAAAATTTATTCCATAAAAAAAAGGGGAGATTAATTAGTTTTATTATAAAGTTAGTTATAATAAAATTCATAAGAGAATTTATAGGATAAATTTCTTATGATAACTAATTAGTTTTATTATAAAGTTAGTTATAATAAAACTTGGTTTAAACAGAATAATTCATAAGAGAATTTATAGGATAACTTTCTTATGATAACTAATTAGTTTTATTATAAAGTTAGTTATAATAAAACTTGGTTTAAACGGAATAATTCATAAGAGAATTTATAGGATAAATTTCTTATGATAACTAATTCCGTTAATTCCGTTAAGAGGGAGACTTGGCAAGGGAGATGCTACTATATATAGGAACCAAAGGCAAGCCCTTAGTTCTAATCGAAAAAGCAATCAAGTGATTAACTCTCTCCCTCTCTCTCTCTTATTCTCTTCTCCCTCTCTTCCCCTTAGGGTCGGCGCCCTCCTTGAAGATTAGGGCCGGCTCCCCTTGTCCAAGTTAGGGCCGGCGCACCCTCATCCCTCCAAGTGGTTGGCGTGAGCAAGGATCACCAAGGAGAAGCCAAACAAGAAGAAGAAGAAGCGGATCACATCTCCCTCCTTATCGGAATTTTGATTCCGTTAACTTGGTGGTTAGTTTCCTATCTTTTCTCTTGTCTTCTAGTTGTGCCTTCGGAGGATCTAGTAGTTCTCGTTGGCACAAAACTTGTGACTTTGCGAAGTCATCCCGAAGAGAACTCGGCGTGGACGCGAATAGAGGCGGAGCTTCCAAGGGACGCTACGGTTGGATCTCGTCCCTTTCTTCGAGTTACGAAAGGTATAAAGTAAATTAGTTTACTTTTCCGCAAAGTTTTATTTTATGATTATGTCAACACACCATAAGGTTGCATGCTAGATACAAAGTTAAAATAATTTAGAAAATTATTTTATGCAAATTCTTCCGCTGCACGTAAAAATTTAAAATTTTACGAACTCGTATCCTTGTCGACATGCACCCGGTCCCAACAGAATAAACATGCAAAAGCTGATCAAGTGACAAGGGAAAGAGCACGTGACACAGTTAGAATGGGTTGCAAGTCAAATATTGCATTCATCAAGAAACAAACTGGACCTAATTGGGTTGTCAGTAACTTCAAAGAAATCCACAATCATCCACTCTCTACTCCATAAAAGGTATATTTGCTACGCTCGCACCGTAATATTTCTGCAGCCAAGAAAACATTGACAAAATAATTTTCAGAGGCTAATATACCAACTTGTCAACAAATGCGATTATTGGAGATAGAGTATAGGGGTCTGAGGGGGTAGGTTGTACAGAAAAAGATATTAGAAATTTGGAAAGAAATCAAAGAGAAGAGCAAAAGTGTATTGATGCAGAAACACTGATCGAGTTTTTTACAGCTGAGCAAGAGAAGAATCCAACTTTTTTCTTTGATTACAAGACTGATTCAGATAACAGATCTAGCAGGTGTTTCTGGGCTGATCATATATCAAGGAGGGCATATAGTGTATTTGGTGATATTGTTGTATTTGATACAACATATAACACCAATAAATATGGTTTGATTTTGGCTCCATTTGTAGAAGTTAATCATCATCATCAAATAATTATTTTTGGTTGTGGGTTTTTGAGTGATGAGAAAACTGATTCTTTTGTTTGGTTACTTAAGAAGTTCATAGAAGTCAATGCCTAAAGGTCTACCAAGCATTATTATCACTGATCAGGATCCTGCTATGATAAAAGTCATTGCATAAGTTTTTCCTCAAACAGTGCACCGATATTGTTTGTGGCACATACTGAATAAATTTCCAGAAAAATTACCCCCTTTGACTTTTCAAAACCACTATCAAAGCATAAAGAATGTTATTGCAAATTTTACAATACCAGATGATTTTGAAAAGTCATTGGAAGAGACTATCAAGTGTGCTAATTTGGAGAATAATGATTGGTTATCCTTGATGTATGAATTACGACATAGATGGGTGTCAGTATATTTTAGGCATGTATTTTGTGTTGGAATGTCAAGTAGTCAAAGATCTGAAGGCTCACATGCATTTTTCAAAAAATATGTCTCAAATAAAAATTCATTGATGGATTTTATCACCCGTTTCAATATAGCACTGAGACACCAAAAACACAATGAGTTAGTTGTAGATCATATTGATATGAATAAGTATCCCAATATTATGACAAACTGGCCAATGGAAACCCAAATGGTTAAGCTCTACACACAAAAAAATGGCTGGAGTTTCAAAGTGAAATGAGTGAGAGTCATGCTTATTATGTGCAACAGGAATTTACAGAAGTTAACTTAGTGGTTTACCATGTGATGAAATTTCAAAGTTCTTCTTCCTCCAAACCAAGGGTGCTCACACATGACAAACTAACAGACTACATACATATCGTGTAGCTGCACGAAATTTGAGTTTGAGGGTATTCCATGCAGGCATATGTTAGCTTTTTTCGTATCAACCAAGTGTTTCATTTGCCTGATAGATATATACTCAAACGATGGACAAGAGATGCAAAAGTTGGAGCAATATATGCTTTGAGGGAGCAAAATTTCATTGATGATCAAGATCCAAATAGGTTTTTAATGTCAAGACACTCAAGATTATCCTATAAAGCTTCAGTATTAATTGATGATGCATCTTTGACTAATGAGGAGACAACATTCTTGGATGAACAATTCGATTGTATCTAGAAGAAAATTCAAGAGATGAATATTAGCAAAACATGCCTTGATAGAAGTCAAAGAAAGAAATCCATGGAGGAGAGACTTGGTATTATGGATCCTTCTTTAGTAAGAACAAAGGGATATGGGAAGAGATTGAAATCATCGAAGGAGAAATCAACCTCTAATTCTAGACTATGTCATAGATGTGGACATCGAGGAGTATCTCATGACAAGCGTAATTGTCCAAATTTACATCAAGGGTAGGTGTCCATTAATGTTACAGTACTATTATAATGTTACTTTCAAATTCAAATTTACTTTATATGATAATGTTTTAATTAACAGATCAACTGAAGATAATAATCATAACAGTGTTGACGACACATATGAACCAGATTTGCCACCAGAGTTGGCGTCTATAGACGGTATTGTCAAATTTTCAATTTGTTAAATTATAGTGGTTTATTGATAAAATAAAATTAATAATTGTCTTTATTGTTACAGGTTCTAACAACATGCGCTAGGATTCTTATTATTATCTATGGTTAGTATTCATTCATTGCTTTTGTTTGTATAATTGATTTATTTCTTTTGCCAACTATAAAGTTAGTTTTGCTAACTATTATCTAACATGCTATTAGCTTTTGCTACTATTCTTATTATTTCTTTCGCTAGGTATGAATGGTTGGATGCGACAAACATAAGTTTTTTGTTTATAGAAATGGAAAGGATCTTCTTTTAAGGTATACTTTTTCTAGGGTTTAAGGTTAAACATTTCTATCATTGTTGATTGTATTTAGTTTCATGTGTGTTTCCTGATTCAAGCCGACATTGTGAAGAAGGAGTGCATCAAATTACATTGTTTCTGAGTAGCCAAATGCTCAAACTGCATCAAGACTTGGTATCTATATATTTGGTTTGAAAAAATTGTATGTACTTTAAACAGTTTGTTGGTATGAATCTCATGCTATTATAAGATGCTATCAGACTTACTTTCAAAGTTGTATGAATCTCTAGCAGACTTACTTTTAAGATGCTATCAGATTTACTTTAAACAGTTTGTTGGTATGAATCTCTAGCATGTTAAACACAAACATTCATGAAGATGCATGTGGTTCTTTTTCTAGCATGTGGCTCTTTTTCTAGAATGTGTTTCGATGCATGTGGTTGTGCCAAAGTCTGCTCCAATACGAGTCATGAAGAATCAAAGAGTCTGTGGGGATTGTCATACTACACTGAAGTTATTTTCCGAGCTTGAAAGGAGGGATATTGTTGTTAGAGATTCAGTTCGATTTCATCATTTTAGTTGGGGTTCCTATACTTGTGGGGACTACTGGTAAGAGAAACATATATACCACCTTGTGCGCAATTTCATATGTATTTGGTATCCACTGGTGTTGCTTTGGTCGTTTGGAGATAGAATTTGACAGTTTTTCATCGTTCAAAGCTGAGAAATGAAGAAGCCTGTTCAAGCTGATGGCGCCGACATGTTTAGGCAGCCAGAAGCAGAAGCTCTAGAAGCAGATTCTCGCCTCCAAGGCTATGGTGCAGCGGTAGGGTGATTAGTCGTTATCTCAGACATTCACGGTTCGATCCCCAGCTATGGCGTATTTGCAGGAATTTTTTCTCCAAATGGGGCGCGAACCCTGGGACGCTGGACTTCTAGACCGCCCACCACAAGCGCTTCCCGATTTACCCTGGCAACCGGTGAGAAACTTCTGTGAAACCGAATCAGTCATCCGAGATTGAAAAAATCTCATTAATCATGTTAGAATTGGGAAAATTGAAGGGCTGAAATGTAAAATTTTCGAAAACTAAAGGGGCTGTTATGATAAAATTTTGAATATGGAGGGGCTAAATGAAAAAGTTCAGTGATATATTATCTCTCTTCGCATCTCTCTTCAGATAACTCCATCGTTCCTCTCCCCTTCTTCTTTTGTATGCCCTAGCCTTTCCGCCGCACCCCTTCCCTTCTTTTCATCCTCGCCGATGGTTGAGCTCCCTCTTGATCGCGTCGTCTGTCACGCCCCCAGAGGTATATGCTTCCTCGAAAATCGGACAACATCTCCCCTGTACGGCGGACAATATGGGGTAAAAATACATACTATCTCACATATATAGCTTAGCCACATGCGGCTAGCCTCACAACAATATATAAAAGACACACAACCACGCAGTTTAAAATAATTTAATGGGTGGCTCAGCCACCGTAGGCATAAACGAAAATACAACTTAATAAGAAATTTCACAACGAATAAACCCGACCAATAAGACATGACTACAATTTTTATTTTATCAAGACCATACCAGAAATAATATAAAATGCGGAAAACAAGGAAACTACGGAGAACTAACTCTGAAACAACTCCAAACCAAAATCACCCGGTGAAACTGAAGGACTGAGGGACTGGCAACTGGATCATCTCCTGGCTCCAAGCAATACCACTACCTGCTATCTAAAACAACAAAAAGGGAAGCAGGGGTGGTGAGTCCGGGCGGACTCTGCGGGTATATGAGTAGACAATAAGCATGGCATAAATAAGATAACGAAGTAGAGAATCAAAAGGTGCAGTCCATAAGAAATATCAGATTTACCTAATCATGCATAACCAATATAATACGACATGGTATAAAATCCGAATAACGACTAAGCAGGTATAGAATAACTCAACAACAATAATATCAAGATATACATGCATGTCAAACATATGCAACAATCATAGCTCATATAAGTGCATCAAACACAAGCAAATGCATAAAAGAAATATGTATGCACATGATGCAATTACATGTGTCACCCCTGACGCCAGTCAAGCCGTCAACACATCCCATCTGTGTGACCGAGTGGGTAGGGCTGTGACAACTGTACCACTCTAATAACAACAATAATACCACATAAGGCGTGGTTGAATGGACAGGATGCTGGGGAGTCTACACTCCAGACCCACGGTACATCAGGGGAGCTATCACAGCTACAAAATATCCCTCAAAAACAAGCAACAGTGAGGGTGAGCCACCAACCACTCATCCCTCTAAAAACATCTGTGAGGGTGTCACTGTTTGGCATAACAGGACAAACACTCACACTCTAATAACTACCACTATAACAAGTAGTTGAGTGAATCGAGCAACAATATGACTAACGACAGCTTAACCAAATGTAAGCCCAACAGTCGTTAGTATGCAACGTGCAAGTATGGTGCATGTTATACGATGCGCAAACAACCGAAGAAACAACGATGCAATAAAATCCACAAAATCCAACAAGTATACGATGCACCAATACAACCATCCAGAAATCGAAAATCAACGATTATACACCTACACTACTAGGTAGGGTATTTCTAATGCCAAATAAACCTATCTGTGTTTAATGGACTTCTAAGTACTCGCGTACAAGCGGTATTTTACAGAACAGAAAACCAACAGAGGACTATACGGATACGAATTTGGAATACTCAAAGATCAACGAAGAATAAGTCTCAATGGCGATGTTTAAATAACGACAATGAACAAGGTCAAGCAACCTATAAGACATAAACTAGCCATGCTTTAAGGTAAAAGAACTACTCGAGTACAAAGGAGAAATACCCGCCTTATAATTGTAGAAGTCCGTAAACGAGAACCTTCCACGATCAACCGAACGAGTCTGATTCAAGGTCCTGTATCAAAGGATACTATGTTTAACTATTTACCATAGTAATAATTAACTAAACAAGGTTAAGCTTAATTGTTGTAATCACTTAATTAAGCTAAAGCAAACGACTAATTATAAATTGCCCCTATTTATTGAGGTTAGATTTAACTTGGATTTAGCCTAACCCTAATCTCAACCAAATTCACCATTACCAACCTAATTGGCCCTTTGGCTTTCAGTAAGCTCAACCAAAAATCAAAATTAACAGAACATATCAATTCCATCCAACACCTACTTATACACATTACTCCATATCAATGAAAAATCATCCTAAGGGAAACCATGGCAACAAATAGAGCCCATGATCATATGCGAGAACAGAACAGACCCAAGATCATCTCCAATTCAAAACGTTCCAATCTCCACCCACTGCCAAATTTCTGCTCCTGGCAAATCCCACACAATGCACCACAGAAACACTAATACTCATCCTTAACATCTACTAATTCAGAGAAATGCATCATTTACCTGATGGGTGGTCGGCGCAAGCAATCAAGGACGGCGAGGAACAGAGGTAGGCTGGTAGTGGCGCCTGTAACCCACGATCGGATGGTAAAATCAAAGGCTCTTGGGGAAAGGAAAAGAGAAACGGAACGGCAACACACCAAAAAGTGGCACCTTTGCTCGTGGCCGGAGAGGATCTGGCGGCGTCAACTAAGGCTCCACGCGAGGGCGGCGGCGCTCTGCTCGTGCACGCCAAAGAAGAAGAAGGAGGAGGGAAGGACGGCGAGTGGCGTCGGCTAGGGCTGCGGCGTCGGCGTCGGCGTTGGCTTACTCAGGAATAGATGGGGTTTCGTGCAGGGGAAGTCGGCGCAAAGAGGGGTTCGGCGAAGAGAAACGGAAAAGATGAGGGAAGTTAGGGCACGGCTAAAGGATTTAGGGTTTTAAAAACTATTTTGGCCTTTTGCAATTTAACCCTCCAAGTCCGGATAATTACAACTAAGACCTTATATTTCAAAATTTTCCATTTAACCCCCCCCCCTAAAACTCGGTATTTAACATCGTCAGCGAGCGTCGACCCTCGTCCGGCTAGTCATCCCTCTGATCTCCTCTCCCACGTCGTCCCCTTCCTCTCCCTGTGTCGATCGCTCAACGCCAAGATCTCCGCCCGACCCGAGCTCGCCCCTTTCTTCTTCATCTTCTCCACACAAGATTCGACTCTTGACCAACGCCACCCCCCGATCTCATTACGCGACTGAGAACCGAAGCCACCGCTTCTTCACCTTTTCCTCCTCTGCCTCTCCACTGGTCGGTGTCGCCTGATCTAGGGCCCGGTGGTGATCTAGGGCACGGTGGGTTTAGGCGATCCGAGAAGGCGGAAGCGTTTAGGGAAAGTTCACCTCAACGCAAGCTTTCTTCTTGATCTCGCTCCCCGACTTTCTCACGCAATTGCAGCCACCTGTGCCAACCGAGTTCCCGTGATCTGGATTGCGCCATTAGGTCTTCCACAAGACTTGATTTGCTGCGTCCTTGAGCCGAGCTATCTTTCTCTATGCGATCATCGGCCTTGCGGTTATCTTGCGATCGCTCATCGGCTCCTCTCAACTTCGGTTGTGGGGAGGGTGGTCTTCTGTAAGGGCTTTCTTCTATCTCAATGGTTCTCGTCAGATTCATACAGAGATAGGTCTGCCGGTTGCAATCAAGGTAAGAGCTGTGTGTTTATGTTAAGCAGAGATATTGATTCTAATTGGAATGTATGGTGCTTGATTTGGGATTGTTGCAATTGATTTGGAGGTGCTGGTGATGTTTTGCTTGGATCTTTGTGTTTGGTATAATTACAGATGTAAGAAATTATTAGAGCTATGGTTCATTTAGCGTTAGCATAGTGGGAAATGTACCTGTTGATCTTGGAATGCGAGGATGGGAGTTGGGGAGAATCGGTTAGATGTTTGGTTATATTGTTGTGCTTCCATTCGATCGTTATATGCCACCATTAGGGGTAGTCTTTGGTGCAACTGATTAGATTTGGTTGATTGGGTTATGTTTGGGTTAGACTTAATCTGAACTCAACCTTGGTTGGTTGGTTAGGTCATTTAATAAATTATACAATTAGCTAAGTTGTATTTGTTATTTGTTTTGATGCAGGGCATTGACTTAGTTCACACGTCGCAGATATTATTTTTGGACGGAAGGTTCTTGTCGCGCAGACTTCTTCATATCGAGGCGGGTACCTCTTTGTATGCATAGTTAGACATAGTTAGCAGTAGGGATATCTGATATCTGTATCTCTGTGCTCTTGCTTCGGTAGTTGTATCCGTTAGCTTTACTGCTTACTGTTTCTGTATGGATTGATGCTGCACAGTTTACCTTATACCTTACGCTAGGATTTAGGTATTGGTGCATACCGGTAATCTAGACTACTGCATATGATGTAGATGACAGCAGGGATAGATAGTGGATGATGCATGGGATAGTGACATGCATCATTGTTGCACGTAGCATAGGGGACGGCCTTTGACTCCCTGGAGATTGAGATGGGCCGTCGTACTTGCTACTCGTGTAGGGGCATATGTAGGCGACCTTTGACTCCCCTAGTAGTTGAGATGGGTCGTCAGACCTGCCACATGACCTGTCGTGTAGCCCCGTTGGCGGACCCGGCGCTGCAGCAGGTCCCCTACCTATCCGATGATAGCGAGGGACGTTTAGAGCGTTACTCCACCCGATGGTGGGGTACGTTTATGGTCTCCGACCCTACCCATTCGGTCTCGCGTGTACCGCCTTATAGACCGTCTGTTCGTGCAGGGAAGACCAAGTCAGAGCCCTACCCACTCGGTTCGTGTGCTTTCGCGACCTATACCGACTGGCGTTAGGGGTGACCCATGTTGCATCATGAGCATACTGTGCATTGATGCATACGATTGTGATTGTTGCACTTGGTTGACATGCATACTATCGGGTTTGAATCGACGCGGGTAGGTATGTAGTTCCTTTACTGCTTATTGTTCAGTTCTGCATTTCTTTTTACTGCAGTTATCTTCAGTATTGTGATATATAGATGGACGGTGACTTACTGCTAGTATTTCTTTCTGTGCATATTAGATTGTATTCACTGAGTTCTTAGGACTCACCCCGTTAGCCCTGTTTTTTTTAATCTTTTCAGGATGATCGTCTGGATTGCCCAGCAGCCTGTCCCAGTTCATGTGTCTCTGAGACGATTTCCGCGGTTGGTCTGTGTTGGATGTGGTACATGTTGGTACCCTATTCTTTTTCTCATTTTGTTTCTTTTCACTTCCGCTGTCATATGTAGTGCTCCGTTGTGTCGTCCATTTTACGGCAGTATAGTTGTACTTTTGTGTGCCATGGAGGCCTCGATTCTGTTTTGGTTTTGTCGTAAGTCGTACCAGTACGCAACTTTGTCATCGTTTTCGTTTTCGTTTTGTACAGTCGCTTGTTCCAGCCCTATAGGTTGTGGTACAAGCAGGCTGAGGTAGTCATGGTGATCTGGTTTTTGGATTGTCCGCCGGGACGAGGGAGTAGCTGTCCGGTCGGTATCTGACAAGCGGCTCCTCGGGGCGTGACAAATCTTTTTTTCCCCTAAAAGCATATTCTCATTCTTTCTTGAATAATCTCACATTATACATGGACCACAACATGTAAAGGGCAAGCTGATATTTGGGCAGATTCCTTTGTCCAACGAAGGTGTTTTTCTTTGGCTGACAAGGGCTTAACTGATTTGGTCTTTCAATAATTTCCATCAATCGATTGAACGGGTTTAATCACTCAAGGAGACGTCATCATGCTTTAAATATATTCCTTTATCCAGATAGATTATTATACATCCTCTTTGTTGAGACAATCTGTGGTCCAGAGTGACCAAGTGTTTTGATGTTTGGGCAAAGGGTTTATGTTAGGTTTACCCTTGTTATCTCATATGTGTATGTTGAGTGTGCAGGTTGTACAGGTTACACATATGGACTTCACTGGACGGCCTCGATACGGTGAAGGGTGGCATGGAGACAAACTGGAGGTTTGCGTGCGCATCCGAGGGACCTTGGAGAGCATGGACGATGAGCTGATGGGCGCGGAGGAGGCATGCATGAAGGATGACATGGAAGCAAGCTGAAGGCTTGCGTGCATCCGAGGGACGGGAGCCGAAGATGAAGAGGGCGCGAAGGCAATAGTCGAGGCTGCGGATGAGGAGTCAGTCGAGTCGTGAGGGTACGAGTGTTGTGTGATTGTACTCGGGAAATCCTAGGGTTCGAGTGCGGAGTGAAATGTACTCGGGAAGGGTAATCTTGGGTGGGTGAGTAGACCAGTCGACTGGCCTGGGGGCAGTCGACTGATGAAACTCACAGAAGGGTGTCAGCTCTGGACCAGTCGACTGCCCTGGGAGCAGTCGACTGGTAGGTGGCTGGTGAGTTGGTTGAGAATTCGAACGTTGGGGTGCAACGGTCGAATTTCAGTGGCACCGGTCGACTGCCCTGGGAGCAGTCGACTGGTGGCGTGGATTTCAGCCTGAGTCCAATTTAAAGAGGACTTCGTGGTGGCTGAGATTCTGAGATTCTTGACGAATCTTGTCTTGGTTAAAGGCAAGATAGTAGTCTTTGTGTTCAGGTTGTGTCAAGGTGATGTGGCGAGGTTTCTCCATCCACAAGGAGCGACAAAGTTAGTCGGAGGTTATCCGGGAAGTGATCCACAGACGAATTCTTGGATTAGTCACCCGTCCGGGGTGGATACCAAGTAAATCTTCGTTGTTAGCATTGGTTAGTATTGTTTATTGTTTTTATTGTATATTCCGTTATGCAACTAACCATGTAGGAAGAAAGGGGTTCGAAAATCGCTATTCACCCCCCTCTAGCGGACACAAGCGATCCTATAATTGGTATCAGAGCGAAGGACCACTCTTGATCGGACTAACCGTCGAGGGAGCACACGCTAGAGGAAGAAGAACAACGGAGGACAAATTTGGGGACGACATCTACACTCCGCCAGCCTACGATCATGAGAATTTCATATATTGAAAAGCGAGAATGGAGGCATGGTTCGGAATAGAGTGGAACCTTTGGATCGCACTTGAAGAGCCCTTTGAGATTCCAAAGGATAAGCACGGGAAGAGGCTTAGACCTAGGTATTGGAATCAAGAGCAACAAGAACAAGCAAGGGCAAATGAAAAGGTAATGGGTATATTGATTGATATTGTGCCTAACAAAATTTTGAGTTGTGTAGGGGCATACCAAAATGCATGTGAATTGTGGAGCAAATTGAAAGAATATCATGAAAGTCCTACACATGTTCAAGAGCCCAAGGAGAAAAGTCAAATGAGTCAAGAAGAAGAAGAAGAAAAGGAAGTATCTACATCTTCAAATGAGGGAGAGAGTGAAAGATCATCAACCTCCTCAAGAGAAGAAGAGGATGTATCGATTTCAAGAATGGAGGGGGAGGAGAGACCCTCAACCGTACCGGATCAAGAGGAGGCATCCACATCATCAAAGGTTGAAGAAGAAGTCAACCTAGCTTCTACCTCCACCAAAGCCAAGACCAAGGGCCATATTACATGTTTTGGTTGCAACAAAATGGGGCACTACAAGGATAAGTGTCAAATTGGTAAGAAAAAGGAGGTACTCTCTACACTCATTTCGATTCCATTTAAATCTAACATGAAGTGTAGGATTGGAGAAGCCCACGAGAAAAGGAAGAAAATCCGATGCTTTACATGTGGAGAGATGGGGCACTTTCACACCAAATGTCCTAGAAAAAGTGAGCTAAAGAAAATGGAGCACTTGAGGAGATGAGAGAAAGAAGAAAGAAGGAAACAAATATTACATCAAGGGGGAACTTCAAGGGTAAGGGAGGTAATTCCTAACCCTAGATTAAAATATAACTCAATTTCAAGTTCCTCATTACATTTTAAAAATCATGTTAATTACCCATCCATGCATGCTAGTTTTAATGAAAAATATTTAATGGTGCATAATTTTGGTTTTAAATATAATGATAGGACTAGGGTTAACAAGATAGATCAAAACCCTAGGAAAAGCATGCATAATGATAAACTCAAGACCTCTAAACCTAAGGATCATGACACTAATCCCAAAAAGGGAAGGAATGTGTCTAGGAATATGGGTTGTCCTGGGAATGTCCAAGGTGGATATATGGGTTCTGAGGTTAGAACTCTAGAGAGGAAAAATCAAGCCTTGAGGGCAAGACTTGACACATTAGAAAAGGCCCTAGAAAGATTCACGGTTGGATCTAAGGGCTTAGACATGGTGTTGGGTAGCTTAAAACTCAACTATGATAGATCGGGTTTGGGATACCGGTCTAAGACCTCCAAGGTAAATGGAAAGAAATATGCTGGTGAAGCATATAGTCATGGCAAGGAGGGTAAGCCCAAGAATGGCAAGAGGGTGCCATCAAAAGGTAGAAAGGGTGACTTAACCAAGGACAAGGTGTCCAAGGTTAAGAAGGTTCATTTTGTAGGCCAAGAATCACCGGTGGCACACCGGTGTGGTCTAGTGTGGGTTGAGTCACCTAGGGAGGTGGCTAGGGCTCAGAGCTCAAGGGGGAGCTCTAGGAGCCTTTGGGGTCCATGATAAATGGATCTCAAAAGTTTCTCTCCTAGGAAATTAGGTGAATTGTGCTAAAAATGGTTGGAAGACTTAGGTAAGCCTTAATCCTAGGTTTTGGCACATTAAAAGGGATTTTAGGGAGAAAAGAATGAAAATACAATTATATTGGGTAAAATTGGGTTTTAATGTGTGAATACCATGTAATCCAATGATAGAAATGAACTATAATAAGAAGTAACAGTGAGGAAAGGCCACAATTAGGACTTTTGAGATGAGTTTAAATGATATATTTTAGATAAAGTTGAGTTTTGTGCCAATCTTGGGATCCGGAGTACATTTGTTTGGAAACGTATTTTTTTCCAAGTAGACATTGACCCCACAAAGCTCCATACGAAATTTCAAAATTTTTGAATATTTGTAGAATTATTTAGGCATTACTGAAATTGGGCTAAAAAACTTGAAATTCAGGTATCAGTCGACTGCTCTGGGGGCAGTCGACCGGTCTCAGCCCAGAAATATTCTGTGAGTTTTAGGAGTCGACTGCCCCAGGGGCAGTCGACTGATTCATCAGGGTTAAAGAAAAATGGCTATTGGATGATAGAATATGATGTCTAACTTAATAGCCTTGATTATACTCCTTGAGTTAAGGTTTGCCTCATGGGTTAATGGTGATGAGGCCATATGGAAAATTTAAGGAAGTTTGATAAGTTTCTCATGTGTATCTAGGATTTAGAGATAAAAAAGGGGGAAGTTTTCATCATATTGAGGATATGGATAAAGAAAAGAATTGAGGACAATTCCATGTGTCGAATTATGATGGTTAGCTTTGACAAACATATGGAATTAGAGATACATTTGAAAATTGATACAAAATGTCAATCCCTTAAGGAAATTAGAGGATTGTACCAAAGTCAAGCACATTTGATAATCTTAATCAAATCATATTTTTCTAGGATAGGGCATATCCTAGCAAATGTGCTTGCAAACTCATTCAAGGTTTTGTTGAGTTCTTATTGGCACTAGGGATAAGGTTGCTTGGGGGCAATCCTTTAATGGTGTCCAAGGGGCAAGAACTTGTTTGTTAGGTTGGGTAGAACCTAATTTGAGTCTATGGTGTCAAGTGGGTAGAACTTCACCTAGGAAAATCAAAAATTTGGAGAAGGCATAGATTAAGGGGGAGGTTGCCTCCTAGTTGCCTTAATTTTCATAGAAAACTTTTTGGAGTTTGTGTCAAACTTGGAAACGGTGATAGATACATTATGAAATGTATTTTTCCCAAGTAGGTATGGGTACCACAAAGTTCTCCATGAAATTTAGAAATTTTTGAAGATTTGTGAAATTTCTGGCGCAATTTTGAAATTGACCAGAAAATTGATAAATCAGAGTATCAGTCGACTGTAACAGGGGCAGTCGACTGGTCAGGACTGGTGTGGGTATCCAGCAGCTGACTTGGGTCTAAATGATGAGAAACAAATGTATAGGGAGTTAGTACACTGTGTTTGGGATCATTAGGGATTCAAAGAATCAATAATTGTGATATTGTTGGGTTCTTTTTGATGTTAGGCAAAGGGAGAGAAGTGTTGAGTTTAAGTTGGGAATCCAAACACTCCTTTGCTAAAAACCCTAGGTTTAGGGGGAGCTAAGATAAAGGGGGAGCATGGTTGCTTCATCCTTGGCGTAACGGGAACCTTGGAGTGGTTCTTAAAAAACCTTTGTAAGTCCAATGTAGGGGGAGCTTTGGAAAAGCTTTAAAAAGCCCGTGTTGAAAAAAATCCTAACTTGGAGAGTTAGGTGTGAAAAGTCCTAGCTTGGAGGGCTAGGTGTGGAAAATTCTAACTTTGAGGGTTAAGTGTGAAAATTCCTAACTTGGAGGGTTAGGTGTAGGATGCCTTGGGATAGGATCTATGTATGCATTGCATATGCATTTGTTTAGCATGGTTTTTGCTATTGACTACTATTTTACTATCCTTAACTTAAACGTATTGTCAAACATCAAAAAGGGAGAGATTGTTGAGGCAATCTGTGGTCCGGAGTGACCAAGTGTTTTGATGTTTGGGCAAAGGGTTTAAATTAGGTTTACCCTTGTTATCTCATATGTGTATGTTGAGTGTGTAGGTTGTACAGGTTACACATATGGACTTGACTGGACGGCCTCGGTACGGTGAAGGGTGGCATGGAGACAAACTAGAGGTTTGCGTGCGCATCCGAGGGACCTTGGAGAGCAGGGACGATGAGCTGATGGGCGTGGACTTCGAGGCATGCGTGAAGGATGATATGGAAGCAAGCTGAAGGCTTGCGTACATCCGAGGGACGGGAGAAGAAGATGAAGAGGGCGCGAAGGCAATAGTCGAGGCTGCGGATGAAGAGTCAGTCGAGTCGTGAGGGTACGAGTGTTGTGTGATTGTACTCGGGAAATCCTAGGGTTCGAGTGCGGAGTGAAATGTACTCGGGAAAGGTAACCTTGGTGGGTGAGTAGACCAGTCAACTGGCCTGGGGGCAATCGACTGATGAAACTCACAGAAGGGTGTCAGCTCTGGACCAGTCGACTGCCCTGGGAGCAGTCGACTGGTAGGTGGCTGGTGAGTTGGTTGAGAATTCTAACGTTGGGGTGCAACGGTCGAATTTCAGTGGCACCAGTCGACTGCTCCTGGGAGCAGTCGACTGGTGGCGAGTGTTTCATCCCGAGTCCTATTTAAAGAGGACTTCGTGGTGGCTGAGATTCTTGACGAATCTTGTCTTGGTTAAAGGCAAGATAGTAGTCTTTGTGCTCAGGTCGTGTCAAGGTGCTGTGGCGAGGTTTCTCCACCCACAAGGAGCGACAGAGTTAGCCGGAGGTTATCCGGGGAGTGATCCACCGACGGATTCTTGGATTAGTCACCCGTCCGGGGTGGATACCAAATAAATCTTCATTGTTAGCATTGGTTAGTATTGTTTATTGTTTTTATTGTATATTCCGCTGTGCAACTAACCATGTAGGAAAAAAGGGGTTCGAAAATCGCTATTCACCCCTCCTCTAACGGACACAAGCGATCCTACAATTAGTATCAGAGCGAAGGACCGCTCTTGATCGGACTAACCGCCGAGGGAGTACACGCTAGAGGAAGAAGAACAATGGAGAACAAATTATAACAGATTATAGAAAATTTCAAGTTTCACAAACAAATAACAGTGTACTCTTACTCAGATTGGTGCGCTCCTCTATCTCCTTCAGCTATAAATATAAGGTTTTGCAGCAATTTTCTTGCTAGGGCAAGAAATCTATTGTAGACACCAGCCATTGGGCCCTCTTTGGAAAGGTAGAAGCGGTAAGTCCTAGTTCCAAGCAAGAGCATCAAAAGAGATGATAACATCACCATGCATGGGATTCCGAACCCAAGACCCCAACCAATATTGTCCTGGACATAGCTTGAGAAGGCAATGGCGACCACAATGCCAATGCACATTCCAAAGTACCACCAGTTGAAGAATATCCCCTCGAGACGAGTTCCCTGGGATGGTCTTGGTCAAACTGATCAGCACCAAATGCTTGCACGCAGGGCTTAATCCTGCTTGAGCAATCGACACCGGATACAAGGAAATATATATAGGAAGACTAGGAGGATGGAAGGTGGGCAAGTGGTTTGATCTGCAATACTTGCACCTTCATATTTCAACGAGTAGAAGATTGGCAAAACAGATGATAACGTCAGCATGCCTAAGCCCCACTAATGATGCATTAGAGCAAAAGAACGCCAAAAAGTTTTACTAGTTGTACAAATTAGGTTGTCTACATGTTAACACTTCAATACAAAAGATTTAATCCACAAAAGAAACTTTGCAGAAGACATCACAAAGAGTAAACTATAAAAACCCTTCTGTTTAGCATCGCAAACAAAATCTGTTGGGTTTTTCGGGCCGCGAAAACCGCCTTTTCGCGTCGCAGAAACCCCGAGAACCCAAAGCCATGGATCTCGTGCGAAGAAAAATTCCAAAACAAAATTCACGTATTCATTTCATGCTCAAAACTCGATCTACTCCTAGATCTAAAGAGGGATAAACCATTTTACCTTTGGTGCGTGCCCCGCTTAATCTCGCTCGCTCCTTTTGGATGTTGGATCTCTAGGACGTCAAGTGTCGTCCCTCTAGAAGTATCCACGCGAACAAAGTGGATGGAGGAAACCCTTTAGGTGTGCTAGCACCTTTAAGGGGTTCGGCCAAGAGGAGAAGAAGAAGAAGAGCACCAACACTTGGAGGAGGAAGAAGAGAAGACACACCATGAGAGAAATGGAACCAAAAATATGGTTTTGTTCTCTCATTATGGCCAGCCACATAATGGCCATTAATGGCCATTAAGTGGCCGGCCATAATGGCCATTAATGGTTATTAAGTGGCCTGCCATAACCCCCTTTCAATTTGAATTCAAATTCAAATGGGGAGGTTACAACCTTTGGAGATGATGTGGAGCATCATCATTGGTCAAATACCAAGCCAAGTCATCACTTGGTCAAGTCAAGGTGAGGTGGCCTTTTGGTCAAGTCAAACTTGTCTTTTATGGACTTTCCATATTTAGTCAAGTCAAACTTGACTCCATTTCTTCTCCCATGTCAAGTCTAACTTGAAGTGGAACCAAGTCAAGTCAAACTTGATTTGGATTTGGGTCAAGTCAAACTTGCCTTTTATGGACTTTCCATATTTAGTCACGTCAAACTTGACTTCATTTCTTCTCCCATGTCAAGTCTAACTTGAAGTGGAACCAAGTCAAGTCAAACTTGATTTGGATTTGGGTCAAGTCAAACTTGCCTTTTATGGACTTTCCATATTTAGCCAAGTCAAACTTGACTTCATTTTTTCTCCATCTATTTGTTTTTTGCGTGTGACCCTATAGGTTCTTGTAACGTTGGCAATGCTTCTAACCTCTTAGAAACATAAGCAATGAGCGGTATCTAGCAACAAATCATTGCTACCCAAGTTACAAGAATGTTGAGATCCAACATCACCAATGTGACTACTAATTATGACTTTCATAATATGTGACAATGTTCTTCTATTGTCGATATCTAGATTGATCTTCTATGAAGCATAGACCGTGTCATCCTCCAATCAATCTATGTGTCTTGAACTCCAAGTAGACTCACTATAATCAAATAAGCTCAATATCTCATATTGCCTTATTTGGGCATGGTCATGCACTTAGTGATCTCACTCTATCAAGACTATGATATCTCTCCCGTCATATAGGAGGGATAGATCTCATCTACATCACTCACATCCCTCCGCATAATTTGTTACATACCCAGTAATCGCCTTTATAGTCCACCCAGTTACGGGTGACGTTTGACGAAACCAAAGTACATAACTCCTTATGTAGGGAACTATGGTGACTTCAGGTCTAAGGACTAATAGTCATACTAATAGTCACATGAGAAAGTATATGACACTCATATAACGATCCATGATACTTTCTCATGGTGGGTCATTCAGTATACATTCTCCAATGCATACTCATGTGTCAACTTGATATCTCATATCCATGACTTGTGAGATCAAGTCATCGTGTTGACCTACATGCTAGTCTCTATGCATTAACATTGTCCCTGAATGTTAATACTTGACTAGGAATAATTAAGAGTAGTGTTCTGTATATCATATCACTATCGATTCAACCAATCGATTGATATAGATATGAACCTACTACCAAGGACGTTATTACACTTAGTTATTTAGCACCAATATAAGTAAGTATAATAACCATAATCAAATGCCTTTATATATATATATATGAAATATGATACAATGAGTCCATACAACAACCATCACATGATTGGCTCTAGGGCTCTCACTAACAATCTCCCACTAGAACTAGTGCCAATCACTTTAGTATCTAATACCCAATGACCTAGTGTGACCATCATGCTTGGTCTGTGCCAAAGCCTTGGTCAAGGGATCTGCAATGTTAGCCTCTGTGGGTACTCTGCATATCTTCACATCTCCTCGATCGATGATCTCTCGAATGAGATGGAAACGCCGTAGTATGTGTTTGGTCCGCTGGTGTGAACGAGGTTCCTTAGCCTGCGCAATAGCTCCATTGTTGTCACAATAGAGCTGTACTGGGTCGGCTATGCTAGGAACCACTCCAAGCTCAGTAATGAACTTGCGGATCCAAACTGCCTCCTTTGCTGCCTCAGATGCAGCAATGTACTCAGCTTCTGTTGTAGAATCAGCAACTGTATCCTGCTTTGAACTCTTCCAGCTGACAGCGCCACCATTTAAGCAAAACACGAACCCTGACTGCGATCTGTAGTCATCCTGGTCAGTTTGGAAGCTTGCATCACTGTAACCTTTTACAGTTAGCTCCTCTTCGCCTCTAAATATCAAGAAATATTCTTTAGTCCTTCTCAAGTACTTAAGAATATTCTTGACTGCTATCCAGTGACGTTCACCTGGATCTGACTGGTATCTGCTCGTCATGCTCAAAGCATACGAGACATCAGGACGAGTACATAACATGGCGTACATGATAGATCCTATGGCTGAGGCATAAGGGATCTTGCTCATGCGGTCTCTCTCCTCTCTAGAAGAGGGGCCTTGAGTCTTCGAAAGACTCACGCCATGTGACACAGGCAGATTTCCCTTCTTGGAATTCTGCATGGCAAACCGTTGCAAAACGGTATTAATGTATGTACTCTGACTTAGGCCAAGCAATCTCTTAGATCTATCTCTATAGATCTTTATGCCTACAATATAGGCTGCTTCACCTAAGTCTTTCATTGAGAAGGAATTCCCCAACCAAGTCTTCACAGATTGTAGTGAAGGAATGTCATTCCCAATGAGTAGTATGTCATCTACATACAAAACAAGGAAGGCAACCGTGCTCCCACTAACCCTTTTGTAGACACAAGGTTCATCTTCATTCTTGATGAAACCAAACTGTTTGATTGCATCATCGAATCGAAGATTACAGCTTCGAGAAGCTTGCTTTAGTCCATAAAGGGACTTATGCAGCTTGCATACTCTACCAGTATGCTTTGGATCTACAAAACCCTCAGGTTGTGTCATGTACACTTCCTCGAGGAGGTTTCCATTCAGAAACGCAGTTTTGACGTCCATCTGCCAGATCTCATAATCGTGGTATGCTGCAATAGCAAGCAAGATCCTAATGGACTTGAACATCGCGACTGGAGAAAAAGTTTCATCATAGTCAATACCATGAATTTGCTTGAAACCTTTAGCTACTAGTCTACCCTTATAGGTATGTACAAGTCCATCCATGTCAGTCTTTCTCTTAAAGACCCACTTACACCCAATGGGTTTGACCCCTTCAGGTGGATCAACCAAAGTCCATACTTGGTTGGTGTACATGGAATCCATCTCGGATCTCATGGCCTCTAGCCATTTCTCAGAATCTGGGCTCATCACAGCTTCCTGATAGGAGGTAGGCTCGTTCTCAACGAGCATAACGTCATCATGGTCAGACAAGAGAAATGAGTATCTCTCAGGCTGACGACGTACCCTATCAGACCTGCGAAGAGGTAAGTCTACATGAACATGTTGTTGTTCCACAGCTTCTTGTGCAACAACCTCATCAACCACCACACTTTGTGGTTCCTGTTCAACTTCCATCAAGGCTTCAGTGCTATTGTCCATGTCTTGAACTTCTTCAAGACTGAACGTACTCGCACTAGTCTTTCTAGAAACAAAGTCCCTTTCTAGAAATACTCCAGTCTTAGCAACAAACACTTTGTGCTGACTAGGAATGTAGAAGTAGTATCCCTTCGTTTCCTTGGGATACCCTATGAAATAACACTTATCAAATTTGGGTCCCAGTTTGTCTGAGACTTGACGTCGTACGTAAGCATCACAACCCCAAACCCTCATGAAAGACATCTTAGGACTCCTCCCTGTCCATATCGTATATGGTGTCTTCATGACAGCCTTTGATGGAACATGGTTTAGTGTGAACGCTGCCGTGTCTAGAGCATATCCCCAAAAGGATATAGGAAGATCTGCGTGACTCATCATAGATCGTACCATATATAATAAGGTACGATTCCTCCTTTCGGATACACCATTCCACTGTGGTGTTCCAGGGGGAGTGAGTTGGGATAGAATCCCACACTCAGCTAGGTAGTCACGAAACTCATGGCTCAAGTATTCTCCACCTCGATCTGATCGAAGTATCTTAATACTCTT
This sequence comes from Boesenbergia rotunda, assembly GCA_024364735.1. Classification (NCBI taxonomy): domain Eukaryota; kingdom Viridiplantae; phylum Streptophyta; class Magnoliopsida; order Zingiberales; family Zingiberaceae; genus Boesenbergia; species Boesenbergia rotunda. The sequence goes on along the minus strand of JAGFNQ010003797.1, from coordinate 449,127 downwards.
GCCAAGTTGGTTCTGTACTTCATTTCTGAATTCTTTGAACTTTTCAAAGGATTCTGACTTATGTGTCATCAAATACACATAGCCATATCTAATGAAGTCATCAGTAAATGTGATGAAGTACCTGTAACCACCTCTGGCAGCGACATTGAAAGGGCCACATACATCACTATGTATGAGTCCTAACAAGTCTGTCGCTCTTTCGCTATGTCCACTAAAGGGAGTCTTAGTCATCTTGCCTAGAAGGCATGACCCGCATGTCTCATATGACTCAAAATCAAATGAGTCCAGCAAACCATCCTTATGGAGCTGGGACAAGCGACTCTCATTTATGTGGCCTAAGCGACAGTGCCAGAGATAGGTTGGGTTCAACTCATTTGATCTCAACCTCTTGGTATTCACGTTATAGATAGGGCTCTCTAAGTCTAGAATATAGAGGTCATTCATCAGATGTGCACTACAATAGAACATATCCTTTAAATAAACAGAACAACATTTGTCCTTTATTATGAATGAAAAACCTTTGTTATCTAAACATGAAACTGAAATGATATTCTTTGTTAGTACAGGTACATAACAACAGTTATTCAATTCCAGTACAAGCCCAGAGGGTAGAGATAGAAAGTAAGTCCCTATAGCAACAGCAGCAACCCTTGCTCCATTGCCTACTCGTAGGTCCACCTCGCCCTTGGCCAATGCCCTGCTATTTCTCAGCGCCTGCACATTAGTACAAATGTGAGAAGCACACCCAGTATCTAATACCCATGATGTAGAAATAGAAAGGTTGACTTCTATAACATTTATACTTGAAGTAGAAGTCTCACTTCTCTTCTTCTTCAGATCTTCCAGGTATACCTTGCAGTTCCGCTTCCAATGCCCAGTCTTACCGCAGTGGAAGCAGGTAGCATCCTTAGCAACCCCACCTTTAGGTTTGAGTGTTGAAGAGCTGGCTTTGCCCTTGGTTTGGGTCTTACCCTTACCTTTGGGCTTCCACTTGCCCTTACCCTTGCCCTTTTGTACCATTAGGACGGTACTGGACTTGGCAGTGGTGAGATTAGGCTCAGCAGTTCTTAACATGTTGAGTATCTTGGGCAGTGGTTTGTCTAATTCGTTCATGTTGTAGTTCATGACGAATTGACGGTAACTCACCGGCAACGATTGCAGGATCAGATCGGTAGCCAACTCTTGGCCCAAAGGGAACCCCAACCTCTCGAGGTTCTCGACGTACCCAATCATTTGGAGTGTGTGAGTTCCTACAGGGGTTCCCTCTTTCATCTTGCATGAAAAGAGGGCCTGAGTCACTTCAAACCTCTCATGCCTTGCCTGCCCTTGATATAGTTGCTTGAGATGGCCAATCATATCAAAAGCATTCATTTTCTCGTGTTGCTTCTGAAGCTCAGGAGACATACAGCATAGCATTAGGCATGACACGTCTAACGCGTCATCTAGATGCTTCTGATGAGCATCTCTAACACTACGAGCGGTAGAGGCTGGTGGTGCATCAGGAACTGCTTGCTCCAGAACGTACAGCTTACGTTCCTGCGTGAGGACTATCCTCAGATTCCCGTACCAGTCCAGGAAATTAGCTCCTAGGAGCTTGTCCTTCTCAAGAATAGATCGTAGAGAGAGAGTGTTCGTGTTTGACATGGTAATCTACAACATAAAATGCAGAAAATAAATATCCACCATTGTATCATATTTTATTTATCATTTAACTAGGCCTTTAATTAAATGATACTCCCACTGAATTATAGGGCTTTGGTAGAATCGAGTCATAGATGTGGTAAAACCACACTACTAGATCCACACCAACTAACTATAATTCTCGTAGGTCAAGATCCACATCATACTACGCCTTGAGTTAGCTTTGGCTAAATCGCCCAAGACTTAGTATGATCGGTAGGTACTAATTACCAATTACATCTCTATGCAACTCTTGTTTATAGGATCAAGAATTAACATTTATGAATAATCTTGAGTTAGCTTTGGCTAAATCGCCCAAGACTATTGATAAATGCGATCTTGTCCTACCTTTCCAACTATTGGAGTATGCCTATAGTTAGGCTCGATCCAATTGAGCTAACTAGTTACTCAATCTAATTGAGCTCAATCTAACCCAAGTGTGATAGGCGGGACCAAGGTTGTCCCTCCGCATCCCACCACGATTAAATGCATTGCTCTGCTTTGGCAGATTCAACAATCGCATATGATCGTGGTAGTGATGGGTATCAAGGCTCGTTAAGCATATACGAGTTGATTTCGATTTAGATCTAATCTAATCGATGATGTGCATCGTATTTAGGCATTTATTAAATCTAATTTAACCTAAATGTGTATTAGGTGCACATCAAGATGTGGTTCCCACATTACATGTACATCACATACACTCATGTATATTCTATTCTATACTAACATGCATCACATACATATAAGCAAAAATAAAATATACAAGAAAATTAAAGTGTGATTAGTCATGGCCCTACTAAGATCTTCTCAAGCCAATGAGAAGATCCTTTGGTCAACCTAGGGTCTGGGCAGCAGCTTCTCCAAGCTCCTCCTTCCAGAACCCCATGTGTTGTCGGCTTGCTTCCCACGAGTCCGTCTTCTCCAGAATTTCCTTCATCTTCAATTTTGTACATTAAATTTATACTCGAGTTACATTCGAGTCTTAAACTAATTTTAACAGAAATAATAAATAAAAGGCCGACACGCAGGTCGCAATCATAATACAACACACACAACACAAATAACGGCACGCAGGCCGTAATATGAATTACACACATATTTTAATCTAATTAAAATAGGGTCTTGGACCATGACCATCACACTACTGTACATAATTCAAAATTATGTATTTTACAGAAATTTATCTAATTTTTCTATGTATTTTACGAATTTTATGAGTCACAACTCCACGGCGGTCCCGTTAAGCGGGTTTCGGGCACAATCACGTGACAAGGCCCCTTGCGGGGTTAGGGGCGGCGCCCCTACTCACGAAATTAATTTCGTGAGTGTCGTATCGCGATCTAAGTANGATAGATCCCATCTACATCACTCACATCCCTCCGCATAATTTGTTACATACCCAGTAATCGCCTTTATAGTCCACCCAGTTACGGGTGACGTTTGACGAAACCAAAGTACATAACTCCTTATGTAGGGAACTATGGTGACTTCAGGTCTAAGGACTAATAGTCATAATAATAGTCACATGAGAAAGTATATGACACTCATATAACGATCCATGATACTTTCTCATGGTGGGTCATTCAGTATACATTCTCCAATGCATACTCATGTGTCAACTTGATATCTCATATCCATGACTTGTGAGATCAAGTCATCGTGTTGACCTACATGCTAGTCTCTATGCATTAACATTGTCCCTGAATGTTAATACTTGACTAGGAATAATTAAGAGTAGTGTTCTCTATATCATCTCACTATCGATTCAACCAATCGATTGATATAGATATGAACCTACTACCAAGGACGTTATTACACTTAGTTATTTGGCACCAATACAAGTATAATAACCATAATCAAATGCCTTTATATATATATATGAAATATGATACAATGAGTCCATACAACAACCATCACATGATTGGCTCTAGGGCTCTCACTAACAATCTCCCACTAGAACTAGTGCCAATCACTGTAGTATCTAATACCCAATGACCTAGTGTGACCATCATGCTTGGTCTGTGCCAAAGCCTTGGTCAAGGGATCTGCAATGTTAGCCTCTGTGGGTACTCTGCATATCTTCACATCTCCTCGATCGATGATCTCTCGAATGAGATGGAAACGCCGTAGTATGTGTTTGGTCCGCTGGTGTGAACGAGGTTCCTTAGCCTGCGCAATAGCTCCATTGTTGTCACAATAGAGCTGTACTGGGTCGGCTATGCTAGGAACCACTCCAAGCTCAGTAATGAACTTGCGGATCCAAACTGCCTCCTTTGCTGCCTCAGATGCAGCAATGTACTCAGCTTCTGTTGTAGAATCAGCAACTGTATCCTGCTTTGAACTCTTCCAGCTGACAGCGCCACCATTTAAGCAAAACACGAACCCTGACTGCGATCTGTAGTCATCCTGGTCAGTTTGGAAGCTTGCCATCACTGTAACCTTTTACAGTTAGCTCCTCTTCGCTTCAAAATATCAAGAAATATTCTTTAGTCCTTCTCAAGTACTTAAAAATATTCTTGACTGCTATCCAGTGACGTTCACCTGGATCTGACTGGTATCTGCTCGTCATGCTCAAAGCATACGAGACATCAGGACGAGTACATAACATGGCGTACATGATAGATCCTATGGCTGAGGCATAAGGGATCTTGCTCATGCGGTCTCTCTCCTCTCTAGAAGAGGGACCTTGAGTCTTCGAAAGACTCACGCCATGTGACATTGGCAGATTTCCCTTCTTGGAATTCTGCATGGCAAACCGTTGCAAAACGGTATCAATGTATGTACTCTGACTTAGGCCAAGCAATCTCTTAGATCTATCTCTATAGATCTTTATGCCTAGATATAGGATGCTTCACCTAAGTCTTTCATTGAGAAGGAATTCCCCAACCAAGTCTTCACAGACTGTAGTGAAGGAATGTATTTCCAATGAGTAGTATGTCATCTACATACAAAACAAGGAAGACAACTGTGCTCCCACTAACCCTTTTGTAGACACAAGGTTCATCTTTCATTCTTGATGAAACCAAACTGTTTGATTGCATCATCGAATCGAAGATTCCAGCTTCAAGAAGCTTGCTTTAGTCCATAAAGGACTTATGCAGCTTGCATACTCTACCAGTATGCTTTGGATCTACAAAACTCTCAGGTTGTGTCATGTACACTTCCTCGAGGAGGTTTCCATTCAGAAATGCAGTTTTGACGTCCATCTGCCAGATCTCATAATCGTGGTATGCTGCAATAGCAAGCAAGATCCTAATGGACTTGAACATCGCGACTGGAGAAAAAGTTTCATCATAGTCAATACCATGAATTTGCTTGAAACCTTTAGCTACTAGTCTACCCTTATAGGTATGTACAAGTCCATTCATGTCAGTCTTTCTCTTAAAGACCCACTTACACCCAATGGGTTTGACCCCTTCAGGTGGATCAACCAAAGTCCATACTTGGTTGGTGTACATGGAATCCATCTCGGATCTCATGGCCTCTAGCCATTTCTCAGAATCTGGGCTCATCACAGCTTCCTGATAGGAGGTAGGCTCGTTCTCAATGAGCATAACATCATCATGGTCAGACAAGAGAAATGAGTATCTCTCAGGCTGACGATGTACCCTATCAGACCTGCGAAGAGGTAGGTCTACATGAACAGGTTGTTGTTCCACAGCTTTTTGTGCAACAACCTCATCAACCACCACACTTTGTGGTTCCTGTTCAACTTCCATCAAGGCTTCAGTGCTATTGTCCATGTCTTGAACTTCTTCAAGACTGAACGTACTCCCACTAGTCTTTCTAGAAACAAAGTCCCTTTCTAGAAATACTCCAGTCTTAGCAACAAACACTTTGTGCTGACTAGGAATGTAGAAGTAGTATCCCTTCGTTTCCTTGGGATACCCTATGAAATAACACTTATCAGATTTGGGTCCCAGTTTGTCTGAGACTTGACGTCGTACGTAAGCCTCACAACCCCAAACCCTCATGAAAGACATCTTGGGACTCCTCCCTGTCCATATCGTATATGGTGTCTTCATGACAGCCTTTGATGGAACACGGTTTAGTGTGAACGCTGCCGTGTCTAGAGCATATCCCCAAAAGGATATAGGAAGATCTGCGTGACTCATCATAGATCGTACCATATCTAATAAGGTACGATTCCTCCTTTCGGATACACCATTCCACTGTGGTGTTCCAGGGGGGGGTGAGTTGGGATAGAATCCCACACTCAGCTAGGTAGTCCCACACTCAGCTAGGTAGTCTCACACTCAGCTAGGTAGTCACGAAACTCATAGCTCAAGTATTCTCCATCTCGATCTGATCGAAGTATCTTAATACTCTTGCCAAGTTGGTTCTGTACTTCATTTCTGAATTCTTTGAACTTTTCAAAGGATTCTGACTTATGTGTCATCAAATACACATAGCCATATCTACTGAAGTCATCAGTAAATGTGATGAAGTACCTGTAACCACCTCTGGCAGCGATATTGAAAGGGCCACATACATCACTATGTATGAGTCCTAACAAGTCTGTCGCTCTTTCACTATGTCCACTAAAGGGAGTCTTAGTCATCTTGCCTAGAAGGCATGACTCGCATGTCTCATATGACTCAAAATCAAATGAGTCCAGCAAACCATCCTTATGGAGCTGGGACAAGCGACTCTCATTTATGTGGCCTAAGCGACAGTGCCAGAGATAGGTTGGGTTCAACTCATTTGATCTCAACCTCTTGGTATTCACGTTATAGATAGGGCTCTCTAAGTCTAGAATATAGAGGCCATTCATCAGATGTGCGCTACAATAGAACATATCCTTTAAATAAACAGAACAACATTTGTCCTTTATTATGAATGAAAAACCTTTGTTATCTAAACATGAAACTGAAATGATATTCTTTGTTAGTACAGGTACATAACAACAGTTATTCAATTCCAGTACAAGCCCAGAGGGTAGAGATAGAAAGTAAGTCCCTATAGCAACAGCAGCAACCCTTGCTCCATTGCCTACTCGTAGGTCCACCTCGCCCTTGGCCAATGCCCTGCTATTTCTCAGCGCCTGCACATTAGTACAAATGTGAGAAGCACACCCAGTATCTAATACCCATGATGTAGAAATAGAAAGGTTGACTTCTATAACATTTATACCTGAAGTAGAAGTCTCACTTCTCTTCTTCTTCAGATCTTCCAGGTATACCTTGCAGTTCCGCTTCCAATGCCCAGTCTTACCGCAGTGGAAGCAGGTAGCATCCTTAGCAACCCCACCTTTAGGTTTGAGTGTTGAAGAGCTGGCTTTGCCCTTGGTTTGGGTCTTACCCTTACCTTTGGGCTTCCACTTGCCCTTACCCTTGCCCTTTTGTACCATTAGGACGGTACTGGACTTGGCAGTGGTGAGATTAGGCTCAGCAGTTCTTAACATGTTGAGTATCTCGGGCAGTGGTTTGTCTAATTCGTTCATGTTGTAGTTCATGACGAATTGACGGTAACTCACCGGCAACGATTGCAGGATCAGATCGGTAGCCAGCTCTTGGCCCAAAGGGAACCCCAACCTCTCGAGGTTCTCGACGTACCCAATCATTTTGAGTGCGTGAGTTCCTACAGGGGTTCCCTCTTTCATCTTGCATGAAAAGAGGGCCTGAGTCACTTCAAACCTCTCATGCCTTGCCTGCCCTTGATATAGTTGCTTGAGATGGCCAATCATATCAAAAGCATTCATTTCTCGTGTTGCTTCTGAAGCTCAGGAGACATACAGCATAGCATTAGGCATGACAGTCTAACGCGTCATCTAGATGCTTCTGATGAGCATCTCTAACACTACGAGCGGCAGAGGTGGTGGTGCATCAGGAACTGCTTGCTCCAGAACGTACAGCTTACGTTCCTGCATGAGGACTATCCTCAGATTCCTGTACCAGTCCAGGAAATTAGCTCCTAGGAGCTTGTCCTTCTCAAGAACAGATCGTAGAGAGAGAGTGTTCGTGTTTGACATGGTAATCTACAACATAAAATGCAGAAAATAAATATCCACCATTGTATCATATTTTATTTATCATTTAACTAGGCCTTTAATTAAATGATGCTCCCACTGAATTATAGGGCTTTGGTAGAATCGAGTCATAGATGTGGTAAAACCACACTACTAGATCCACACCAACTAACTATAATTCTCGTAGGTCAAGATCCACATCATACTACGCCTTGAGTTAGCTTTGGCTAAATCGCCCAAGACTTAGTATGATCGGTAGGTACTAATTACCAATTACATCTCTATGCAACTCTTGTTTATAGGATCAAGAATTAACATTTATGAATAATCTTGAGTTAGCTTTGGCTAAATCTCCCAAGACTATTGATAAATGCGATCTTGTCCTACCTTTCCAACTATTGGAGTATGCCTATAGTTAGGCTCGATCCAATTGAGCTAACTAGTTACTCAATCTAATTGAGCTCAATCTAACCCAAGCGTGATAGGCGGGACCAAGGTTGTCCCTCCGCATCCCACCAAGATTAAATGCATTGCTCTGCTTTGGCAGATTCAACAATCGCATATGATCGTGGTAGTGATGGGTATCAAGGCTCGTTAGGCATATACGAGTTGATTTCGATTTAGATCTAATCTAATCGATGATGTGCATCGTATTTAGGCATTTATTAAATCTAATTTAACCTAAATGTGTATTAGGTGCACATCAAGATGTGGTTCCCACATTACATGTGCATCACATACACTCATGTATATTCTATTCTATACTAACATGCATCACATACATATAAGCAAAAATAAAATATACAAGAAAATTAAAGTGTGATTAGTCATGGCCCTACTAAGATCTTCTCAAGCCAATGAGAAGATCCTTTGGTCAACCTAGGGTCTAGGCAGCAGCTTCTCCAAGCTCCTCCTTCCAGAACCCCATGTGTTGTCGGCTTGCTTCCCACGAGTCCGTCTTCTCCAGAATTTCCTTCATCTTCAATTTTGTACATTACAAAATTTATACTCGAGTTACATTCGAGTCTTAAACTAATTTTAACAGAAATAATAAATAAAAGCCGACACGCAGGTCGCAATCACAATACAACACACACAACACAAATAACGGCACGCAGGCCGTAATATGAATTACACACATATTTTAATCTAATTAAAATAGGGTCTTGGGCCATGACCATCACACTACTGTACATAATTCAAAATTATGTATTTTACAGAAATTTATCTAATTTTTCTATGTATTTTACGAATTTTATGAGTCACAACTCCACGGCGGTCCCGTTAAGCGGGTTTCGGGCACAATCACGTGACAAGGCCCCTTGCGGGGTTAGGGGCGGCGCCCCTACTCACGAAATTAATTTCGTGAGTGTCGTATCGCGATCTAACAGTGCCTAACCCGCTGTCCCAAAATCTATTTGGGCGAAACTTGCCGTTTCGGAGAAGTTTTTCTCGGTGGTCGAAGTGTACAAGTGCTTCGCACTCGTTGCTTCGCCTCTACGAGAAAAATACTCATAAAATCCTAAAAATTAGAAAAATTACAGAATCATAAACTACTCTAAATTTTGTATCCCATACAAAAAAAATAAATACGTGCTTCGCACGTGGCTCTGATACCACTGTTGGGTTTTTCGGGCCGCGAAAACCGCCTTTTCGCGTCGCGGAAACCCCGAGAACCCAAAGCCATGGATCTCGTGCGAAGAAAAATTCCGAAACAAAAATCACGTATTCATTTCATGCTCAAAACTCGATCTACTCCTAGATCTAAAGAGGGATAAACCATTTTACCTTTGGTGCGTGCCCCGCTTAATCCCGCTCGCTCCTTTTGGATGTGGATCTCTAGGACGTCAAGTGCCGTCCCTCTAGAAGTATCCACGCGAACAAAGTGGATGGAGGAAACCCTTTAGGTGTGCTAGCACCTTTCAAGGGTTCGGCCAAGAGGAGAAGAAGAAGAAGAGCACCAACACTTGGAGGAGGAAGAAGAGAAGACACACCATAGAAAAATGGAACCAAAACTTGGTTTTGTTCTCTCATTGTGGCCGGCCACATAATGGCCATTAAGTGGCCGCCATAACCCCCTTTCAATTTGAATTCAAATTCAAATGGGGGGTTACAACCTTTGGAGATGATGTGGAGCATCATCATTGGTCAAATACCAAGCCAAGTCATCACTTGGTCAAGTCAAGGTGAGGTGGCCTTTTGGTCAAGTCAAACTTGACCATTAATCTTCCTTGATGAGGTGGCATCCACACTTAATGCTCTTGATGATGTGGAGCATCATCAATGGTTGGCTCCATGCCAATTCATCACCATGATGTGGCATTAAGTCAAGTCTAACTTGAGGTGGATTTGGGTCAAGTCAAACTTGCCTTTTATGGACTTTCCATATTTAGTCAAGTCAAACTTGACTCCATTTCTTCTCCCATGTCAAGTCTAACTTGAAGTGGAACCAAGTCAAGTCAAACTTGATTTGGATTTGGGTCAAGTCAAACTTGCCTTTTATGGACTTTCCATATTTAGCCAAGTCAAACTTGACTTCATTTTTTCTCCATCTATTTGTTCTTTGTGTGTGACCCTATAGGTTCTTGTAACGTTGGCAATGCTTCTAACCTCTTAGAAACATAAGCAATGAGCGGTATCTAGCAACACATCATTGCTACCCAAGTTACAAGAATGTTGAGATCCAACATCACCAATGTGACTACTAATTATGACTTTCATAATATGTGACAATGTCCTTCTATCGTCGATATCTAGATTGATCTTCTATGAAGCATAGACCGTGTCATCCTCCAATCAATCTATGTGTCTTGAACTCCAAGTAGACTCACTATAATCAAATAAGCTCAATATCTCATATTGCCTTATTTGGGCATGGTCATGCACTTAGTGATCTCACTCTATCAAGACTATGATATCTCTCCCGTCATATAGGAGGGATAGATCCCATCTACATCACTCACATCCCTCCGCATAATTTGTTACATACCCAGTAATCGCCTTTATAGTCCACCCAGTTACGGGTGACGTTTGACGAAACCAAAGTACATAACTCCTTATGTAGGGAACTATGGTGACTTCAGGTCTAAGGACTAATAGTCATACTAATAGTCACATGAGAAAGTATATGACACTCATATAACGATCCATGATACTTTCTCATGGTGGGTCATTCAGTATACATTCTCCAATGCATACTCATGTGTCAACTTGATATCTCATATCCATGACTTGTGAGATCAAGTCATCGTGTTGACCTACATGCTAGTCTCTATGCATTAACATTGTCCCTGAATATTAATACTTGACTAGGAATAATTAAGAGTAGTGTTCTCTATATCATCTCACTATCGATTCAACCAATCGATTGATATAGATATGAACCTACTACCAAGGACGTTATTACACTTAGTTATTTGGCACCAATACAAGTAAGTATAATAACCATAATCAAATGCCTTTATATATATATATATGAAATATGATACAATGAGTCCATACAACAACCATCACATGATTGGCTCTAGGGCTCTCACTAACACCCTGCACTGTTGAATGCTGGCGATGTAACACCTAAATTTTTCAGAATTTTTCCATAAGGTAGGGAGGATTGTAACACCGAAATTTTTCAGAATTTTTCTAAAATAAATAAAAAGGAACTAAAAATTTCTTTTAAAAAGGTCAAAGTAAGGGCTCAAACCTACAACCTGCGGATAAGGGATAGTTTCAAGTTACCAATCGGGTTGGTAAAGCATTATGCAAGAATATGGAACCAATATAAGATAAGGGATAGTACGCACCCTTTTATGGAAGATGCTTCAACTTCCACTTAGTATATAAGGGATAGAAAGGAGAGAAAACCAAGGGTTTTCTTTCTTCCTCCTTTCCCTGCAGAAAACCAAAGAGGGTTTTCTTCTTCCTCCACTGAAAAGGAGAACTAGGGTTCTCCTTGTTCTTGCGCCCAAGATCAGGATCGTGTGAAGGAAGTAGACGAGGAGTACCACGCTAGATTCTAAGTCGGTATAGTGAGTTCTAAGCGTAAGGAAGTAAGTAGATCACTCACCTGCAATAGAAGTAGTTTCGTGTGATTCTAACCAAAATTCTAAGCTTTTTGATGATGTGATCCTAGTATAGCAAGACCACGGTCTTGATTTGCCCAAAACAAGTTTTGGGATTTCGGCACACAAGGTGTTCGATAAAAGCTCTAAGTAGGACCAAGGTCTTACTAAGCCCTAGAACGAGTTCTAGGACTAAGAAATGAGACAAGAAACAAGACCAAGGTCTTGTTGTGTCCTAAAATAAGTTTTGGGGCCATTACCTTTTTAAGTGCTAAGTTAGGCATTTAAATACAAGCATGAGTATAAGTTTGAGTATATTACTTTGAAAGACCGAGGTCTTTTTGGCATGTACCGGGACTAGGCCCACAAGATCTAGGCGAGCCTAGTAGACGCTCTATAAGGGTTCGGTGGCTAGCTACCCCGAAACCTATTAGGGATGTGTGCATTGGTACTATGTCGGACCCAAAGAGGAATGTTTATTATTTTGATTTATATGAAGTATAAGATAAGTTTCAAATTTTTCCATAACAAGTATTCATTTCAAACAAAGTTTCTTTCTAATGCAAGCAATTGTTCAAAATGTATTCACGGGCGTCTTTCATGTTGAATAATGGTATTTCCGTTACAAGCATGTTTCAAAGCAAGCATAAGCACGTCCATATCGAATGCATGTTTTGTGAGTTAGGTATCTACTTACTAAGCAAATTGCTTATAGTTGCATCCTTTTATTGCAAATAAAGGTAAAGAAAAGATATAGAGCAAGAAGGCTACAGGATGGATGGTTGGTGCTAGTGGTGGCGAGACGGTGGAATAAGATCCTTCGGGATAAGTTGTTAATGTTCTAAACAATAGAATGTTATGAGTTTCTTGAGTTTATGATTTATGGGTCATATTAGTAGTTTTATTTCCGCAAAAGACTTTAAGTTGAGTTGTCATGATTTGAAGTTGATACGCATGCTAAATGGAGTATAATTGAGTCCAATTATGATGGTTTATATGATTATAAGTCTTCTATTTGTTGTGTAGTCGAAATGGGATGTATAAGTACACTTGATCAGTGTTTCTGAGACCTAGAAACTGTAGTTCCAGGCGTATCAGTCGACTGATGCAGGTATTAGTCGACTGGTCGAGGGAACAAAAACATTTGGGCGAGTGAATCCCAGGTGCAGTCGACTGCACCAGTCGACTGACAAAATATCAGTCGACTGGTGCCAATGTAAAACATAAAATGTTGTAGGGTTGTTGGTTAGTGTTTCAATCTTGCAACGATGAGGTTGGGAGATCAAATCCTAGCCAAGCTAATACAATTAAAGTTTTCTTTTTAATTTTGCTGGCCCAGTAGTAAAGTCAACATAACGGCCCTATAAGGTCAAGGTTAGTAAGAGAGGGTCGTTACTGGCGATCATCGACATCCCTTATAGTCTAAGCCTATCGCCAGTTACATGATATGCACACAAGGTCACTCATGGGTTAGTGGATACCATTAGGTGTGTGCAGTTGCTTTGTACTACTCTTCTCGGACGCTCATAGGTAGTAATTTCGGAGCGTGGTAGTAGGTAGGGATCCCTTCTCTTTCCAGTGACTAGAGGAGATGAGAGCGATGCTCCGCCATATGACTTGGGATAGGAGGGTGGTCCTCCGCCAGCATTCTATCCACTTGGTCACTCAGGAGCAGTGATAGTAGAGTGCATACAGTTGTCACAACCCTACTCACTCAACCAACACATATGACATGTCTCGGTGGCTTGACTGGTGTCACGGGTGATCATGTCATTACATCATGTGCATATGATGCATTGTGCATTTGATTGTGATTGCTGCATTTGTTTGACATGTACATACATGCGGTATTGTGTGTTTGGTTCGATGACCCTATGCCTGCTCGTATGATACGAGCCTTTTATGATCAAGATAGGTTAATTTCTGATATGTACATTCATTTGGTACTTTTAGTTATGCATATTCTGATATTTACCTTGAGACTGTATCTTATTGTTCCTTTATAGCTTGTACAACTATTTATATTGTTATGCATATCTATCTCTATACCCGTAAAGTCCACTTGGACTCACCACCCATCACCCTATTTTTGTTTTCAGGTTGATTGATCGCAAGGAGAGCCCAGTTGCCAATTCCAGGTCCCAACGACTCTGGCTTTGGGTTCTTCCACGTGTTTTTATTTTCTATTACAGCATACCTCTTATTCTATATTTATTTTACGTCGTGGACATGCATTGTGCTGTATTGGATGCGTGGTTTATATTTTGAGTCCTTTGTTGGACTTCTGCGTTATTTTGCTTGCCGCCTGCCAAGAGGGTAGCTCAGGTGAGTGTTATGGATTTTATTGGTATAATGCATTTACTTTTATATGTTCCAACTGAGATTGACCATTATTTGTTTTGATTTGAGGCCAGAGGCTATATATATATATATATATATATATATATATATATATATATATATATATATATTACGTGGTGTTGTATAAATGTTCCAAATTGTCCATCATATAAGAGAGATGATATCCGATTGTATATTGGACCAGCGGCTCCTCTCTCTCGGGGCATGACACTGGTAAGTAAAGAAATGCAGCCCAATATGAAAAATGATAAATACATCATACAATTAAGAGTTTGAATGAAGGAAGGGCCAGAGGCTGTAGGATCGAATACGGTACGCTAGAGGGGGTGAATAGCGATTTTTGAATCTTTCTTGTACCTGCGTTGTTAGTTGCACAGCGGAAACAATAATAAACAAGACAAACAACGCTAACAAATCTATTTACTTGGTATCCACCCCGGCCGGGTGACTAATCCAAGAATCCGTTGGTGGATCACTCTCCGGATAACCTCCGGCTAGCCCTCGTCGCTCCTTGTGGGTGGAGAAACCTCGCCACAATATCTCGGACACTATCTGGGCACAAAAGACTACTAACTCACTTTACCCAAGCGAGGTTCGTCAAGAAACTCAGCCACCACGAAGTCCTCTTTAAATAGGACTCGAGGTTGATTTCTCGCTACCAGTCGACTGCCCCCAGGGCAGTCGACTGGTGCCAGCCAAATTCGACCGTTGACACCCCCAACGTTCGAATTTGCCAGCTCACCAGCCACCTACCAGTCGACTGCCCCCAGGGCAGTCGACTGGTACCCTGCTGATCCCTTCCCGAGTACATTCACACAGCACTCGACCCTCACGACTCGACTGACTCCTCCTCCGTAGCCTCGACTGTTGCTTTCGTGCCCTATTCATCTTCGGCTTCCGTCCCTCGGATGCACACAAGCCTCCAGCTTGCCTCCATGCCATCCTTCACGCAAGCCTCGAAGTCCGCGCCCATCAGCTCATTGTCCCTGCTCTCCAAAGCCCTCGGATGCGCACGCAAACCTCCATCTTGCCTCCGTGCCATCCTTCACCGTACCGAGACCGTCCAGTCAAGTCCATATGTGTAACCTGTACAACCTGCACACTCAACATACACATATAAGAATACAAGGGAAAACCTAACTTAAACCCTTTGCCCAAACATCAAAACCTATGGTCACTCCGGACCATCTTAGGGTTGATTGCTCCAACAATCTCCCCCTTTTTGATGTTTGGCAATTCGTTTAAGTTAGGGAAAGCAAAACAGTAGTCGATAGAAAAAACAATGCATATGCAATACAAAATTGGATCCTATCCCAAGGCATCCTACACTTAACCCTCCAAGTTAGGAATTTTCACACCTAGCCCTCCAAGCTAGGACTTTTCACACCTAACCCTTCAAGTTAGGAATTTCCAACAACGGGCTTTTTAAAGCTTCTCCAAAGCTCCCCTATACTGGACTTACAAAGGCTTTTTAAGAACCTCTCCAAGGTTCTCCTTACGCCCAGAATGGAGCAAACATGCTCCTCCTTAATCTTAGCTCCCCCTAAACCTAGGGTTTCTAGCAAAGGTATGTTTGGTTTCCCACTTAAACCCAACATCTCTCCCCCTTTGCCATACATCAAAAAGACCCCAATAATATCCCAATTATTGGTTCTTTCAACCCCTAATGGTCCTAAACACAGTGTACTAACCCCCCATACACTTGTTTTCAATCATTCGGACCCAAGTCAGCTGCTGGATACCCACACCAGCCCTGACCAGTCGACTGCCCCTAGGGCAGTCGACTGATACTCTGAATATCAGTTTTCTGGCCGAATTTCAGAAACGTGCCAGAAATTTCACAAATCTCCAAAAATTCCCAAATTTCATGGAGAACTTTGTGGTACCCATACCTTCTTGGGAAAAATATATTTCACCATGTATCTATCACCATTCCCAAGTTGGACACAAAACCCAAAATTTTCAATGAAAATTAAGGCAAACAAGGAGGCAACCTCCCCCTTAACCTATGTCTTCTCCCAATGTCCATTTTTCTTAGGTTAAGTTCTACCCAACTTAACCTCCTAACACCAAGTTAGGTTCTTCCCAACCTAACACCCGAGTTCTTCCTCCCTTGTACACTATTAAAGGCTTGCTCCCAAGCAACCTTACCCCTAGTGTCATAAAGAACTCAACAACACTTAGACACTCCTAAGGGTTTGCAAGCACACTTGCTAGGATATACTCTATCCTAGAAAAATATGATTTCATGAAAATATCAAGTGCGCTTGACTTTTGGTAGAATTTCTAATTTCCTCAAAAGATTGTCATTTCGTATTAATTTGTAAATGTATCTCCAATTCTATGAGTTTGCCAAAGCTAACCATCATAATTAGACACATGAAATTGTCCTCAATTCATTTCCTTATCCATATCCTTAATATGCTGAAAGTTTCCCCTTTTTTATCTCTAAACCCTAGATACACAAGAGAGATTTATCAAACTTCCTTGAATTTTCCATATGGCCTTATTTCATATAATCACCACTAACCCATGAGGCACACCTTTACTCAACCAGTATCATCAAGGATTTTAATTTAGACATCATATTCTATCATCCAATAGCCATTTTCCTATTTCAGCCTACAGACCAGTCGACTGCCCCTAGGGCAGTCGATTGATATCTGAATTTTAGGTTTTTCAGCTCAATTTCAGTAATGCCTAGATAATTCCATAAATCTCCAAAAATTATGAAATTTCGTGAGGAGATTTGTGGGGCCAATGTCTATTTGGGAAAAATACGTTTCCAAATAAATGTACTCCAGATCCCAAGATTGGCATGAAATCTAACTTATCTTAAAGTGTATCATTAAAACTCATCCCAAAAGTCTCAATTGTGATTTCTCCTTGATGTATCTTTTAATACTTGGTCACAATTCATTTTTATCAGTGAATTACATGGTATTCACACATTAAAACCCAATTTTACCAATTATAACCTCATTCTCACCATTCTCTCCCTAAAATTCCATCTAATGTGCCAAAACCTAGGATTAAAACTTAGCCAAGTCTTCCAACCCTTTTTGGCACATTTCACCTAATTTCCTAGGAGAGAAACTTTTGAGATCCATTTACCATGGACCCCAAAGGCTCCTAGAGCTCCCCCTTGAGATCTTAGCCCTAGCCACCTTCCTAGGTGACTCAATCCATACTAGACCACACCGGTGTGCCACCGGTGATTCTTGGCCTACAAATTGGACCTTCTTAACCTTGGACACCTTGTCCTTGGTTAAGTCACCCTTTCTACCTTTGGATGGCACCCACTTGCCATCCTTGGACTTACCCTCCATTCCATGATTATATGTCTTTCTAGCATATTTCTTTCCATCTATCTTGGAGGTCTTAGATCAGTATCCCAAGCCCGATCTATCATAGTTGGGTTTTAAGCTACCCAACACTATGTCTAAGCCCTTAGATCCAATCGTGAATCTTTCTAGGGCCTTTTCTAATGTATCAAGTCTTGCCCTCAAGGCTTGATTTTTCCTTTCCAAATTTCTAACCTTTGGATCCATATCTCCACCATGGGCATTCTTAGGCCTAACCTCCTTTCTAGGCACATTCTTTCCCTTCTTGGAATTAGTGTCATGATCCTTAGGTCTAGAGGTCTTGGGTCTATCGTTATGCATGCTTTTCTTAGGGTTGTGTTCTACCTTGTTAACCCTAGTCCTATCATTGTATCTAAATCCAAAATTATGTACCATTAAGCATTTCTCATGAGTTCTAGCATGCATGAATGGATTCTTAACATTCTTTTTAATATGTAAGGAGGAACTTGAAATTGAATTGCATTCTACCCTAGGGTTAGGAATTACCTCCCTTACCCTTGTAGTCCCTCCTCATTGTGGTCTTTGCTTCTTCCTTTCTTCTTTTTCTCATCTCCACAAGTGTCCCATTTTCTTGAGCTCTTTCTTCTTTGGACACTTGGTGTGGTAGTGCCCCAGTTCACCACATGTGAAACATCGAATTCTCCTCTTCTTCTCTTGGGATTCTCCATTCCTACACTTCATGTTAGAATTAAAGGAATTTGAAATGAGTGTAGATTTTACCTCCTTTTTACCTTGTGGGTACTTATTCTTGTAGTGCCCCTTTTGGTTGCAACCAAAGCATATAATATGCTCCTTTCTCTTGGCTTTGGTGGAGGTGGAGATTAGGTTGACTTCCTCTTCAACCTTGGATGAAGAAGATGCTTCCTCTTGTTCTTGTGTAGACGAAGGTCTCTCCTCCCCCTCAATCCTTGAGGTGGTGACCTCCTCCTCTTCTCTAGATGAGGTGGATGACCTCTCACTTTCTTCTTCCACTTCTTGAACCAATGAGTTGATTTCTTCAGGCTCTTGAATTTGTGTAGGGTTCTTGTGACACTTTTCCAACTTATCCCACAATTCATGAGAATTCTCATATTTACCTACATCATTCAAAATATCGTTAGGCAAAATATTTAACAAGATATCAATTACCTTCTTATTTGCCGAAATTGTTCTTGTTGCTGTTTGTCCCAATATCTAGGACGAAGCTTCTTCCCATGCTTGTCCTTTGGAACTTCGAAGGGCTCTTCTATGGCTATCCTACATGGCCAATCCATGCTAAGCCAAATCTCCATCCTTGCCCGTCAATATTCGAAGTCTTCATGATCGTAGGGCGGTGGGATGTAGATATCCTACATGGCCAATCCATGCTAAGCCAAATCTCCATCTTTGGCTCCCGTCCCTCAGATGCACGCAAGCCTCCAGCTTGCTTCCATGCTATCCTTCACGCATGCCTCAAAGTTCGTGCCCATCAGCTCATCGTCCCTGCTCTCCAAGGTCCCTCAGATGCGTACGCAAGCCTCCATCTTGCCTCCATGCCATCCTTCACCGTACCGAGACTGTCCAGTCAAGTCCATATGTGTAACCTGTACAACCTGCACACTCAACATACACATATAAGAATACAAGAGAAAACCTAACTTAAACCCTTTGCCCAAACATCAAAACCTATGGTCACTCCGGACCATCTTAGGGCCGATTGCTCCAACAGAGGCAACTTGTCATGATGGATGATGGAGGGGAACACCACCCCTTAAAGGCAAAGGCTCCAAGCTGAGCCAAATTTGAGGTGGAGCTCGTGACCTTAAACAGATGCTTCTTGGGAGGCACCCCAAGGGTTCATTTTCTTATTTTTGTTCTTGTTTTTAGTTTCTTCCTCTTTAGTTTTAATTTTTTTTACTTCTTTTATTTTGAAGGTAGTCGACCTACACGAGTTAGTTGTGGTTTATCCCACGAGCGTGGGTGGCTTTTGGAAGAACAAGTGAAGGCAGGTCATGCTCAAGGAGCACAACTGTGCTTTACAAGAAGATGGGTAGAAGGGCACATGTGCCTGATCAAAGTCAAGGTGCCAGATTCCAGGGCACATCCATGTCTTCCTAGCACAACCAATGTCTTCCTGACACGAGCATGCCCCTATTACCTAAGGGCCTATGTCAAGCTCATGCTTATGAGGCACAACCATGCCATTTTTGAGTGCTTGCATAGCATGTCCGATAGGTAGGTCGTGCCTCCTTAGCACAACCATGGTGATTTTTGAAGGGGTTCAACCATGTCTCGTTTGACACGGGTGTGTGAAAGAAAAAGTTGACAAAAAATTGTAGCCATGATCAGAAGAAAGCATGGCACGACCGTGTCTTTTGACACGTCCGTGCAAAACCTTTAGAAGAAAACACAACACAACTATGTTATTTGACATGGTTGTGCTTGATGCTCAATAAGCCCCATTCCCAGGTCGTATCAAGAGACACGACTGTGTGGCATCTAATCTAGGGTATTAAAACCCTAAACACGGTTGTACCTGTTGGGTATAACTTGGCGGGTTTCCTAAGCGAATACTTGGTCGATCCGAGAAACCTCTCCATGCCTACGAATTAAAATTTTAATCCGAATGGAGAGCCATCTTCCATCGACCGTCTCGTGCCGTATCGAACGATCCAAATCACAACTCGGCCAATTACCAAAATCGACCTTGTGATTTGCTCGACCGTTCAACCGCGAAAAAGGCAACGAGTTGATCGCCGGCTTTTGTGTTTATGGTCGAGGTCCAATTATTTAATTATTAACTATGATATCAAATCAAAATAATTAAATAATTATCATGAAATTACGAGGCAAATGAATAAGGCACAAAATGAACATAAGGAGCCAAGGAAGAATATACCTTCCGTTACCTTACGAACTTCTACTGTATGACCCTCCCCTCTTGGACGTCGTGTGAGCGACGATCTACCAAGACCCGTGGTTACCAACTCGATCCCTTCTCCTTGAGCTAACCAACCCCTAACCAAAAGGATGTCGTCGGCTGCTCCTAGGAGATAATCCAAACACAAACCCAGTTGATTATTTCCTCCACTGTCAGCACCTGAACAACAAGTATCTTGGAGTTCTTGTGATCTGAGCAACTCCAAGTTACACAAGCAACTTGTATTCTGAGCAACTCCACAACTCCAACTCGTGTTCTTCTAGGCAACTCGCTGTTGCTCCAAATAAATTGCTGAAGCAACTTGTTGTCTCCTCTCCCCAATTGACACCGGCAACATCCAATTACCTCACGGCAATTGTCGTTGGGCACTTACTAATTGCCTCACGGCAATTATTTTGCCCTCACGGCAACACGGCAATTGGCGCCGTGCCTCTGCCAATTGCCTCGCAATTGGCGTCGGCCATGGCGTCGTGCCTCTACCAATTGCCTCACGGCAATTGGCGCCGGCCATGGCGCCGTGCCTTTGCAATTGTCTCACGGCAATTGTTTTGCCAAGGCAAAACAATTGCCTCACAATTTGCGTCGTGCATGTGCCAATTGCCTCACAGCCAGGGGTGAGCAAAAAATCGGAAAAACCGAATTAACTAAACCGAACCGACTGAATTTTGAAATTCGGTTCGGTTAAATCGGTTTTCGATTTTTTTAAAAAAATTTGGTTCGGTTTTTCAATTAAATCAGTTCGGTTTTGAATTTTGTAATTCGGTTAAACCGAATAAAAAAATTAATTTAATTATTTTTTATTTAAAAATATAATTAATTAAATAAAATCGGGTTATTTTAATTAAAAATCAAATCAAATTTAAAATTTCGGTTAATTTGGTCAAAAACCGAATTAATCGAAAAAAATCGGTTCGGTAAGTTCGATTTTTGTGGAAAATTCGGTCAGTTCGGTTGGTTCAAAAAAAAATCGGTTAATTCGATTTTCGATTTATTCGGTTCGGTCGGTTCGGTTTTGACCGAATGCACACCCCTACTCACAGCAATTGTTTTGTCAAGGCAAAACAATTGCCTCACGGCAATTCCGGTCGTAGCCACCGAGAGGGAGAGAGAGAGCGAGAGGAGGAGAGGGGGAGAGGAAATCTTAGGGATTTCTTGTGTCTTCTTGGATTCATTCTCCGGATCGATTAACTCTTGGTTCCATGCCACCATGGGGTTTATATAGGGCTACGGTAGGGACCATGAGGAGGAGTTGGATCTTGGCCCGCTAATGGACCCGGTCCATTAATGAAAATTCATTCCACTAAAGGGCCCTCATTGAATTACCTCACCAACCCCCATATTTACATATGGGCTCCACTTATTACGAGTCGTCCATCCCCCCGTGTTTAAGATCTCGTATATCCGTTAATTAATTAAAGTACTGACAATTTAAATTAATTAACTTCTGGATCCTTGACTAGTACCACTCAACCTTATCAACGTGTCGGATCAAATCCACCTGCAGGGTTTAGCACGATGAACCTTTTGAGCTCATCAAGGGGGTATCATCATCCTGACTCACCAGGACACTGATTCCGTCAATAATCATTGGCACATCATATTATTAATATTATTTTCCAACTTACCAGGTCTATCGATTTAATAGAATAGATCTCGCCCATTGGTAAATCAAAAAAATAATAATTAATAATATATGCCCGATATTATTTCGGGATTAAGGGATCGTACTCCATAATAATATCTTGAGGTCCCATCCAATTATCGAGTCAGTACATATTAGATAACCTCGGGTTTTAGTGCTACCCAATGTACTCAAAGCACACTAGTGTAATTCTATGGTCAAGACCAACCACACCTAATTACACTACAACCATCCCGATGGGTTGTCTAATTCCATCTCGGTTGTGGGCATCTATTTTATACTAAGTATGTAACGCCCGCCCTTATATCTACTCTCGGGGCGGGGTTACGTACATTCAATCATATAGTAATATTTTTTTTTCTATTTCTAGCATGACATTAAAACAATAAAGCAAGGGCTAAGGACTAAGCATGCTTGTTTAACTATCAAAGTCATTCTACAACATGATAAATTCATTAGTAATGTAACTCATAACATAATCAAGTATAAGAGACCTCCAAGGTAAACACTATCATGCCATGTCAATCCTAATCACTAATACTTATTGTCAAGGAGCATAACATAAGCATAAATATGTAGATATAGAAATCTTTCTTCCCGAGCCACCACCCCACACATCTTCAGCCTCCTGCCTCTTCCTTCCATTTAAGTGTTATCTGCAGCATAAGACAACACATAAACTAGTAAGCATAAATGCTTAGTAAGGATCCTGTCCTACTCGCTAAAACCATACGAAAGCATAACATGTACACATAATAAATCATAAGCATGAGTTCATCAAAGCATATTAAACATCCAAGTTTCTAACATGCAATATCAAGTACCTTAAGCATACTCTTCACATATTACAAATATTCTCAATGAATGTTTTCAAAACATTTCCATAATGGTATTACTTAAAAATACATCCATATCATATCGGGCCCTGTTGTGTACCAACTATCGCGCGGAACTATTGCGCGTTCCCTAATGAATTGGGGTAGCGAGCCACCAAGTCATTAGAGCAGGACCCTTCCGTCCTACCGGAGCCACGTTAACATGCACCCCGGATTTATTTAACGACCCCCTTCCGAGTCGGGTACACAACTTGAAAGTAAAATACTTATCATGCTGTTACATATATGCTAAGGAATACTCCATATTCACTCTTATGGGACACACCACTCTTCAAGGGTGCTCATGATCCCGTAGGGACACACCACACAACATAAGGGGTGCTCTTGATCCCATACTTATTTGAGTATCCATTTAAGCATTTTAACATATCACATGCAATTTCATAAATGTACCCCATGGGCTATAAGGCATGCTTATACATACATCATATTTTATACATGTTCATATATTCATCATATTTCATACATGTTCATACATGAATCATATGTCATACATGTTCATATATACATCACATTTCATACATGTTCATCATATTTCATCATGCATCATATTTCAACCACTTAACCTACCTTAGACCTGACAAGATTTGGTCACATAGGTCATACTCATATCGTAGAAAGTGGTAGCATGCTATCAATTAAGATTTCAATCAGACATCTCATTTAAACACCTCATACATAAACATATCAAAGCATGCTAACAATTAAGGTTTCCTTATCAACCATTCCATTTAACACCACATACATATACATATGATCATCCCCAACCATAAACATATATCATAGGGTAGTTTGACCTTTACAAACCCTAGTCCTAGTGGGTTGGCCGAAACATCAAGAGTAGGGAAATATTAGGACTTTTGCATTAATCATTCCCACATACATTTATTCAAACACCTTGTATACTTATCTTAAACATGGATATATTGTAGGATAATTCAATCCTCACTAACCCCTTTTTCTAAGCCTTGGCCAAAACCCATCCAAGTTCAAAACCCTAGGTTTTGCTATCACAAAAATGTGGGGACACAACATATAGGTATACTCTAAATTCCAAGGGGTCTTCACATGCATCAAGGGGTAACCAAGGTCCCTTCTTGGGTGTTGGCCGAAACCTACACAAGGGTGTAACCCTAGGTTTTGTTCACAACATTTTGCATAAACCACACATATACATATCTCCTAAGTTCCAAGGGTCTAATTATGTAACAAAAGAGAACAAGGCCTTCCCCTAAGGGGGTGGCCGAATCTTACAAGAACCAAAACCCT
Source organism: Boesenbergia rotunda (assembly GCA_024364735.1). Lineage (NCBI taxonomy): Eukaryota > Viridiplantae > Streptophyta > Magnoliopsida > Zingiberales > Zingiberaceae > Boesenbergia > Boesenbergia rotunda. Next base: position 424,986 of record JAGFNQ010003797.1, on the reverse strand, counting down.
AGTTCTTCTTCCCTTTTGTTCAACTATCATGAAGGAAATCAATATACACATATTCCCTAAGTATCAAGGGTCTAATCATGTAACAAAAGAAAACAAGGCCTTCCCCTAAGGGGGGTGGCCGAAACTTACAAGAACAAAAATCCTAGGTTTTTGTTTACAACATGTTAAAGGATACCACATTCAAGAACTATTACACTGCAGGCGAGGGGATACTTACATCCTTTCGCTTGGATTTCTCTTTCTCTTACTCCGTAGGGTACCCTAGATTTGTAGGGCAAGTGAAAATCCTTTCCGAATCTTCTCTAGGGCTCCTTAGACTTAGTAGTGGCAAGAACCTTCAAAGGTCTTCTTCCTTCCAACTTTTCTAGGGCTAGAACCCTAGACTTGATTTTCGAAAATGAGAAGGAGAGGGGAGAGGGTCTCGGTGGGGAAGAGTGAAGAGGAAGAAGAAGAGAAGAGAAGGAAGTTACTCCAACTTCCCCTTATTTATACTTTTCTCATGAAAAGACATGTCTCTTCACTCTTACACACTTAACAAGCATGTTTCTTATTCTCTCAACAAGAAACATGGCTTGGTTCATTGGTTATGACATGGTGAATGCAACTAGGAGGTTCAAGGTTCAATCCTTGCTTCCTCCTTTTTATCACATTTTGCACTAATCCATATCAAAGCCCATTAAGCCAAGCCCATCATGAAATTTCATAATATTAATTATATTCCATGATTTCACAATATTTTCATAATATTTCATGATAATATTTATGAATTCATAATATTTCATGATACTATTTCATGAATTCCATAATATTTCATATTTATGAATTCATAATATTTCATAATATTTCATGATACTATTTCATGAATTCCATAATATTTCATAATATTTCATGATACTATTTCATGAATTCCATAATATTTCATATTTATGAATTCATAATATTTCATAATATTTCATGATACTATTTCATGAATTCCATAATATTTCATATTTATGAATTCATAATATTTCATAATATTTCATGATACTATTTCATGAATTTCACCATATTTCATATTCATGAATTTATATATTTCCTAATATTTCATATGGGAAATTTCGGGGCGTTACAAAGTAAGGAACTGATAACATGATCTTCTGTGTGATACCACACACCATGTTACTTACAACGCAAAGTAATTGGACTTCGTGCATGTACTAATGTAAACAAGCACCTAGTGTAGTTGTGATTCTCTTTTCAAAATAAGATGTTCATATAAAGAAATTATGTCTTTCAGTATACACATCCTACAGTGCCTTCTCTACACACAACCGTGTTGTTTCATAGTCACTCCCTCTTCAAGATCTCCTCCCTAGTCTCACTCCCTCTCCTCTTTTGCTAGAGCTACTTCACCCAAAGTCTAGGTCCACTTTTTCTTCATCTCCAAAAACAAGATCACCCACTTTCTTCTACTTCCTCTCCTCTTAAATCTCTCCCAGAAAGCTCTTCTCGAAATCTCTCCGTTCTTCAAGATTCTTTTAAGCCATCTCTCCAAGATCTCCTTCTTCTCTCTAAGATTTAAAGCAAGAACACTCTTTTCTTATTTCCTCTTCCACATCAATTGACCACCTCCGCTCCTCTATCACCAACTCTCTTTTTCCGCTTTTGACTTACAATTATGTCTAAATATATTGAAGAGATTCAAAAGAAGAGATGGGTCTAGTGGAGGCGATAACATTGATAAGGGCAAAGGTAAAGCGACCAATAAAGGAAAGATGATTGATAAAGGGAAGTGTCGAACACACGACGAAGGTAATGAAAACACTTATGACATTATTTTTCTTAATGATGAATAGAAATTTAGATTTGATAATCTTATTATCCGTAAGTTAGTATGCACTCATTATCTTGATCACTATGCTATGGAAGTTTTGGGAATCAAAGGAGATGTTGATTGGCTTATTAAAAGCAAAGAATTGATTTTATAAATCTCAATTACCCAGCCTACCCTAGAATAACTCTTAAATTCCTAAGTTCAATAAAGATTTACTTTAGCTCTGATGGCGATGACACAAGGAAAATTAATTTTTGCCTAAGGATCGATTTTTAGCAAGGTACGAAATGTATTATCATACAATATGATTACACAGGATCAAATATATTTTCATTCAAGGGATTCTAGCCAATTGAAAGGATCTTTTGATCATTTCAATTCCCTTACAAATGAGGATTCAAAATATACCACATTGATCGATCAAACCAAGATTCAACAACTAAAAGAAAGATCAATTCTTTGAAATCCTTACTTTCTTCAAACGGAACGAATAGAAATAGAATCAGATCAATTTCTAAAATGCTCTTTTAGATCTTTCTCAATATCTCGACTATTCATGGAATGTGAGAAGATGAATAATTATTTGCTTAGGGAAGAAATCAAAGAATATCTTGAAAATCCTACGAAATTAATACATTTATTTTCTCTAATAGATAGGTCAAAATTTTATTTAAGTTCAAATCCTATTGAGAGAGGATCAGAATGTTTTGAAGATAATTACATATTTATAAGCTACCATTGATTTATTTTATTTATTTCATTATCGAATCACAAAATGCATTAGGGGAGCGTTCTGCAGTTATGAGACCAGTTGGGATCCACGTATGATCTTAAGGGAGTGTTTGGGAGAGCTTTTGTTTCTTGAAAAGTAATTCTTATAGAGATTATCTCGAAGTCAATGAGAATCTAGAGCATGGAGTATTTGAAAATAGAAGCCAAAAACTGATATAAGGTAAAGTTTGAGTGTTTAGTGAATAATTACTTTCAAGCTTAATTTTTAGTTAAATGCAAGGTTCTGATAACCGGACCAGATATCAAACCAGTTGAGACAAGGATTCAGAAGTTCAGAGGTTCAACCAGTTTAACCGGGGGTTCAACTGGGATATCACTAGTATATAATAAAATATGTATTTATATAAATATATGAAACTAACAACTTGCCCAACTATTTTCTTCAAGATTGGATCAACTAAGTTGAGCATGTGATATGATTTTGTCAGGAACTCAGCATGGTATTCTTGAAAAAAGAGTTAGTTTCAAAGAAAAATTCAAGTTTAAAACTATTGGGTTCAAGCAAATAGCAAATTTATTCGTTTGGATTTTAGGTGAAAGCAAATTAGGATTTTGACATTTTTTTAATTTTTATTTTTCAGTAAGAAAGCAAAACTGCAAAAGGGACAAAAATCAAAAAATGAAAAATAAAATAAACCAAGCTGGTTTGTCGGATTTTTCTGATTTGCCCTTGCCCTGTTCACCGTTCCCCACCAGTTCATAACGGTTTGTACCCAGTTCTTAAGCAACCGGTTGTCAGAGTCAACTCGGGCCAGAAATCTGGCCGGTTCTCGGTTCAATCGATCTGACCGACCGGTTCGATTTTCAGAACGCTAGTTAAATGACAATAATATCCTTAAATTATATAAATTAATTTTTTATAATTATATAAATATAATTTTGATACACCATCAATATATTTTATATATTTATTATTATATTTTAAATATTATATTAAAATTAATTTTTTTAATAATATATATGTTTAAAAAGATATAAAATTAATTAATATAAAAATATAAAAAAATGATAAAATTTATATAAATTTATAAATATATATATATATAATTCTAAAAATATAAATTATATAAAATATAAAATTTTATTTAAAAGTGTAGTAGTAATTATGTAAAATGATAAATTTATTAAAGGTATAAATGTTAATTTTTAATTTAGACCATAAAAAAAATAGAAGAGAAAAAAATATTAAATTTTTATTTTCAGTTTTGAATAAAAATTATAGAAGTTAAAATAAAATCACATTAGATGCACTTAAAAAATAGCGTAGTTAAAATCTAAAAAGGAACTAGCAACACTCCCTAAACATACGATGAATTTAAACATATGATGACTAAATTCATTCATTTGGGCTATTAGAATATTTTTATAATATTTTAAATCATTTATGGTAAAACCCTATAACACCTGCGTTGCAGCGAGAGATTAACCGCAGTTCTTCGCGATGGGCCCTTCTCTGCTCTTCTTCCACCTACGCTACCGCCGCTTTCCTTCTCTCCTTCCCCCTACGACGCCTCGTCCCATCGCACCTTTCTTTCGATCAAACTCCACCTCCGCCAACTCAGAGGCGCAGCCCCCCGACCCCCCTCACCGCCGCCGCTTGCCTCCGCCCCGGCCGCACGAGTTTTCGGGACCCTCCGATTTTGTCGGTAGTTGGAATCCGACCAACGATCCTCGCGAGGCAAAAATTAGGCTTGGGCGGCTGCATCGGGATTACGAGAAGCATATGAAGCAGATCCGCGCCGAGTACGCGCACGAGATGGAGCTGCTGAGGATCGAGAAGCAGAAAAAGGATGAAGCCCGCCGCGAGGCGCTTCGCCTTGCTAACGAGGAACGGAAAAAGGCAAAGGCGGTGGCCGCCCAGATCCGCGCTGCAGAGAGCAAGGCCTTCCAGGAGGAACTCCGCCAAACCCTCGTATGCTTCTTTCTTGCTCTTCATTTTTATTTCTTCTTTATGATAGTCTTATGATATCTATGTTGTTAATTTTCATTGAGTTCGTGAATTCCGAGTTGCTAATATATACATGAAGTACATTTTGAATTTTATATAAATGTCACAAATTCGGATAATGTATGAACAACCGGTTTCTTATTTCTAATTTGTTAATCTTTGGGTGTCTTAAGGGCAAATACAGAAAAACCTCATAGTTTCCAATTTCGGGAGGTGATTTTTGAGTTATAATTTTGTGAGAAACTCCGGCTATTTTTGAGTGACCATTGATTGATCGAGCACAATTACTTTGTCATGAGTTATTTTAGAAGTATATCGATCAATTTCATGTTGGTTCTGCTCAGTGAACCTTTGGCACCACTTAATCAACTCTCTTTCCTGCTGGTTAAGCAACTCATCATTGATTTCAGTAAGGTATTTCAGCCTTATATGCATATCGTATTGATCAACAAGTTCAGACAACAAGTTCATTTTGACCCACACTGCTAGATGAAGGTGTGATTTCAAAATGGGTGTTCAAAGGGCAAGAACGGCTGCTGATGGGTGACAATCAAACCACAATAACTTCTTGTTCTACTCGAGTACAAAGGTCTCACTTCTATCCATGCAATAGCAATATGCCAATTTTCGATGGATGCTTCATCCACTCAATAGAAGGTTGGAATATTCATACAACATTCAATGCGAATGGGATTCCTTCTTATTATCCATAATAATACTACTCACATTAGAAAATTGTATTTCCTATGGTCTTTAAGGTTAGATTTCTACTATACCGTAACACTTTCAATTTATCGATTAGTGGTCCCACATACACATCGGTTTCCATCTTCAAAATATTAACATTTGGACCAACAACGTTATAATGATAAAATAATAATCTTTTATACACATGTTGACGGGGGCAGTGGAAGTCATTTGTATATCAGTCTTTTATTTTGTTCATCGACGATAAATTTTGGACGATGTTGTGAGCAGGGTGTGCCGTGACACACAAATCTCATCTCTATGCATGCCATGTTATGTGCCTAGTAGTCTTCTCCAACATAAACAACCATTGCAGATCGGTGTTATAAGGAAATAATGCAACGCCTTGTTCTACTCATGTTTTTTTTATTGAGATATTTATGTTCGTGTATTTTAATGGGTCTTCTCAGACCTCGCAATTACATAGATCATCATTTTTACTATAATACAACATTAAGTTGTTCAAGCACATATCAATCTTGACATATTGGAGGCATAAGTTTCTGAACATGTCTCTGCGCCATCTAAAATTTACCTTCATGTCATTCGAATTTGGCAAGATACCCTTGAACACTTGTAATTTTTTATCGAAACACTGTATACTTATGTTATATTCTATAACTTAGTATCCATTTCATGAGGTGAATGAAAGCTTGAGTGGATATATCCCTCACACAATGATGTATCTGAATTTTTCAAAAGCTCATAAAAGGTAGATGTTGATTCATTTGGTTCTCCATGTGATCCATGATCGTACACGACCTTAACATTTTCACATTGATACTAAATTTAAGGAAATACTTAGTACATCATAGTTCTATAACCATCTGACTTTATGGAATATCATATGATGGGTGTATAATTACTGGGTCATTGTGAGAGGTTCAATTAGTATACCTAGATATGAAACCTTACCTGTGTAGGTGAAAATAAATAATGTGTTTCTCCGAAAATTTCCAAATCGCGCACTATTAAAAGGACACTTAAATTTATCATAAGAAAATAGTAAAAATATTTGAGTCCCAATGATAAAATTTGGATTCAACTATCCGTTAAAAATGCTTATACAAAGACATTAAATTTCGATCTCTCATTTGCTACAAAGTTCATGAACAAAAACAAAGTCAATTAAAAGTATAGAAATTTAGGCAAGATTCTAAAATTTGCTAGGTGCTAGTTGGACACCAAACCAGCACTTAGCGCCTAAGCCGCCTATGCAGGGACTAGGCGCTGCTAGGCGGATTTCACGATATCAACATAAATTATATAATAAATCACATTCCAGAACTTTGGTTACTCAGTACGATAAAGATGAAGTTTGGTGCTAGCCGCCAGGGCGGACCAACAGATCGATTTTCTTATTGGGCCAAAGTTAAGGACTTATAAAATTTAGGTTCAACTCAAAAGAAGGTTATATTTCAGTTTTTTTTAATTAGGCTTTAAATTTAAAACTCAAAATAAAAAAATCATAAAAACCTACACTATTTGATAGATCGACAGGCGTGCTAGAGGGGTGGGGGGGGGGTGAATAGCAATTCTTCGTCGTTTACTCTACAAAATTGTTAGCGCAGCAGAAATACAAATAAAATAAGACTAACAATACTAGACAATGCTAACAAACCGATTTACTTGGTATCCACCCCGGACGGGTGACTAATCCAAGAATCCGTCGGTGGTGTAGGATCGATGCACGTGAGAGGGGGGGTGAATCACGTGACTTTTTAAAAAATCAGAGCGCTTTAAAAAGCGTGCACAGCGGAAAGAATAAAATACGAACGAAAAACCGATACAAACGACACAGGTAGTTTTACTTCGTTCGGAGCCTTCGGCGACTCCTACTCGAAGGCCCAGGTCCCTCGGACCTTTGCGTTGGGCAATCCACTAAACTCTCTACCGGTAAACCCCGATAGAGTAGGCGAGTACAAAAGAATTGAAAGTGTGACAACCCCACACTTTCAAGTAATTAAATGCAGTAAAATATATTAAAGAAAATTACGCTCTTCTTTTTACCGACGTCCGGAGTAGGTTGACTCTTTTGGGGCAGCAGGACGTCGTCGGCTCGAGGTGAAGCGTTTCCGGAGCAAGGCGTGAGCGTAGAAGAACTTTGAGGCGTTGGAAGAATTGTTGTTGGAAGCCTGGGGTCGAGGGCCCTTTATATAGGGCCTGGGGGCGCCCGGGATGTCGGGGGCGCCTCCTACGTGGCGTTTGATCCGGTTGTAGCTTGGTCGCCGTCTGATCCCCTTATCCTCGGGATCCGATTTGACTGGGGCGCCCGGAGGACTCGGGGCGCCCGGATTGACCGGTCAAAGCCTCATCTCCTCGGCTTAGCAGGGATGCGCTTCGGCAGCTGGCAGTGGGGGCGCCCGCGACACGCGGGGCGCCCGCGACAAGCGGGGCGCCCGGAGCATCCGGGGAGCCCCGAATCTAGCTATCGAGGCGCGTTGTGGTTCTTATAGACTTGGGTTGACCTTGGGGGCGCCCGGATCATCCGGGGCGCCCTGCCCAGCTTCTGCCTCACTCCTTTGAGGCTCTCTGAGCTGCAGATACTTAGTCCTTCGATCCTGCATCCAGTGTTAGTCCAAATAACAATTATATTCATAGTTAATTAGACCATGTCTCCTAGACCAGGATCTAACCAGGCCTCAACTTAGATCACCCAAATGGGTCTAAATTGGACCGCGCCTAAAGTCCCATAAATGGACTCGTCCTCACTGGTTCGCTCCTCCAGTGACTTACCTCACTTACCCTTTGTGCAGCTTTACTTGACTTCTTGACCCACTAGGACTTCCTGCCAAGGCTCAACCATCCTGGTCTTCCTGCCAAGTCTCAACCAACTTGGTCTTCAGCCAGTTGTCAGGTCCCGCGGACCCAACTGGACTTCCCGCCAGGACTCAACCATCCTGGACTTCAGCCTGGTGTCTGGTCCTAAGTCTTTCAACCCTGCACACTTAGTAAAGAGGTCAAATACCAACAACCCTAACTTTAACCACTTTGTCATACATCAAAACCTGAGTTTGACCGTTAGTGCAACCTGCACCAACAATCTCCCCCTTTTTGATGTATTGACAACTCAGGTTAAAGTTAGAAAAAAAACAGCAGATATGAACTTGCATAAACATGCAAACAATATAACACAAGCATAGGTATGAAAGTTGAAGCACACAAGAAAGCAGAGGTAAATAAATGTGAAATAAGCATGTTGTTTGTAATTTTCTAACCCTTTTACCCTACTCTCCCCCTTTGTCATTCATCAAAAAAGATATAAGCATAACAAGTTTAAGGGAGTAGAAATATAGGCTAAGTGTTAGAAAAAAACTAGTCTTAAATCTATTAACTTAGCTTTCAAAAAAAAAATTCTTTCAAAAAATTTTTTTTTTCAGAAAATATAATATCAATCTTAATCAAAAAAAATATTTTTAGGGATTAGCTGGAACTCCCTCTCAATCTTTATCAACTTTTATCAAAATTTTCAAAGTTAAGCTTGACAATCTTTTTAAAAGAAAATAGATAAAAATTTCCCAAATAATACATATTTTTCAAAGCCAAAAGAAACTTTGCTACTAAGCTTTAACTTAGAAGAAGGAAGGTATTCTAAGAATAAGCTTTATAAGTTTCAAGACCATTATTCAATTTTTAAAACTAATTTTTCAAGAATATGCCTTAGATTCTTTTGAAAATAGTTATACTTTAAAAGTAATATCATAGACTTAATCAAACTATTCTTAAAATTAATTTTCCAAGTTAGTTTGAACTCCCCCTTAACTTGACAAGCCCTTAGAATTCCTTGTCAATTTCAAGGTAAACATTCTATTATGTCCTAGGGATATCCAAACTACAAATAAAAATATTTCAAAAGAATCATTTTAGGAAGTAAATCAATCAAAATATTTTGATACTTTCTAGTATAAGAACAAGCTAATAGTGGATTTTAAAAAACATAAGTGTTTTTATTTTAAAGTTAATTTGAAAATAGTTTATCAAAGAAAATTAGTAAAATTTGAAAAAGGAGATTTGCAAGACCCAAAAATACGGATTTTTCAATGCTAAAAAGGAATTGCAAGGAACTATTTATAAGCATAATCCTAATATTTTTCAAACAAAACAGTAAAAATAAGACATGTATGACATCTCTTAAAATAGGTTTAGATATAGGGCATTTTTATTTTTAATCACATATTTTAATAAAATAGTTTAAAAGTATTTGAAGAGAGATTTTCAAGAGGATTGTTTAATATTTTGAAACAAAATTTGATATAGTAATAAAGTTATTATTATTATTTTTAAATGATAATAAGAATATCTTTGAAAGCACAAAAAAATTGAAAATAAGTTTTGAAAAGAATATAATTGAAAGAATAAAAAAGACTTTAAAGCAAAAAGTATTTTTAAAACAGTTATTTTCAAATATGTTATAAGGAATTTGCTAAAAAGATGTATAGAAATATTTTCCCTCCCCCTCAACTCGATATTCTCCATAAGTCCTTAGGGGTAGGTTCGTAAAAGAACAAGCAGAAAGAGAAAAGGAAACAAAAGAGTTTTTTTTTTTTTTGTTAAGTTGGTTTAATTAAGGATTAGGTGTAGGCTTAATTAAGCCTTTAGTGTGGGTTTGCTTTTAGGTTTGGTTTAATTAGGTTTGGATTCATTAGATTTAAGTTTGGTTTAATTAAAGTTTAATTAGGTTAATTATATTTAAGTTTGGTTTAATTAAAGTTTTTAGTTAAGTTGGTTAAGGTTGGTTGGGTTGATAAATTTTAATTAAACATTAAAAATTAAGTTAAAGTTTTAGAATTTAATTATGATTTTAATTGAAGTAATATTTAAAGTTTAATTTTAATTACGATTAAGAATTAAAGTTTAATTTTAATTAGGATTAAGAATTAAAGTTTAATTTTAATTAGGATTCAATTTTGGTAAAATTAAATTAAGATTTAATTAAGAGTTAAAGTTTGATTTTAATTAAGATTAAGATTAAAGTTTAAATAATTAAGATTTTTAATTAAACTTAAGGTTAAGGTTTAATTAATTAAGAATTTTAATTAAGATTAAGGTTAAAATTATTAAGAATTTCAATTAAGATTAAGGTAAAATTTTAATTACAAGCTTTAGTTATTTGGGGATTAAAGTTAGAGGAATTTAAATGAAGTTTTAATAAAGGGTTGAAGTTCAATTAGGTAAAATTTTAGGGGTTAAAATTTAATTTGGTCGAATTTTAAATAAATTAAAGTTAGTTAAGATTTAATTAAAGATTCAAGGTTAATTCATTGGAGTCTGAATAAAGATTGAAATTCTAATTAATTAAGGATTAAAGTTGATTAAGGATTAAAGTTTAAAGTTTAATTAATTAAGGATTAAAATTTGATTAACATTAAATTTTAATTTAATTAAAGTTAATTTAAGTAAAGTTTGATTATGCAAATTTTAGTTAAAGTTAAAGTAGAATTTAATTAAGGTTAATTTTTAATTTATGTTGAAATTTAATTAGATGAATTTCTAATTAAGGATTTAATTAGGTGAAAAATTAAGATTTAGATTAAATTAAAATATGATTTAATTAAGAATTTTAAAGTTTAATTTTAACATTTAAATAAGATTCAAATTTATTGATACGATTAAAATTTTAATTAATATTTAATTTGGTGAAAAGAAAGTAAAATTTTATCGGTTAAAATTTAATTAAGTAACGGTTAGGTTAAAATACCCAAGTTTCAAATTTTATTGTCTCTAATCATCTCACTCAGTCTAATATTGTCAATCAAAGGAATCCTATAGTTTGTGTGAGATGAGCTTGAATTTGATTTATAAAAGTTAGCCTGACTTTTTGTTAGATTCAGGTTTTACAAGAAGTAGTTTAAAAGTATACTTCGATAAATAGCTTCCAGGCGGGAGGCGAGGCACAAGGGCCTTCTTTGGCCGAAGCCTTATTGGAACAACAACCTCTTTCTAGGCAAAGCTGCTTAAGAAAGTTATACTTTTACCCTACCTGTTGAGACACCCTGGTCTAACTAGTCTAGGATGTGTCGAGATAGTTTCAGCTAGTTCTCCCCGAGAGTCTTTCTAGCATACCGTTATCTCGACCCACCCTAATACTAAGTCGGTCAAGAGTCAGAATAACTTTTAAGACTAGTCCTAAGTGCCCAACTGGGCAAAGGCCGATTTTGAGGTGCCAACTAGTTTGGTGCCTCCCCCTGGATTATAGGTTGAGTGCTTTGGGCTGTTAAAGTGGACTCTTAAATTTTCTTTTAATTTTGAATTAGTTAAAGTTTTTAATTTGTCTTTATTAGGAATTTTTGTAATGCTTAAATTATTGTTGGGTTTTAATTTCGAATTACCCAAGTTTGTAATTTTCAGTTTTGAAGAATTGTTAATTAACTTGGGTTTATTTTCAAGTTTAATGGTTTTTGAATTTTCGATTACAATTGAACTATTAACTGAGTTAAAAACTTTATTGAGATAAACATTGATTTTATCGAGGGTTAGATTTTCACAATCTGAATTAACTTGGTCAATGTTTTGTTTAACCAAGTCAGAGTTGAGTTTGTTCTGGTCTGAAAAGTCTAAAGTATTGCAAGAAGTTTTTAACAAAATATGCATTTCGGGAGGATTTATAGAGATATCTAATTTATTACAAGAACCTTCTACACAGTCAGATATTTCAGAGATTTGCTCAGAATCATGCAAGACATTTGTATTAATAATGCTAGGGGTATTCTTGTAATTTACCTCAATCGCATCCCCTAATTTAGTAGGCTTTACCGTTGGTTCAGGCTCGACTTTAGTTGCAAATTGGACTTGATCTTCCATCTTTAGGTTTGGTTCTGCGATTGATTTAGTAGACTCATCTTCAGCTTTAAGCTCAGGCTCATCCAGCTCCTTCAAATTCTCGTGCAATTCATTCAGCCGAGTCCATAGGTCATATGCGTTGTTATACTTTTCCAGTCTGCAGGAAATTTTGTTAGGCAAAACTGTACAAATTAATTTATTTACCTGCTTGTTCAGTTCATCATTTTGAGATTGGTATCTCAGGGCTAGCACGTAGTCGAAGTCTTGACTGCCCAAGAAGATCTCCATTGATCGCCTCCAATAGTCGAAATCTTCTGGATAGTAGTGTGGGGGCTCGTTGACATTTCGCCCTTGCATCTTATTTTGCGCCATTTAGAAATCTTGCACACAAAAAATAGACCAAACAAAGTCCCAAGACTAGGTCTTGGATTAGTAGTGCCGGCAGAGATAAATATATAAAAATAAAATGACCAACTCGAATGGTGTTGCCTCACCAAATTCGTGTAAAATCGATCGATAAAAAAAAACTAATATATAAATATTGATAATAATATCAGATTTAGACTGTGAGAAAAAAAAATCACAGACAACGATAAAAACTGGATTTCCCCCGGCTCTTATGGTGGTTGCACCGATACAGAGCGAACCAGGCTCTGATACCACTTGTAGGATCGATGCACGTGAGAGGGGGGGTGAATCACGTGACTTTTTAAAAAATCAGAGCGCTTTAAAAAGCGTGCACAGCGGAAAGAATAAAATACGAACGAAAAACCGATACAAACGACACAGGTAGTTTTACTTCGTTCGGAGCCTTCGGCGACTCCTACTCGAAGGCCCAGGTCCCTCGGACCTTTGCGTTGGGCAATCCACTAAACTCTCTACCGGTAAACCCCGATAGAGTAGGCGAGTACAAAAGAATTGAAAGTGTGACAACCCCACACTTTCAAGTAATTAAATGCAGTAAAATATATTAAAGAAAATTACGCTCTTCTTTTTACCGACGTCCGGAGTAGGTTGACTCTTTTGGGGCAGCAGGACGTCGTCGGCTCGAGGTGAAGCGTTTCCGGAGCAAGGCGCGAGCGTAGAAGAACTTTGAGGCGTTGGAAGAATTGTTGTTGGAAGCCTGGGGTCGAGGGCCCTTTATATAGGGCCTGGGGGCGCCCGGGATGTCGGGGGCGCCTCCTACGTGGCGTTTGATCCGGTTGTAGCTTGGTCGCCGTCTGATCCCCTTATCCTCGGGATCCGATTTGACTGGGGCGCCCGGAGGACTCGGGGCGCCCGGATTGACCGGTCAAAGCCTCATCTCCTCGGCTTAGCAGGGATGCGCTTCGGCAGCTGGCAGTGGGGGCGCCCGCGACAAGCGGGGCGCCCGGAGCATCCGGGGCGCCCCGAATCTAGCTATCGAGGCGCGTTGTGGTTCTTATAGACTTGGGTTAACCTTGGGGGCGCCCGGATCATCCGGGGCGCCCTGCCCAGCTTCTGCCTCACTCCTTTGAGGCTCTCTGAGCTGCAGATACTTAGTCCTTCGATCCTGCATCCAGTGTTAGTCCAAATAACAATTATATTCATAGTTAATTAGACCCTGTCTCCTAGACCAGGATCTAACCAGGCCTCAACTTAGATCACCCAAATGGGTCTAAATTGGACCGCGCCTAAAGTCCCATAAATGGACTCGTCCTCACTGGTTCGCTCCTCCAGTGACTTACCTCACTTACCCTTTGTGCAGCTTTACTTGACTTCTTGACCCACTAGGACTTCCTGCCAAGGCTTAACCACCCTGGTCTTCCTGCCAAGTCTCAACTAACTTGGTCTTCAGCCAGTTGTCAGGTCCCGCGGACCCAACTGGACTTCCCGCCAGGACTCAACCATCCTGGACTTCAGCCTGGTGTCTGGTCCTAAGTCTTTCAACCCTGCACACTTAGTAAAGAGGTCAAATACCAACAACCCTAACTTTAATCACTTTGTCATACATCAAAACCTGAGTTTGACCGTTAGTGCAACCTGCACCAACAGGTGGATCACGCCCCGGATAACCTACGGCTAGATCTGTCGCTCCTTGTGGGTGGAGAAACCTCACCACAATCACGGACAACACTCTGAGCACAAAAGACTACTAACTTACTTTACCCAAGCGAGTTTCGTCAAGAAGCTCAGCCACCACGAAGTCCTCTTTAAATAGGACTCGGGCTGAAACCCTCGCTACCAGTCGACTGCCAATTTACCAGTCGACTGGTCTAGCCTTAATTGCTAGCCAACGGCTAGCCCAACGGCTAGTTTTTGGGGTTACCAGTTGATTGTCATTTTACCAGTCGACTAGTCCAACCCCGAAATTATTCTGTGAGTTTTATCAGTCGACTGCCTCCCAGGCAGTCGACTGCCCCACTCACACACCTAGAGTTTCCCTTCCCGAGTACATTTCTCTCAGCACTCGACCCCTAGGATTCCCCGAGTACAATCACACAGCACTCGTACCCTCACGACTCGACTGACTCCTCATCCCCAGCCTCGACTATTGCCTTCGCGCCCTCTTCATCTTTGGCTCCCGTCTCTCGGATGCACGCAAGCCTCCAGCTTGCCTCCATGCCATCCTTCACGCATACCTCGAAGTCTGTGCCCATCAGCTCATCGTCCCTACTCTCCAAGGTCCCTCGGGTGCACACAAGCCTCCAGCTTGTCTCCATGCCACCCTTCACCGTACCGAGGTCGTCCAATCAAGTTCATATGTGTAACCTGTACAACCTGCACACTCAACATACACATATAAGAACACAAGGGTAAACCTAACTTAAACTCTTTGCCCAAACATAAAAACACTTGGTCACTCCGGACCACAGATTGCCTTAACAATCTCCCCCTTTTTGATGTTTGGCAATACGTTTAAGTTAGGGAAACAAGATAGTAGTCAATAGCAAAAACCATGCTAAATGAATGCATATGCAATGCAAAACTGGATCCTATCCCAAGGCATCCCACACCTAACTCTCCAAGTTAGGACATTTTCACACCTAACCCTCCAAGTTAGGATTTTTCACACCTAACCCTCCAAGTTAGGATTTTTCACACCTACCTAACTCTCCAAGTTAGGACTTTTTCACACCTAACCCTCTAAGTTAGGATTTTTCATACCTAACCTTCCAAGTTAAGACTTTTCACGAGCTTTTTAAAGCTTCTCCCAAGCTCCCCCTACATTGGACTTACAAAGGTTTTTTAAGAACCTCTCCAAGGTTCCCCTTACGCCAAGGATGGAGCAACCATGCTCCCCCTTTATCTTAGCTCCCCCTAAACCTAGGGTTTCTAGCAAAGGTGTGTTTGGTTTCCCAACTTAAACCCAACACTTCTCTCCCTTTGCCTAACATCAAAAAGAACCGAACAATATCCCAATTATTGGTTCTTTTAATCCCCAATGACCATAAACAATGTGTACTAGCCCCCCATACACTTGTTTTTCATCATTTGGACCTCAAACCAGCTGCTGAAACTTAATTCAGCCATTACCAGTCGACTGCCCCCCAGGGCAGTCGACTGATACTCTGAAAATCAGAATTTCAACCTTTCTGACGAAATTCAGAAATGTGCCAGAAATTCCACAAATCTTCAAAAATTCCCAAATTTTGTGGAGACATTTGTGGTACCCATACCTACTTGAGAAAAATACATTCCAAAATGTATATATCACCGTTCCCAAGTTTGACACAAAACTCAAAATTATCAAAAAGGTCCACTCAAACCTTAACCAAAAGCCCTAGTTTTGGTTTCCCCTTGATGTCTCTGCCCATACCAATCCACAATGCATCCCTAGCATTGATTTATATGGCAATTGCACATCAAAAACCAACCTTCATGCTATATGACCCCAATGTCATATTTCCATGCATGAAACTCAAAACCACCGTGTCAAAATCTAAGAATTGAGACTCAAGTTCGTCTCCAATTCTTTTGGCACATCCTATGGCTATCTAGACCTCTAGGAGAAACCCTCCTAAGATCCATTCACCATATATCCCAAAGGCTCCTAGAGCTCCCCCTTGAGCTCTTTGCCCTAGCCACCTCGCTAGATGACTTAACCATCACTAGGTCACATCGGTGTTCCACCGGTGACTCTTGGCCTACAAACTTGACACTCTTAACCTTAAACACCTCGTCTTTGGTTAAGTCATTCTTTTTCCCTTTAAATAGCATCCCCTTGCCATTTTTGGACTCCCCCTTCTTGCCATAATCATATGTTATCCTAGCATATCTCTTTCCCTTGGCATGGGAGACCTTAGATCGGTATCCTAGACCCGATCTATCATTGGTGCGGTTTAGGCCACCCAACACCATATCCAAACCCTTAGATCCAACCATGAATCTCTCTAGGGTCTTTTCTAATGTATCAAGCCTTGTCCTCAAGTCTTGATTTTCCCTTTCTAAGTTTTGAACTTGAGTCCATATGTCCACTTTCGACATTCCTAGACCTACCCTCCTTTTTAGGCATATTCCTTCCCTTTTTGGGATTAATGCCATGATCCTTATGTCTAGAGGTCTTAGGCTCATGATGCATGTTTTTCCTAGGGTTATGATCTACCTTGTTAACCCTAGTCCTATCATTATATCTAAATCCAAAGTTGTGCACAAGTAGGCAGTTTTCATGGTTTCTAGCATGCATGGATGAATGATTAATTCCATTTTTATCATGCCTAGAGAAACTTAAATTTGAATTAAACTTTGGCTTAAGGTTAGAAGTTACCTTCCTTTCCTTTGGAGTTTCTCCTTGATGTGTGCTTCTTCTCTTCTTCCTTTCTTCTTTCTCTCATCTCCTCAAGTGCTCCATTTTCTTTAGCTCACCTTTTCTAGGGCACTTGGTGTGGTAGTGCCCTGGCTCACCACACGTAAAGCATCGAATCCTCCTTTTGTTTTGGGCTTCCTCATTCCTACAACACTTGTTAGAATTTAACTGAATTGAAACGGGTTTAGATTTTACCTCCTTTTTACCTTTTGGGCACTTGTCCTTGTAGTGCCCCTTTTCGTTGCAACCAAAGCAAGTGATATGTTCTTTTGATTTGGCTTTGGTGGAGGTTGGAACTTCTTCTTCAACTTTTGATGATGTGGATGTCTCCTCTCGATCTGGTACAGTTGAGGGTCTCTCCTCCCCCTCAATTCTTGAAATCGATACCTCCTCTTCTTCTCTTGAGGAGGTTGATGATCTTTCACTCTCTTCCTCACTTGAAGATGTAGATACTTCTTCTTCTTCTTGACTCATTTGACTTTTCTCCTTGGGCTTTTGAACTTGTGTAGGACTTTCATGATATTCTTTCAAATTGCTCCACAGTTCACATGCATTTTGGTATGCCCCTACACAACTCAAAATTTTGTTAGGTACAATATCAATCAATATACCCATTACCTTTTCATTTGCCCTTGCTTGTTCTTGTTGCTCTTGATTCCAATACCTAGGTCTAAGCCTCTTCCCGTGCTTATCCTTTGGAATCTCGAAGGGCTCTTCAAGCGTGATTCGAAGGTCCCACTCCGTTCCGAACCATGCCTCCATTCTCGCTTTCCAATATCCGAAATTCTCATGGTCGTAGGTCGGCGGAGTGTAGATGTCGTCCCCCAATTTATCTTCCATTTTCTTTTCCCTCTAGCGTGTGCTCCCTCGGCTATTAGTCCGATCAAGAGCGGTCCTCGCTCTGATACCAATTGATAGATCGACAGACATGCTAGAGGGGGGGGGGGGGGGGAGGTGAATAGCAATTCTTCTTCGTTTACTCTACAAAATTGTTAGCACAGCGGAAATACAAATAAAATAAGACTAACAATACTAGACAATGCTAACAAACCGATTTACTTGGTATCCACCCCGGACGGGTGATTAATCCAAGAATCCGTCGGTGGATTATGCCCCAGATAACCTCCGGCTAGATCTGTCGCTCCTTGTGGGTGGAGAAACCTCACCACAATCACGGACATCACTCTGAGCACAAATGACTACTAACTCACTTTACCCAAGCGAGTTTCGTCAAGAAGCTCAGCCACCACGAAGTCCTCTTTAAATAGGACTCGGGCTGAAACCCTCGCCACCAGTCGACTACCAATTTACCAATCGGCTGGTCTAGCCTTAATTGCTAGCCAACGGCTAGTTTTCGGGGTTACCAGTCGACTGCCATTTTACCAGTCGACTGTTCCAGCCCCGAAATCATTCTGTGAGTTTTATCAGTCGACTGCCTCCCAGGCAGTCAACTGTCTCACTCACACACCTAGGGTTTCCCTTCCCGAGTACACTTCTCTCAGCACTCGACCCCTAAGATTCCCCGAGAACAATCACACAGCACTCGTACCCTCACGACTCGACTGACTCCTCATCCGCAGCCTCGACTATTGCCTTCGCGCCCTCTTCATCTTCGGCTCCCGTCTCTCGGATGCACACAAGCCTCCAGCTTGCCTCCGTGTCATCCTTCACGCATGCCTCGAAGTCCGCGCCCATCAGCTCATCGTCCCTACTCTCCAAGGTCCCTCGGGTGCACACAAGCCTCCAGCTTGTCTCCATGTCACCCTTCACCGTACCGAGGCCGTCCAGTCAAGTCCATATATGTAACCTGTACAACCTGCACACTCAACATACACATATAAGAACACAAGGGTAAACCTAACTTAAACCCTTTGCCCAAACATCAAAACACATGGTCACTCCGGACCACAGATTGCCTCAACACTATTTCCATGGCGCCTAAACAATTCGATCGACGCCTAAACGCCAAGGCCGCTTAGGCTAACCGACTAGTATGTTTTCGGTGCAGCTGACTGATGCCTAGCGCCTAGGTGGCCGCCTAGGCGCCATGTCTCTTAAACCTTTTATAACTTTATAAAAATGATCTTAAATACTTAGAGCTCTCAGTTACAGTTTATTCGTCGTATCTTATCTTAACAATTGTCATATTACGTTTAATATTGCTAAATTAACTTCATATATTCTATCTTTATTCTACTAAGCTTCTTGTATTTTCTGTCAATATTCAAGCTTAATATTTACTCTTTTTTGTGCCTCATCTACCAAAATAATATCATCTACAAGCAACATGTACCATGGTAACATGTATTGGATGTGTCTAATAAGTTCATCCATAATTAGTATAAAATGATAGGGACGGAGCTAATATTTGATGTACGTTATCTTTATAGAAAACGCTTTGGTTAATTTGGTTGGAGTCTTCATTCTTGTCATTATAACCTCATACAAATTCTTAGTTATTTCAACATGCACTATGCAAATACTTTTCTTTCTTAGAATTTTTCACATAATTTTCCTTAGGAATTTATCATAAGATTTTTCTAGGTCGATGAATACCCCGTGCAAGTTTGGTTTTTTTTTAATACTCTTCTAGATATAAATCCAAATTGATTTTCAATCATCTTCGTCCCATTAATATTTTTTATCACTTTTTCTTAAAATTTTATGACATGACTCATTAGTCATTAGCTTAATGCCCAATAATTTCCATAATTTTCTGTCTCTTTTGTTTATACAGGGAACTAGAGTGTTTATCCTTCACTAATCAAATATTTCTTTTGTTTTAATATCAAGTTTAATAATTTCACAAGGTATTCAATACTCGGCTTCTCTAAGCACTTCTATACTTATATCAAAATATCATCTAGTCTAATTTTTTTTTTATTTTGCATCCCATTTAAAGTCTAATTATATTTCTAAAGATTGAATTTTACAATAGAAATTATATTTTTATATTCTTCTTAAAGTATATTATATTTCTAGGCTAAAATGATCACCTAACCTTCTTAAAAATATCTCTTCTATCTTCTATCAAGATCTTTTATTTCCTCATCATTCACTAATATTTATATTCATCTTTAATACAGCTTATTTGAATAAGATCTTTTATCTTTATCTCTTACTTTAGTTATTTTATAGATATCTCTTTCTTTGTCTTTTGTATTCAGCTTGTAGCTGTCGATACAAGTATTTGAAAGTTTTATTCTTGTCTTTATTATTTTCTTGACCTCTTTCTCAGCAGCTACATAGTTTTTAAAGTTTTCTTCATGCTTGCAAACTTATAACAAGTTATAAGCAGTTTGTTTATTTTTAGTTTCTCTTATACTTTCTCGATCCACCATTAAAATTCTTTATTTGGTGGGGCACATTCTTTTATCTTATTAAGTATGCTCTTAGTCATTATTTTCAAATTTCTTGGCGAGTTCATTTACATTGTAACTTGATGTTTCTTTTGTTCAATGGTCTCAGTTGAAGGAAAGACAACAAAAGTTGGAAAGTTGGAGGGTA
Organism: Boesenbergia rotunda; assembly: GCA_024364735.1. Classification (NCBI taxonomy): domain Eukaryota; kingdom Viridiplantae; phylum Streptophyta; class Magnoliopsida; order Zingiberales; family Zingiberaceae; genus Boesenbergia; species Boesenbergia rotunda. The sequence goes on along the minus strand of JAGFNQ010003797.1, from coordinate 404,634 downwards.
AAAGAGAAATTATTGACAGAAAAGAGAGCTGACAAGAATGAGCTTCTGCGTCGTCAGAGTTCAGAATGGGTTTCAGAGGATAAGTTGGAGGACAGGATAATGGCGGCAATTATAGGTACCACAATCCTTTAATTCATTCTGTTCTTGTATTGTGGTGGGTTTCCTCCGTTTTCAAAGTCATAGATTGTCCTGTCATTCGAAATCCTTCAGTTCAATAATGTAAACTGATAATCAACTAATAGTCTGAAGTTGCTTTCTTCAGTAGTTGTTTTTCATTTGTCTTTCAACTTAATCAATATGGTTTTTAGGAGATGGAACCATAAGGTTTTCCAGTCACTTTTACCTTAAGCTGTTTAAGCGATTGCAATTTCTATCATGTTCTAACTATTTGCTTTACTTTTTTGTGATATTGGGACTGTTAATTGTATTTTTCTACTCTTTTTGATGGTGAAGTGGAGAGTAAACATTTTAGGATTTATCTACATTTTAATTTCAGGCATGAAGAGTGTGATGATTTATTATTATATTTCTGCTATCTAATAAATTGTGACGATTTACTTTTTCCAATAAAATATTATCATTCTATTTTTGGGGCTGATAGAATATAATTATCTGTGTACACTAGAGAGGTATTATTTCTCATTTTATGTAAAGGTGGAAATCACGTCTGGCGCTCATGACTCAACAAAACTGGCTTGGGCTTTGCTTGGTATAGCTCGAGTGTCATGTTGACGGGTTGAGTCGAGAGAGGGCGTTGCTGGTTCGGCCTGTTAGCTATCTAGGTAGGGCATTGCTCGATTTTGGGTCATGCTAAGCATAATACAGGTTTGGACTTTGGGCAACTTGTGTGTCCTTTTTTTTTTAATATTGTATTATTTTTTATATATTTTATAATTATTATTTTATTTTTTAAAAATAAGTCTTATCGAGCTTAGACCAATTATATTAGTTTAATAAATAAGGTTATCAGATTAATAATTCTATTTGAAAATTGGGATGCTCATTTATAGCAGGACGAAATACAAGGTAGTTGAATTCCTATTGATAGGATCCTTCAAGTTCTATTGTTTGTTGTGCATTCAATCAAAAAGCATAGCAATTACAAATAGGTTTTGATCAATACTATGAATTAGTCATCCTTTTCAATTTGATAAATGTACTTGCTGAATTTGGGAATCTAATTCACTTGTCATTGTACCAAACTTTGGTTCCTTGTTTGTGGTTTCAAATAATCGATGAGCTCATGTTGAATTATTTGAAGAACTCGATTTCAAATTCTAAACAAATTTGTAGAAATTATTTGAACTATGAAATTGGTTGAGAATTCAGTAAATCAAATATGGAAGTTTTTAAAAAGGAAATGAATGGAGGTTTCAAATTACTAATGTTTGTCCTCGTGGTTAGATTACAAACATAAAAAAATATTAATTTAACCGATCAAACTTGAGTTCAATTAGGTTTATTTGTTTTTTATTCTTATTTTTTTAAAAGAAAATATGATTTTTTAGAAAATAATATTTGATTTGTATTTTTCATTTTTATTTTTTAAAAAACATATATATTAATTTTTGAAAAATTAAAATATATCTAAAAGTTATTTTTTAAAAAAATAAAAAATATGCTTTTTAAAAAAATTAAAAGAAAAATAATTCAAACCAAATGTCGTCTTAACTGTTGAATTCCCTTCGAACCAAATATTTTGCACATCTTGTCTTCGAACAAAAAAAGAGAGGAGAAAATAATAAATTGCAGCCAAATTTATTATGAAACAAATAATGAAAGGGTTATAAAAAGTCATTATAGGAAACTAAATAATTACGCAATGAATTATTTTTTTCAATATGCCAAATTTATTATTAGAAATTAAATAATTACATAATTAATTATTTTTTCTAATATGCCCCCTCAAGATGGAGTTCCCATAGAGATTCCAATCTTAGTCATTACGAATTAAAAATGAGTCCACGGAAGGGACTTAGTCAAGATATCGACTAATTGATCTTCTGAGAATACATGAGTGACACGTAAAGCTCTACTTTGTACTTGATCCCTAATAAAATGATAATCAATTACAATGTGCTTTATGCACGAATGGAAGACAAGATTGGAACAAAAGTGAATTGCACCAATATAATTATCACAATAGATAATCGGAGCAGTAGGAATATGAACATCAAGTTCAGTCAGAAGAGAACAGAGCCAACGTAACTCAGCAGTTGTACCAGCAACCGAACGATATTTACCTTCAGTGGAGGAACGTGCAACCATGCGTTATTTCTTAGAGGATCATGATATGGGATTGCTACCAAGATACTCAATATAAGCACTAGTGGAGGTGTAGTCATCCTTATTGCCAGCCCAATCATCTTCTGAAAAAACATGAAGAAAAAGTACTATTTGACGGTGCAAGACTAGACCATGATTAGTTGTACTAAAAAGGTAGTGAAGCAAGCGTTTGACAATATTCCAATGATCAGTAGTGGGTTGATGCACGAACTGAGATAACTTGTTAACTGCATATGTAATATCAAGACGAATAAGACAAATATTGGAGACTGCCGACAATGTTTCGGTATTCAGAAGAATCAGTTAATGGAGGGAAGAAAGGGTTGTAAGTATTGGCTCAGTGGCAAGAGGAGTGGTGACAAGTTTGGTCTCAGTCATATTTGTACAAGAAAGAAGATCTGTGATATAATTTTGCTAAGAGAGAACCAATCCAATGGAGGTAGGGGCAACTACAAAACTAAGAAAGTAGCTCAAATCTCCAAGATCTTTAATGAAAAATCTTTTAGCAAGAAGGCCGATAAATTGTTAAACTGCAGTAGCATTGCTGCCAATAAGAATTATGTCATCAACATACATAAGTAGATAGATTAGAAAAACATTATTATTGAAGATAAAAAGTGATGTGTCTGCATGAGAGTTTTTAAACCCAGAGGCTATAAAAAAATTATCGTAGTTCATAGTCCTAGACTCTTGGTGCTTGTTTGAGACCGCAAATAGTCTTGGGTAACTTGCATACGTGTATAGGATTATCATGATCAATAAACCTCGATGGTTGTGTCATAAAAACATCCTCAAGGAGATGTCCTTACAAAAAGGCATTGTTGACATCAAGTTGACAAAGAGACCACCGACGACTAATTGCAAGACTGAGCATCAAGCGAATAGTGGTAGGCTTGACAACAGAACTGAATGTGACATGATAATCAATACCAAGACATTGATAGAACCCTTTAGCAACAAGTCTCGCTTTGTACTTATCAATAGTGCCATCAAATAAATGTTTAATTTTAAAAATTCATTTACAACCAACAAAATTTCTTGTTGAATCAGCCAGAACAAGTTCTCATGTTTCATTTTGTACAAGAGCATCATACTTCTCAAACATTGCCTGACACCATTTAGAATCTTTGAGAGCTTGGGTCACCGAGTGTGGCTCAATATGATAATGTAAGGGGATGGTAGCAGTAAGATTAAGCTTTTGAATGAGTGAATATTATTTTTGGTTCGAGTGGTCATTATGTGGGTATTGGTGGGTGGGTTTAGGAGAGGAGGGTCTGAGGAGAGCGACAAGGGAGGGGAGGGTTGTTCTTGTGTGCTAATGGTGGTGTCGCTAGCCTATTCAATGAAATCAGACGAAGGAATTTTGGTAATTGTACATGGAGATGGACCTGAACCGAGAGGCAAGGAGGTTGAGGGCATGGTGAGTGGCACAACCTTGGCAGGAAGATATGATGCTGATGGAAGCCAAGTTGAAAGTGTTTCTGGACTGGGACGATGAAGGTGAGTTTGAATGGATTTGAACGGAAAGATAGATTCCACAAACATGACATGATGAAATATGTAGGTTTTAGAAATAGAGGGATCAAGACAGAGATATGCGTTTTGGGTGAGGGAGTACCCAACAAACACACAAGGGATAGATCATGACTTAAGTTTGTGCCTAGAATATAGGCAAAGCCATGAATAGCATAAACAACCAAAAATGTAGAGCTTTGTGTAGTTTGATAGAGAATGAAAGAGAGACTCATAAGGAGATAAAAGAGAGAGTGTAGGTGTGTGCATGCAATTAATGAGATACATTGTAGTAGTAAAGGCATAATTCCAGTATGTAATTGGACGTGAGACATGAGTGAGGAGAGAAAGGCCAGTTTCAATAATATGTCGATGTCGTCATTCGGAAAGACCATTATGTTCAGGTGTATGTGGGGGAGTAGTAAATGAGGAAATAGAGTGACATTCAATAACGAAGATACCTGAAGAGGATGGGGCATCGGATGCCTTCTTCTTCAAGGACTCAAGATAAACCTTGCAGTTTCTTCGCCAGTTACCCTCCTTGCCACAATGATGGCAAGTTCCTTTTGGTGTTTTTTCAATCTTTTTGGCCTTTTTCTTCTTTCCTTTATTCTGTTCTTTGGCCTTCCTTTTAGAACCTTTCTTCGAGGAACCAACTAACAGTACCGTCTTCTGATCCTGCTTTACAGAAGGCTCTGCAGTCTTCAGCAGGTTGAGCAACTCAGGAATGGTAGTCTCCAGCTTGTTCATCCGATAGTTCATCACAAATTGTGAATAACTTTTGGGCAAACAATGCAGAATTAAGTCAATACTTAGTTCATGATGCATTGCAAAACCGAGTGTGCTCAGTCGCTCAATGTACCCCAACATCTTTAACACAAACTGTGTGGCAGAAGTGCCTTCCTGCATCCTGGAGGTGAAGAGGAGTCTGGACACTTCGAACCTTTCGGATCTTGCCTGCTCTTCGAACAACTCATGAAGATGGAAGATGATGGTATAAGCATCCATATGCTCATGCTGCTTTTGCAGCTCAGGTACCATAGAGGCTAGCATGATGCAACTCGTAAGTTCAGAATCGGTCACATGTTTCTGATAGGCCACTAACTGGTTTGGAGTTGCACCCTCTGGAGGACGATTGGGAAGTTGATCTTCAATGACATAAGCAAGCTTCTCTGCCTTGAGGACTATCCTCAGGTTTCGAAGCAGTCCATGAAGTTTGGCCCAGTTAGTTTATTGGTGTTCAAAATGGAACGCAAATTCAGAGAAGACATGATCGAGTGATTAACCTAGAAATACAAATTGAGCTTATGTGAGAAGATGATAAAGAATGCATCAATATACATTAATTAAATCCTATTTATTTTTCGAATTGAATACCCTTTTTATCAATTCGGGAGATCGTAGGAGCATCTCCAAATAGGTTGATATCCAACCATAGATAAGAACAACCATGGCTGTGGCCATCAAGTTATTCTTAGCTATGAAGGTAGGTAATTATACCGATTACACATCACATATATGTAACTATCACTTTATGCTATCAACTAATTGAATGTTTGCATAAATCATTGGGTTGTTAACTCATTAACAAGTATGCAACAATATACATAGCACCCAACTGCACCTCTCTTTACATCGACCTTGGCTGTGGCACAACAAATCGATGCTCCAAGCTTAAGGCTGACCCATTAATCAAGAAATAGTTTTAATATGGTTGGAGCTCATTCAACCGTTTAGTCAGGCTTGGATGTGTCCAACAACCAAAACTAAGGATTGACCTCTGACTCCATCTATATTAATCATAAACTAATTCCATGGTTTGAACATGTTGAGGTTCAAGCCGGGCATGGATGTGTCCATCAACCCAAACGAGAAACAAAACTCCGGTTCTAACCATATTAATGGAAGGTGTAGGCCTTAATATTTTGTAAGGAGTTTTGGGTCTCATCCTTTCTTTTCTAAGCACATTCATGACATATAATTATGTCATGACTAACGATTTCCTTAATAAAGTATGTATGTGACTTAATTTATCAAGTCTCATTAATTGAATTAGGAACCGGATTTCCTAATTCTAATTTCATACTTTATTCAAGGAATTATTTTGGGAAACAATTTCCTAAATTGTCATAATCAATTTCGGAAATAATATGTTTAAGATTTTGATTTCTCTAAATCAAATCTTATTAAATTAAGAGAGAGATTCCCTTAATTCAACCACATATTATTTTCATGAAAATCTCATTTAAGAAAACTCTATAGGAAACCATTTTCCTAATTAATTTTGGAGACAACAATATGTAAGAGCATCACCTTTTAAATCAAACTTCCAAGGTTTGATCGCATATTTTATTCATGGATTAATTAATTACAACAAATTGTTTTCTAAGGGTGGCTCCCCGAGGCTCAGATACCCAAAGAAAAGTAATTTGTCGTAAATCCAATTTGGTCCGCTCCCCGAGGCGTAACCAAATTAAACATGACAATTTTATTCAAAATGGGAAATTAAATTACAACAACTAACTTTAAATTGGACGGCTCCCCGAGGCTCAATCCAAAATAAAGAATTTTGTTAATAATTTAAAACCAATTCGAATTTAATTGCCAATTAATGATCCATAAATTTGTCTAGACTTTCTTGAAAGAAAGTGCCCAAAATTGCGAGATTTCATAATAGGTTTTCAAAATAATTGAAAGTTTCTGGTACAAAGAAAACTTACATATTTCCAAAATTGGAAAATTTCTAAAATAGGAAATTTCCAAAATTGGAAAGTTTCCAAAGATGGGAAGTTTTCATAATTATCATAAAATTTCAGAAACTAGGATATTTCAAAAGTTTGCGAAATTTCATGAGGATTTCCAAACTTTGAAATTCCTAAATCTAAAATTTATCATAATTGGAAAGTTTCCATAATTGGAAAATTTTCCAAAATTGAGATCATGACAGAGTTTTCCGCAAAACAATTATATGATTATGTCGAACACTAACCGGCTCTGATACCACTGTTGGGACCGGGTGCATGTTGACACGGATACGGGTTCGTAATTTTAAAATTTAATTACGTGCAGCGGAAGGTTTTAGCATAAATAATTTCTTAAATTATTTTAACCACGTATCTAGCATGCAACCTTAAGGTGTGGAGACATAATCATAAATTAAAATTTTGCATAATGTAAACTAATTTACTTAATACCTCGCGTAACTCGAAGTAAGGGACGAGATCCAACCGTAGCGTCCCTTGGAAGCTCCGCCTCTATTCGCGTCCACGCCGAGTTCTCTTCGGGATGACTTCACAAAGCCACGAGTTTTGTGCCGACGAGAACTACTAGATTCTCCAAAAGCACAACTAGAATATCAAGAGAGAAAGATGGAAACTAACCACCAAGCAACGGAATTAAGATTCTGGGAAGGAAGGAGATGCGACCCGCTTCTACTTCTTCTTTGGCACCTTCTTGGTGGAGGAGGCTCGCGGCAACCCTAGGTGGTACGCCGGCCTTATGGGAGGAGAAAGAGAGCCGGCCCTAGAGAGAGAAAGTGGGCGCCGACCCTAGAGAGAGAGAGGGAGAGAATTAGAGAGAGAGAGAGGGAGCTACTTAATCTCTTGATTACTCAATTGAGGAATTCAAGCCTAGCCTTGGTTCCTTTATATAGTAGCCTCTCCATCGCCAAGTCTCCCTTTTAACGGAATAAATTTTCATAAGAAATTTATCCTATAAATTTTCTTATGAATTATTCTGTTATGTCAAGTTTTATTATAACTAAATTTATAATAAAACAAACACATCTCTCCTTTTATTATGGAATAAAATTTACAAAAAAATTATATAAATTTTTCTTATCATGAAAAAATCAATTCATAATTGATTTTATAAAATTAAAATAAACCGATCCATGGTTCATTTTAATTTCCATAAAAAGAATAAATTTCTATAAATTTCTCTATAAAATTTCTTTATATAAATTTCTTTATATAAACTTATTTATCCATAATTTTATAAAACAAATCGCGCTTGATTTATTTTATAATTTAAACCAAATAAATTGGTTTCTCTCCTTTATTGTGGCCGGCCAAACCAAAGAGAGTGGGCACCCTCTTTGGCCGGCCACACCAAGCCAACTCCTCGCGAATTAAACTCATTTAATTCGTCCAATAAGCCTTCAAAAGACTTAGCCATTTTAAGCTTCCCATGCGCCTCTGATAAATTCAGATTCGACTTATTTCTCTTGATTGGAAAATCCAATTTTCAACTCGTTTTAAATCCCTCGGATTACTCGTAGTGCGTGTGACTAAATAGGCTTTCGATTTATGTTGGTCGTCTATAATCATCCAATTATAGAACGATCATGAGTGGCACCTAGTAGTACATCATTACCCCCAATTAATCGAAAGATCAACGGTTGACCTCAGAAATTATTCTGAAACCCTTCAGTAGCTCTAATGAGTCGTGCCTCATTTCCTTCACCATCTTATACCCACTTGGTTCAGGACATGGTCTGTGTGTGTCAGTCCCCACTAGGCTGACTATGTCACACCTAGCCCAAGTAACGTTCTCTCGTCCTTTGGATTTCTAATTGCTCTCATGTATTTAAGAGACTCATACTCTAAACATGTCATGCTCTGGCCAGAGGCTTTGAGTAACAATCCGACGATAGGCCTGAGTATACATCACCTCGCAAGGAGTGGTGAATCCTTTGTAGGCTGTTCAAACATCTTCGGGCACTTCAGCTTATACCCAACCATCCTAGGTCCACACCTCCTTGGAGATGCTTGCTTAAGATGTTAAAGTATAAGTCTCCATGACCAAGATGACTTGAACACCGCAAGTCAAAGGAACATCGCACTTAAGCTGCGGTAAGAACTTCACTGACATGTCTATATATAGACTACCATGTGAAGTTTTACAACCAGTCACTCCAATGAACTAGTTCCCTTAACTAGCATTCATATTTATCTCCGGACATCCCAATGTCACCAGCCAGTGAGAATCAGCTAATTAGAGAATAACCCATGCTAGTCTCAACAGAATTGATAGTGTCCGTATTTATCAATTCATCGACTAGGGATATTTTCAATACTTCACAATTGCACATGTAGAGATAATCACTAGTTGTGATTCCATCACAAATTCTCTCATGCTGTGAATTGTATTGCGGACATTCAGTAGATGAGTTTAAGATCCCAATCAAATACATAAATATGTATACTCAAATAGTGAATTTTCATTTATTAAAATAAATGTTTACAATCATAAGGCGATTGTCTTAGGACACTTCTCTCACATTACTAACACTAACCCCATGATGGATGTATCCAATAATTTGGTCTTGGAGATGACTAGAGGCTAACCTAGTTTGCCTTGGTGTTGGTGGTGCTTCTTGGATGGTGTCACTAGACACAAGCTCAGCCTCAGGATCCGGCTGATCTATTGGTTGTCTAGGCTCACCGTCATCAGACTCATCAGTACCATCTCCAACAACCGGACTCTCATTCAAACCTAGTTGCCTAAGTTCGAATTGAACTCCTTTTACATCTTCTGACTAATCATTTGCTTTAGGAATTTCCTCAAAAACAACATCAGAAGACTCTTCAACTAATCTGGACTTCTTGTTATAGACTCGATAAGCTTTGCTGACATGGGAGTACTCGACCAGTATCCCTTCATCAGCTTTTGCTGTGAACTTTCCAAGATGGTCCTTGGTGTTTAGAATAAACACCTTACAACCAAACACCCTTAAATGTTTAACTGTAGATGGTTTTCCAAACCAAAGTTCATGAGGAGTCTTCCCTAAGAATCTATGTATGAGGACCCGATTTTTGTGACTTCATATACTCAGAGATCATCTTGAAGCCCTTGACACAATTTTTTAGTTGATCTTTGATTTGTTTGATGTAACCACGAGACAGTTTTGCATAGATATTAGCTAAAGTAGTCCAAGCCTCTCGAGAAGTGGTAGTGTGGGCACGAAGAGGTTGGATAGACAGAGAGATTGCACCAAGGAGTGCGCTGAAGAGAAGATGATCCTGCCTCTTCCATGTTGAGTAGGCAAGATTTGCAATCAGGTTACCATTAACAGTAATGTTTGTTGCAGGACTCAGATGAGAACCATCAAGAAAACTATAGAGATCATATCCTTCTAGTAGACTTCAAATTTGGAGGCTCCACGTGATGTAGTTGGAGGTGGTCAACTTTGTGATATTTGTAGTGTTGATAGCAACAAGAGGATTATTTGGTTTTGATGAATTTTGAATAGTGGTATGAGCAGTGGAAAATGCAGAGAAGTCTTCGAAAGCCATAGAAAGAGTTTTGAGAGAGGGAGATAAAATATGTCAGAGTCGTGTCTATGTGAAATTTAAAATAATAATTTATCTTTATTCCTCGTGAAAGTAAGACATCTATACAAGTATGAGATCGGGTTGATTTTCCAATTATAGCAAATAATTAATAAAATATTCTAAAACTAATTATTTGCCTAATCTATGAGATTTACAATTATCTTAGAATATTTACAAAATTAATATAGAAAATTAAATAATTATGCAATCAAATCCACTATAAAAAAATAAAAAATTAAATAATTATGTACTAAATTATTTTCTCTAATAAAAGGCATTGCTGAGCAGGAATTTAATTTCATTGTTGTTGCTTTGAAAGGGAAATCATCTCACCTTTAATATAATATAGTAGCTAAAATTAAAAGAACATAATAGTTAAATTGAACTCGAGTCCAATAAGATTATTTTAAAGCTCACAATTATTAAAGACCTTTAAACTTTTCAAATTTATAATTCATCCATTAACTATTAACTATTAACGTAATTACAATTGGGACATATCTGTAAACAATAATAAGATACATCTAATTAATTGAAGGATGCATCACAGAATTAAGTTTATCATCAATCTTTACCATTAAATAGAAAATCGAATTGAAACAATGGCAACCAAATTGGCTGATCTGAATCGAGAGCCAAAGTCATTGAATCCTTAGTTATCATTGAGCGAACCTGCAATGCAGCGGAAGGATCTTCTACATGATTTGGGCGACAATCGATAGTCTCAACTCACTGAGGAGAGAAGATAGAAAGAAGAGAAGAGTCAGCAAATACTCAAAATGTCCAATGGAATTTTCACTTCCTTTAATAAACTGCATAAATTCACTAAGATTTAATAAACTGCATAAATTCAATGATAGATCGAAAGCCTTTGATTGGATTGCGAAGTTATGTTTTGAGTTGTATAACGCGACCACAGGAGGGCATGCCATAGGTGAAAGCAAGAGTGTTCCAAGCATCACGAGATGTGCAAGCGATAACAATGAACAATATTAAGGATGGAGAAAGAGATTCAATAATAACATTCAAAATGAGTTGATCCTGGTAGATCCAGGTAGAATATGCAAGATTAGGAGTCTCAGTATCGTCGGCAGTATGTAGTTTGTCTAGATAAGAGTAAAATCCATCAAGAAAGCCAAGCATATCATGATTAATTAATGAAGAGGATCGTGAACTGTAAACACCATGAGAGATAGTTGGAGGAAGTTAACTTCAAAGGTGCATATATGAGCAACTACATTGAAGGTGATTGTGGCAGTCGTAGAAGCAACCATAAGAGCGACCAAGAAAAGAAACATTGGGAGAGATTGAGAGAGAGAGAGAGAGAGAGAGAGTGGGCGGTGACAGCAGTTAGGCGTGGCTAGGATTTGTAGCTTAGGCCAAAGGCTCTAATACTATGAAGAAAATTTTGAAGAAATATATTTTCGTGTATTTATATCAAGGTTGTAAAAATCGATAGGCGGTAGTCGGGCGGAGGACTACCGGCGCTAGGCAGCATTAGGCGGCACCACGGTGGGGTGCCGCCTAGCGCCTAGGCGGCCGCCTAGACCGACTTTTACAACAATAATTTATATACAAGTTGTACAATATTGAGGAAATAATGATATAAATTGTATTTATATACCAGAGATAATGATAAAAGGAAATATATAAAAATATTTATGTATAATAAATTTCTAATAAAAATATATAAAAATATTTATGCACAATAAATTTTTAATAAAAAATATATAAAAATATTTATGTGTAATAAGCAAGATATCATAATAATTCTAAAATATCCTAATACCTCTCATTCTAAAGAAGAAAAATCTTCGTGGACGAAGAGAGAGAGATGACTTTGTTTTCTCAATGATGCCTCTTTGAACTTGTCAGGTAAGGAAGGAGTAAGATTTTATTCAGTGTTAAATTATCTTTTTGAAGATGTTTCTTGTGAATTTTGTTGGAAGAACGAATTGGTAGTCGGTTTGTTTACAAGTTTTGGCTAAACAAGATATTGAAGGATTAAGTTTGCATAAGACGAGTTAATACATGAATTAAGACATACAATAATTGTCATTAAGTTTAAACCTGAATTAAGTGATCTAATATATTGTGCATAAAAGGGGTTTAAGATATTAGATGTGGATTGCTTTTGTAGATCTAATAATCTGTTTCGTTAACATTAACAATTTGTTAATGGATTATGAATCTTGTATGGATGGCCCCTACCGAATGGGTTAGATATAGGGGCATAGCTAGAATTCAAAATTATCTAGGGCTGACAGAATCGAAAACCTTGAGAATTTAAGTATCAAGAATTGTGAGTAAATGAGTAAAATTGATTAATTGACCATCTTTATATAAGATTTTCTAGAGGATGAAAAATAAATACATTTGGTAATATATTAATATACGTTAAATAAAATTATGAGATATAACTTATATTTGCATATCTAGACTTATGTTGCTCGTTACCTGAGAAAGCAGTGACCACCTCACATACGCCCCTTTGCAAAGTGATTACACGCTGAGAAAGCTGTTGTTAGTTGCCTCGGGAGGCAGTGTTCATCTTGCGTGCAATCACACACGAAGTAGTTACTGATCGCCTCGCAAGGTAGTGCCCGCCTTATGAGCGCCTTGTCAACCATCTCTTGTGACGGCAATGTTTGTTGGCTCTTTGTCAGCGACGAAATTAATAGATTAGAGAAAAATTAGAGAAAAAGAGACCTCACTATCGACGAATTCAAGATAAAAATATTAAACAAATTAGAATTAATATGTTTATTTATTTATAAATATAATAATTTTTATAAAATTTATCATTCTAATTTCCTAAGTTATTTTTTAAATTAATTATTTTTAATTTAATATTTTATCAATTAATAAATTTATAATTAATTAAAACAAGGAAGAAATAATCAATTTTTTTTTAAAAGGTGGGGCTGGAGCCCACCCTAGCCCAAGGGTGGCTCCGCCCCTGGGCATGCTCTCCTGTGGTCGCGTTATACAACTCAAAATATAACTTCGCAATCCAATCAAAGGCTCTCAATCTATCATTGAATTTATGTAATTTATTAAATCTCAATTTGATGACTGGCGCTCATGACGGTTCCTCTTGACATTGAAGACCTCACCATCAAAGTCTTTCATTGCCTTGATAATAGCCTTCGGGGTTATGGTACAACGAAAGGGCGACTAGTTATCATCCTAGACATTCGCGATTCGATTCCTATCTATGGTGTATTTTGTAGGAATTTTTCTTTCAAATAGAGCACAAACTCTGGGACACTGGGCTTTTGGACCGTCCGTCGCGAGCACTTCCCGATTTACCTTGGCGGCCAGTGAGAAACTTCCGTGGGACCGGACTGGTCGTCCGAGGTTAAAAAACCTCGTTAATAATTTTTCATTGCCTTGATGATGACTATAAGAATCTCGCCTATGTCATTCAAGCCCATAATAATAATATCATTTGAGGAACTTCATGAGAAGCTCCTCAATCATAAAGTCCGGGACACTATAAGGCTTACTATCATTTTTCCTCTCATTTTGCCCTCTTCTTTGGCCTTCACTATAATTATAAGCTCGTGTGCAAGGGTGGAGCCACCTTATGGCCTACCCGAGCTATAGCTCGGGGCCCAATGTCAATGACAGGGAGGTGTGACTAAATTTTTTATGAAAAAAAGAAAAAATATGTAAGAAAGTGAGGAAGATAGCAGGATAGAAAAGAGATGAAGTAACGGAGGATTTTTTTTGTCCGACCGTCGGGACTACAAATTTCCAAGCTCTGCCATTACTCATGTGAAACGTGTTATCGTTCGTAATATCCAAGGGGATTAGGAAAAAATTCTGCAACCTCCAAGCAGTATGAAGGTAGATGCTTTGAGTGCTCCCGTCACAAAAATAAAAGAAGACGAGATTAATGTTTTGAAAGCTTCCCTCCCAAGACATTGTAGGTTTTCTTGTAATGAACACATGTTCTAATATTGTGGCACCAACCTCCACACTAGCATTTTTAATGTTCGCAATTTAGTAATTTGTCTCTAAAACTTTTAATAATAATAGTATTTGTTTTTAATAATTCAGTGTCTAAATTTTACTTGATTAATCTTGAAGATAAACATCTTCTCCTAATTTTTTTAATAAATAATATTTATCTATAAAATTCTTATGAAACTAATAAAATAGATAAAGTAGCTCTCAAAATGAGTAAATAAAATTTTTAATGTTGAGCTTACTAACCAAACAAATAAATCTTTTAATATTAAACCCCCTAACCAATCAAATAAAATGTAAACTCAAATTAAGAAATTAATAACATCTAAACGAATCAAACTCACGTCAAATTTAATCCAACTTAATCTCAATAAAAATATAAAATCAAACTTAAATAATTATTTCAATAACTTTACTTGATTATTTTACCAAATAAATTTGAATAATGTAAAATTTATCTAGGCTCATTTATAAATCAAATCTATGATCAATATTAGTTGAGTCGAGTCTAAGTCCTATTTATTTAAAAAATATGGGGAAAAAATGCATGCCAATGATATCGAGGATAAAAAAAAGTATTGTTGAGAGAAATAAAAAAGGTAAGGTTTCTTTTCCATGGAGTGGAAAGTAATTAAGAGAATTTGTCTTGTGGTGTTTGAGTATCCCACGGTATGTTTATTTGGAGGTGAGGAGTAGAGGGAATAAAGTAGATTAAGACACGAAAATTAAAATAAAATCATATTTCACTACTTTTGTTCTACTTTATTCATATGATTTACTTAGAACTTCATCACAATTTGTGATGTTTTACACATAAGTGCTTTAGAACTTCCCTTCAACCTCTCCTCCTCGATCCCTCCTCCTACTCTAATTTTTTCTTCTTTCATCTTTGGTGCCTCGTTATGTTGAGCTTCTCAATACACTATTAGAAAAACTAAAGGATGAATATTAACAACGATAAAATATCATTATTATTGATAGTTCAACAACGACGGGATTTAATGCCCGTCGATGATAAATTGTGCATCAACGATAGTATTTTGTCCTATTGTTATTGCTTTATCTTAATGACTATTTTATTTTGTCATTAATGTTATGCCTTTAACGATGAAATTTCTCCCGTCACTATTGCAAAATCTTTAACGACGAGATTTCATCTTGTCGTTATTGCAAGACTATCTCCTAATCTAACGGTTTAGATCAAATATTTTGACATAAACAAATCAAAGATGTAAACCAAATATTTTAACTCACACAAAACCTTAATTATTCTATCTCAAATAAAATAAAATGAAAGCAGATCAACTCCTCGTAACCCAACCCCAACCCTCGTAACCCTCATAACACCGAGTCCCATTGCCATCCCACATCGAATCTTTGCGCGCGCAGACTCTTCATCTTCTCGTAGTTCTGCCATCGAGTTAGAGAGACTGATAAGTCCAGTGGGTGGCAGGGAACCCCTATCTCGTCCATGCCCCCATCCGTCTCTACTACTTTACACATGCTACAATGGCTCCTGACCTTGCCTTCCTTGTAGTTCTGCCGTTGCAGAGAAGATCAAGAGATAGGCAGTCCGCGACAATCTCCAAGGTTCGATATCAAGTGAGATATTTTTCTTTCTTCCCTTCTATTTCCCCCTCTATTTCCTCTTTGTTTTCTACAGTAAGGATTAGAATCTGATTATTTGAACAGTAGGTGGGCCCATGTTTGCTTAAAAAATGAGTAATATCTCCCTTATATGACTGGCAATCTGAATCTTGTCTACATTATTCTCAACACAATAAATATAAATACAAGCCTCACACGGCTGACAACACAATCATATATAGTACAATACCACAACCACGTATTTAATAATGAAATAAAATATAGCCATCAACTCCGTAAAATCTAACTTTGAATAAAACTATTCACAGTACAAAGTCAATAGAAAATAAAATATAATTCCTAATGAAAAATAAAACTAAAGAGACAATTAAGGACAAGACTACTAAAAAAATATGAAACAACTAAAAATACTCAAGGTTGGGGACTGGTAGATGGATCCTCTTCTAGGTATTGGTGCAATTATGCTCCAAATATTATTTACATTTGATGTTTGGTTAAATGAGTTTAAGTTAGACAATGTTGGTGATCTAATATAAAAATTGAGTAAGCAGGTACAAAGAAAGTCCAGTATGAAGTCTTGGCAAGAGAAGGCTTAGCATGACAAAGCCGAGGGAAACACCTCAAAGCAAGCACAAGGATGAGGAGTTGAGGGCTCAGAAGCATCCAAGGGCACAAGGTTGATGGAAAGTATTTGAAGGCTAAGTCAGGTTGGGCAGCAATATATCAGTCGACTGATTCAGGAGTCAGTCGACTGATATCAGATTCTGGACCAAATAGAAAGATCAGTCGACTGATAAGAGGATTAGTCGACTGATGCCAATCAGAGAGATGAGTCGACTGGGTCAGTCGCCAGTCGACTGCTAGGTTACCATTGCACACTGATAGTAGAAAATCGAACATAAGCTACAGTGACCGTTGAAGCACATCAATCGACTGATGCTAATATTAGTCGACTGATGTCGAGGAAAGTATAAATGCAAATTTTTGAGCTTGAAAAAGACACAACTTAATCTTCTCATCTTTCTTGCACGTTCTGAAGTCTCTAAGCTTTCAAGTTCTCAATTTCTTCCTCTAAAAAATCATTCTAATCTTGTAAGAGGAAGATATCATCTTGTAAGAGTTTCTTCACCTTCAAGCTTGAATTCAAAAGGAGAAGAGCATAGTAGAGATTGATTGTGTGAGTGTGGATCCTTGGATTAATCACCTTAAGGAGGTGGAAACCAAGTAAATCAAGGGAGTTATCATTGCTTTAGTTGTTCTTGATTTTGTCTCTATTCTTCTTGTGCTTCTGCTAACAATTTGTAGACAAAATCGAAGTGGAGCTATTCATCCCCCCTCTAGCTAGACGCAAAGGTCCTAACAAGTGGTATCAGAGCTTGGATCGTCTCGGTAGAACTCATTGTCAACCGAAGCATCATGATGGCGTTTCAAGAGGGATATAACACCGCTCGACCACCTTTCTTTGATGACAAGGATTTCGTATATTGGAATGGTAGGATGGAGTATTACTTGGTGAATGATATTGAAAATTAGTTTAGTGTTGTAGATGGTTTCGAGAACCCCAAGAATGAGTTCAGAGCACCTCTTCCAACCAAGGAGTGGATGAAAGAGGTGTCTAAGAAAGCTCAAGCAAATGCAAAGGCCATAACTACTCTACAATGTGGACTTTCCAAGAAACAATTGAACAAGGTTGGACTATTTAACTCTGCTAAAGAGCTTTGGGAAAAGTTCATTGAGTTAAATGAAGGATCAAACAAATTAAGGAGAGCCAAGAGAGATCTCTTGGTGGGTCATCTTCAAACCTTCACCATGAAGACCAATGAGACCATGAGTTAAATGCATAAAAGATTCAAAGAGATAGTAAATGATCTTCATGTAATATGTGAGAAAATTAAAAATCGGGATCTAGTAAGGTATGTTCTTCAATCATTTCCTAGAATCACCTTATGGGCATCAATAGTTGATGCATATAAGGTTTCTAGAGAACTTTCAAGAGTTAAGTGAGTTTGAACCATATGAATAAGCTAACATGTCTTCAAAAGAGAAAAGCATAGCTCTTGTTGTAGAGAAGAAGGAGAAGAAGAAGAAAAAGAAAGAGAAGAAAGAAGGATCTTCATCATCCAAGTCCGATCAAGAGTCTTCGGATAGCGATGACGAGATGTCGGCTAGTGAAGTGGCTCATTATGTCAAGAAGATGATGGGAAGAACAAAAAAATTTACAAGGAGGGATGTGAAGAAGATGTTTTAACCTTCAAAAGGTAAAAATGGTCAAAGTTCAAGTTTTAACACTAATGTCATTTGTTATCAATGCAACAAGAAAAGACACATCAAGCCAAATTTCCCGGAATTGAAAAAGAAAGAAGAAAAGAAAAAGAAAAAGAAAAAGAAGGAGAAAAAGGAGGCAATGGTGGCTTAAGCTACATGGGACACACCAAGCATTGACTCATCGGATGAAGATGAGCTATGTCATGTCTGTTGGTGCAAAATGCATCAGACATGAATACTCAACCTCTAGTATTTCGATGTTTGACAATATACTATGGTCTGGTCAAAATGATCAAGGGTTAAGCCAAACAAAACCTGATGTTTGGTAGGGTAAACCCAGACTTGATAAGTTTGACCAAAGGACTAGCCAAACATGAGCTGATGTTTGGCAGAGTTATGAGAACCCAGGGTTGGTCAGTTTGACCAAGGGATAAGCCAAACAAGACTTCATGTTTGGCAGAGAGATTATACTTATTTAAACTGAGTCAAACAGGACTTGATGTTTGGCAGAAAGAAATCTAGTCAGGATAAGATGACTAACAAAGAAGTCCTTATCGAGGCACGAAATCCTGGTGAGTGAAACTAGGTCCTAGTGAGTGAAGCTAGGTGAACGAAGTCCTGGTGAGTAAAGCTGGGCAAGAAGTCTTGACCTGCAGGGTTGAGCACGAAGTCCTAGCCAAGGGTTGAGCACCGAAGTCTTAGTCCAGGGGACTGAGCACGAAGTCCTGGTCGGGGATCGGACACGAAGACTTGGCCAAGCGAGGACTACGAATAGAAGTAGAGACGGGTCAAGGATCGGACGTCTCGAGATCTGCAAGTCTCAGAGGCCGAGCATGAAGTCTTGGTCCGGGGGACCGAGCAGAAGACTTTGTCGAGCGGGGATCACGGACAGAAATTGAGACGATTAAGGTCGAACTTCGTCGAGTTCCGAGTTCTCGGAGGCCGATCAAAAGTCCAACCGGAGGTCCCGGTTGGAAAAGGTAGCTTCTCTAGATCGGAGTAGGTGAAAGACGCGTTCCTTGGAAAGTGGAATAGTAGGCGTCGGTTCGACCTAGGATTTCAGTTGAAATCCAAAAGTCATAACCAGACAACTCTAGCTGTCAATCAACTAAGGCATAATATTGTTTGTCTATTTGTTGTGTGTTTTGTTGTCTTGCAGGTACCTGGAGTTGGAGGCAATATAGGAGAACAAACCAAAACAAAGGCTGGGAAAAAGGTTCCCAGGCGCCTGAATGGATTCAGGCGCCTGGGGTTCCAAGCGCCTAAATCCATTCAGGCGCTTGGGATGGGAAACTTATCCCTCCGTCGAGTTCGCCGTTTGGATCAGCTTGGACCAGTTATTAGGCGCCTCAATGAGCTCTAGGGCGCCCTAATACTGTGTATAAATAAGGTGTCAACCCCTCAGTTGAGATATCAAGTTTCATATCTGCTTACTCATTCGGTGCGAAGAAAAAGTGCTCAGACGAAGATCTGCGACCAAGGAGGCTCCAGGAGGAAGTGTGCGACGTTTCGGAGTTCCAGATTGGTCGAGATCGTCTACTTGTTTGGTTTGATTTTATTTATAAGTTGTATTTCAGTTTATTTACTTGTGCTTGTAAAAACAAACTATAATACGGGTTTTCTTCGTCTCTGAAAATTCCGGAAAGGAGACCACTAGTGGACTTACGCCGAATACATATGTCTTGGACGTATTGACCCTGGGGGGTTGGGAACCAAGTAAATAAATTCTGCGTGTCTGTTATTTTTGTTTACTTTTATTATTCCGTTGTGCTACTAACGATTTAATTACAAAGTTGAACGAACGAAAGAACTCAAAGACGAAATGAAGCAGGAGTCGATATTCACCCCCCTATCGACGCCACTGATCAGCAAGTGGCTCTGATCAGACTCATCGCCGAAGGAGTAAGAAGGCCAGGAACTGACGGTAAGTTAAGGGTGAAAGAGGTACAATTTAAATTATGTCTAATTTTAAATTTCATATAATTTGTTTTAAGTGCAGGGAAAGAGGACACTACAAAAATAAGTGTCCTACTCGTCAGATTCGTACGTCAGCACCGACGGCAACGAATGTACCAACGTCAGGAGTCCAGAGGGACAAAAGTCATATTCAATGTTTCAAGTGCAAAAAGTATGGTCATTACAAGAACCAGTGTCCAGACTGGAAAATAACCCGATCCATAATGCCAAAAAATGTGACAAAGGTAATGGAGGTACGAAAAGTTAATTTATGCAAAGGTTTTTTAAAATTCTTGCAAAGTTAGATAATTCTTCTGATAATTTAAATAATTATGTTGATTTTCTTGTTAAGTTAGATTATTTACACAATAAATTTAATATGTTAATGATAAATTAGTTGATAACAAATCTAAATCAAATATAGACAATATTAATATATTGAATATCAACTCCTTTATTTTAAATATTAATGCCACAATTTTAGAAATTAATTCTAACATCTTAATTAATAATCCTGAAAATCACTTTACTTATACTGAAGATAATTTTGATAATCCAGAAGATAATGTTGATAATTTTGATGATAATACTCAACCCTTTATTATTAATTCTGAAGATAATCTTAGTAATTCTGATGATACTACGCAAACCTTAATTAGTAATCCTAAAAATTATTCTACTTATTTTAAAGATAATAAACAATTTTAATTAATAATTCTGAATATAACTCTGAAGATAAAGATGAATTTATTAAAATTGAAGCTATAATTAAAAAGATTTATAAGAATTCAAATAACACAGAAGTATTAAATAAAATTTAAAATTTAAAAACAAAAGAAATAATGATGCAATTAGTCTCAAAATTAATTCTTAACAACTTAATCTTAATTAATTTTTAACAACCTAAATCTTAATTAATTCTTAACAACCTAAATCTTAATTAATTCTTAACAACTTAAAATCTTAATTTAAAAACTTAATTTTTAATTAATTCTTAATAACTTAAATCATATTTAATTCTTAAAAACTTAATTCTTAATTAATTCTTAACAACTTAAATCTTAATTAAATCTTAACAATTTAAATCTTAATAACTTAAATCTTAATTAATTATTAACAATTCAACTTTAATAACAAACTCAATCCTTCATTCAAAATTCAAAATTTATACAAAATCTACGAACTAAATTCCAATTAATTACCTTCAATTATGAAACTAAATAAAATTCTACGCAACTGGAACAATCAATGATAATAAATATGTCAAAGTGGATTGATATATTCGCGGGTTCACACACTCTATATCAAATCGAGAATTTGATAATTTATTAGAAATCTAATTAAAATGATTTGACTTGATTGAAACATGCATAACTGTCATGCTCATGCATCTGTTTATTTTTCTTATATATATCTGTCATGTCATTCATGTTAGCTTACTTTTGTGCTTAACTTAGAATGGCTAGATAGGAAAAAAGATAGTTTGACACTTGCCTAATATAGTACTAGCGTGGGACGAGATGATAGTACGTTAGCGAAGCTTGGTCTAGGAAGTTAGGAAGGGTAAGGAGTACCCAATTTGATCGACCTAGCTAAGTGGAGCTAACCGAAGCTATCTCGTCACATCGTAGATTAGTTAAACCAAAGTTTCTCAAAGAGTAAATCAAAAGTATTATTTCTTTAAAAGGCTTTGTCTAAGGAACGGGTTGTTGATCCAATAAGGCTTAGGCCAAAGAAGACCCCTGTACCTCGCCAAGATTTAGAAGCCAATTATTAAAATTTACTTTTAAGTTACTAATTGTTAAACTTGAATCTAACTATTAGTCAAGCAATTTATAAAATTAAATTGAGAAAAATTATTCAAGCATCTCACAATACCCATAAGGCAACCATGATTGTTTGCATTGTGACATTCAGAATGGGTGAGATGATAAGGACTAATCAATTGATAAATGTTCTCAAAATATTTTCAAAATACTTAAACTATTTTCTTAAAAACTATTTTTGAAATAATAATTAAACATAATAATGTTTTAATAAATTTC
The DNA here is from genome assembly GCA_024364735.1 of Boesenbergia rotunda. Taxonomy (NCBI): domain Eukaryota; kingdom Viridiplantae; phylum Streptophyta; class Magnoliopsida; order Zingiberales; family Zingiberaceae; genus Boesenbergia; species Boesenbergia rotunda. Next base: position 382,652 of record JAGFNQ010003797.1, on the reverse strand, counting down.
ATGGTTGATTGTGTGTACCTATAAATATATTTCAAAAATTATATATCTTTGAAAGTTGTTTGACCTGCACTTAGACACAAATCCTCTAGTTCAACAATAAAGCCCCTTAAGACACTTAGGTAGAGTTCATTGTAGTTAACAAGGGTATCCAGGGAGTGTCAAGTTCAGGGGGAGTCATTGCTTATCGTTTTTTTTGAAAATCTAATCTTTCAAAAATTACATCAAAATGATTTGCTTAAAAATTTAACTCCTCTCAATGTGCCCTTCGAAAAATGGTATTTCAAAATTTATTATGTCTTTCAAAATATTTTTTTTAAAATACTTCTTCAAAGTTATTATATTTTTCGAAAGGAAGCTTAAAAGTACTTTAAAAAAATACTTCTTCACTTTTGATTATATCTTTCAAAAATGCTTTAATTACTCTTATGATTTGGATAAACTCTAAAGACACATAGGAAATTTTTCTTATAATCTACAAGAATTCCTAAGATTGTGTCAGGCTTAAGGGGAATCCTAATTAAAAGAAATTTATATACCTCTTCTTTTGATTACTTTAAATTGAAAAAAAAATATTATGTAATTCTTTTTGTTTGAACCAAATTCTAAGACTCAGAGGAAGATTAACTTATGGTTAACAAGTTTCCTAAGACTGTGTCAAGTTTAGGGGGAGTTCAAATTAAAAGAATTATTAAAAATTCCAGAAATACTATACTTTCAAAAATACTCTATCTTTGTAAGTATAATATTCATTCTTTTTCCAAAACATGTATTAAAAAACTTTTTCATCTTTTGAACATCATTGAAAATCTTTGAAAAATTATTTGAGTTTGGAAAAATCTTCAAGACACATAAGAAAGTTTTCCTTGTAGTTAACAAGGTTTCCTAGGATTGTGTCAGATTGGGACGGAATCCAAATCCAAAAATTTATTATTTTAAAAAAATTAATATACCTTATTTTGATTAGAAAATCTCTACGACACAGGAGATTTTCTTTTGGTCAATAAGATTCCTAGGATTGTGTCAGATTTAGGGAAGTTCAAATTAATAAAGTAAATCTTATCTTTTCAAATTCTTTTCAAGTACTTAGTGACTTTTAGAATATTTTCTGAAAAAATTACTTAATTTTTTTAAAAAAGAAAAGCGAGATTTTTGAAAATCATGTTTTTTTCATAAATCTTAAGTATTTTCAAAAATTCCTTTCACATTCATATATTGTTGGTGCAAATTTTTAAAATCTTTGTATTTATTTTTGATGTCTGTCAAAGGGGGAGAGAGTACCTTAGGTTAGATTTTTTTCGATTTCTCCAAAGTTTTGACCTAGAACCCTTAGACTAAATCTAACTTAAGATTATTGTCAAACATAAAAAAGGGGGAGATTGTTAGTGCAAAAAGCATCAAACATGAACAGTCAACCTCTAGTGTTTCGTTATTTGACAATATATTATGGTATGGTCAAAATGATCAAGGATTAAGCCAAACATGACCTAATATTTGGTAGGGCAAACCCAAGCTTGATCAGTTTGACCAAAGGGCTAGCCAAACAAGACCTGATATTTGGTAGAGTTATGAGAAACTGGGGTTGGTTAGTTTGACTAAGGGATAAGCCATACAAGACTTAATGTTTGGCAGACGGAAGTCTAATCAGGATTAAGATGACTAGCAAAGAAGTCCTTATCGAGGCATAAAATCCTGGTAAGTGAAGCTGAGTCCTAGTGAGTGAAGCTAGGTGGACGAAGTCCTAGTGAGTGAAGCTGGGCAAGAAGTCTTGACCTACAGGGTTGAGCACGAAGTCCTAGTTTGGGGAATTGGGCACGAAGTCCTGGCCAAGGGTTGGGCACCGAAGTCTTGGTCCAGGGGACTAAGCACGAAGTCCTGGTCGGGGATCGGGTAATGAAGACTTTGCCAAGGAGGACTACAGACAAAAGTAGAGACGGGTCGACGATCGAACGTCTCAAGATTCGGGAGTCTCGGGGGCCGAGCACGAAGTCTTGGTCTGGGGGACCGAGCACAAGACTTTGCCGAGCGGGGATCGCGGACAGAAGTTGAGACTGATCAAGGTTGAACGTCGTCGAGTTTCGGGTTCTCGGAGGCCGAGCAAAAGTCCAATCGGAGGTTCCGGTTGGAAAAAGGTAGCTTCTCCAGATTGGAGTAGGTGAAAGATGTGTTCCTCGGAAAGTGAAACAGTAGGTGTCGGTTCGACCTAGGATTTCGGTTGAAATCCAAAAGTCAGAACCAGATAGCTCTGGCTGTCAATCAACGAAAGCATAAGATTGTTTGTCTGTTTATTGTGTGTCTTGTTATCTTGCAGATGCTTAGAGTTGGAGGCAAGATAGGAGAACAAACGCAAAACAAAGGCTGGGAAAAAGATTCCCAAGCGCCTGAATCCTAGGCGCCTGAATGGATTCAGGCGCCTGGAACCCAAGCGCCTGAAAGCAATTCAGGCGCCTGGGATGGGAAACTTATCCCTGCGTCGAGTTCGCCGTTTGGATCAACTTGGACTAGTTATTAGGCGCCTCAATGAGCTCTAGGGCGCCCTAATACTGTGCATAAATAGGGGTGCCAACCCCTCAATTGAGATATCAAGTTTCATATCTACTTGCTCATTCCATGTGAAGAAAAAGTGCTCAGACGTAGCTCTGCAACCAAGGAGGCTCCAGGAAGAAGTGTGCGACGCTTCGGAGTTCTAGATTGGTCGAGACGTCTACTTGTTTGGTTTGATTTTATTTACAAGTTGTATTTCAGTTTATTTACTTGTGCTTGTAAAAACATAAGATGGGTTTTCTCCGCCTTCGGAAATTTTGGAAAGGAGACCACTAGTGGACTCACGGCGAGTACATAGGCATTGGATGTACTGACCATGGGGGGTTGAACGAACGAAAGAACTCAAAGATGAAATGAAGCAGGAGTCGTTATTCACCCCCCCTCTATCGACGCCACCGATCCTACAATGTCACGAGACACATGACATTTATGGCTTTTGAAGATGACAAAGAAACTTCAAGTGAGGAGGAAGCTTTCAAGTGAGGCGAAGTTTCAAGTGAAGAGAGGTCAAGTGATGAATTGTCATATAGCGACGATGAGGTAAAAGAATCTCCCAAAATTGAATTTCTTTATAAAACTATTGTTTATCTCAAGAATGCTTTGGCTAAGCCACAATCTAGGGTTAAGACATTAAAAGGAGAACTTAAGTCTATTAGGAATAATGCATGTATGCATAGTGAATCAACCATGCCTAAGGAAGAAAATAACAATTTGAGAAATCAAATTATTGACTTATGAACATATTTAGAGAATTTTATGAATAGGTCAAAGTATCTTGATATGATTCTTAGTAGTCAAAGAGCCATCTACAACAAGGCCAGATTAGTGTATAAACCTAATACTAAAGAGGGTGCCTATATTTCTCTTATATAAAGAAATGGTACACCTAAGAAGCAAATCATTAAAAGCAATGTAAAACAAGCTTGGGTCCCTAAGAAGTATTTGAATGTTATTATTGGATCAAGTGCATGGGTACCAAAAGACTATGTGTTTCATGTTGTTTAGGTAGAAGAAGAGAAGGATTCAAACATGTGGATTGTGGATAGCGGTTGCTCAAAGCACATGACCGGTGATATGAGCAAGTTCTCCACAATTGACTACATAAAGAAAAGAACTATATCTTTTGGAAATAGTGAGAATCTCAAGATTATAGGTAGATGTACAATTGAGGTAAAACTCTAACTAGTACTTCTTTACCATTAGAATTGTTGCATTGAGATCTTTTTGATTGTCATAGTACTCCTTCATTAGTAGGAAATAAATATTGTCTAGCGATTGTTGATGATTTATCTAAATACACTTGGGTCTACTTCATGAAATATAAGGATAAAACTCTAAAAATAATCATAGGATAAACCAAATTAGGAGTAATCATAGTGGAGAGTTTGAAAATTCAAACTTCTCTAGTTTTTGTCTAGAAAATGGGTGCAAACATGAATTTTCTTATCCTAGAATACCTCAACAAAATGGGGTTGTAGAAGAAAAAAAAATCGAGCTTTGCAAGAAGCAGCTAGAACTATGTTTAATGTTTATTCTTTACCTAGCTATTTTTGGGCGGAAGCGGTAAATATCGCTTGTTATATCCAAAATCGTATTTTAATTGATCGATTTTTAGCAAAGACACTATTTGAATTATGGAATGGAAAAATTCCTAAAATTTACTATTTTAAAGTGTTTGGTTGCAAGGTTTATATTTTAAATACCAAAGATGATTTAAGAAAATTTGAGTCTAAGACAGATGAAGACATTCTAGTTGGGTACTGATATACTAGTAGAGGATATAGAGTATACAACAAAAGGACTCAAATGATTGAGGAGTCATCTAATGTTGAATTTGATGAGTCTACTAGCACTTACCCTAGGAAATCCTCCATTAACAAGGATATAGATGAAAGAAATCAAAACATTATCCAAGAAATTCAAAATTTATACTTAGGGGGTATTGATCAAGGGGGAGGAAGAAGTGCTTCGGATGATGAAAGAGACAATGATCATTATGATGTTGATGAGCTCATAATCTCTAGGACATTAAAGCATCATCAAGATTATCCTATTGACCAAGTAGTTGGAGATGTTGCACAAGGAGTAAGGACTAGATCCTATTTTAGATAACATACTAGTCAAATTGCTCTAATATCATATCTTGAACCAAAATCGATTGATGAAGTCCTAATTGATACGGATTAGATCCTAGCAATGTAAAAAGAGTTGAACTAATTTGAGAGAAGTGAAGTGTGAGAATTAGTCCCAAGACCCAATGATAGTACAATTATCACAACAAAATGGGTCCTTAGGAACAAGTTGGATGATCAAGGGAGAGTCACTAGAAACAAGGCTAGGTTAGTAGTTAGGGGTTTCAATCAAGTTGAGGGACTTGATTATGATAAACTTATGCGCCCGTAGCTCGATTAGAGTCCATCCGGATCTTATTGGGATATGTCGCTCACCAGAGCTTTAAACTTTATCAAATGGATGTGAAATCGACATTTCTTAATAGATTTATTAAGAAAGAAGTTTATGTAGAGCAACCACCCGATTTTGAAAACATAGATTACCCAAATCATGTTTGTAAATTAAAGAAAGTCTTATATGGGTTAAAACAAGCTCCCCGAGCTTGGTATGAAAGACTCTCATCCTTCCTGATCTCTAAGGGTTTTAGAAGGGGAACAATTAATCCAACTCTATTTAGAAAGTTAAAGATAAAGACATTTTTATTGCCCAAGTTTATGTTGATGACATTATTTTTTGTTCAACAAATAATGAGCTTCTTCATGAATTCATCAAACACATGGAAAATGAATTTGAAATTTCTATTTTAGGATCGGTGGCGTCGATAGAGGGGGGGTGAATATCAACTCCTACTTCGTTTTTTCTTTGAGTCGTTCGTTCGATCAACTTCATAACAAATCGTTAGTAGCACAGCGGAATAATAAAAAGTAAAAGCAACAAACAGTAAACATGTAGGATTTATTTACTTGGTTCCCAATTCCCAGGGTTAGTACGCCCAACACCTATGTACTCGACATGAGTCCACTAATGGTCTCCTTTCCGAAATTTTCGAAGGCGGAGAAAACCCGTCTTACAGTATGATTTTACAAGCACAAATAAATAAAGTTAAGTACAACTTGTAACTAAAAGCAAACCAAACAAGTCGACGATCTCGACCAATCTGGAACTCCGAATCGTCGCGCACATCCTCTTGGAGCCTCCTTGGTTGCAGAGCTTCGCCTTGAGCACTTTTTCTTTACATGGAATGAGTAAGCATATCTGAAAACTTGATCCTCTAACTGAGGGGTTGACACCCCTATTTATACACAGTATTAGGGTGCCCTAGAGCCCATTAAAGCACCTAATAACTGGTCCAAGTTGATCCAAACGACGATCTCGACGCAAGGATAAACTTCCCATCCCAGGCGCCTGAATCCCTACTCAGGCGCTTGTGAAGTTTTTCCCCAGGCTCTTGTTTGTTTTGCGTTTGTTCTCCTATCTTGCCTCCAACTCCAGGTACCTGCAAGACAACAAAACACACAACAAACAGACAAACAATCTTATGTCTTAGTTGATTGACAGCTAGAGCTGTCTGGTTCTGACTTTTAGGTTTCACCCGAAACCCTAGGTCGAACCGACGCCTACTGTTCTACTTTCCGAGGAACGCGTTTTTCACCTACTTCCAATCTGGAGATGTTACCTTTTGCCAACCGGACCTCCGGTTGGACTTTTGCTTAGCCTTCGAGAACTTGGATCTCGAGATGTCCGACCTTGACCCGTCTCTATTTCTGTCCGCGATCCCCGCTCGGCAAAGTCTTCTGCTCGATCCCCCGGACCAAGACTTCGTGCTCGACCTCCGAGACTCTCGGATCTCGAAACGTCCAATCCTCAACCCATCTCTACTTCTGTCCATAGTACTCGCTTGGCAAAGACTTCGTTGCCCGATCCCCGACCAGGACTTCGTGCTCAATCCCCTGGACCAAGACTTCGGTGTCCAACCCTCGGCCAGGACTTCGTGCCCAATTCCCCGAACCAGGACTTCGTACTCAGTCCTCGGACCAAGTCTTCTTGCCCAACTTCACTCACCAGGACTTCATCCACATAGCATTACTCACTAGGACCCAGCTTCACTCACCAGGATTTCGTGCCTCGATAAGGACTTCTCTGCTAGTTATCTTAATCCTGACTAGACTTCTTTCTTCCAAACTTCAAGTAAGTATACTCTCTCTACCAAACCTCAAGTCCAGTTTGGCTTAATCCCTTGGTTAACTGACCAACCCTGGGTTCTCATAACTCTACCAAACATCAGGTCCTGTTTGGCTATCCCTTTGGTCAAACTGACCAACCCTGGGTACTATTCTTTCTGCCAAACATCAAATCATGTTTGGCTGATCCTTTGGTCAAACTGATCAAACCTGGGTTTACCCTACAAACATTAGGTCCTGTTTGGTTTAACCCTTGATCACTTTGACCAGAATTTGGTATATTGTTAAACATCGAAACACTAGAGGTTAACTGTTCAAGTCTGATGCTCTTTGCACCAACATCTAGTTGGAGAGTTGACTTTCTTTTTAGGATTGCAAGTCAAACAAACTAATGAAGGAACTCATGTCTATCAAACAAAGTATACTAAGGAAATTATCAAGAAATTTAATTTGGAAAATATTAAAGTAGTGTCTACTCCCATTGGAAATAATATCAAGATAGATAATGATCATGAGGGAAAATTAGTTGATCCAAAACAATATAGAAGCATGATTAGTAGTTTGTTATACCTAACCGCTAGTAAATCGAATATAATATTTACGGTAGGCATGTGTGTAAGATATCAATCTTGCGCCAAAGAATCTCACTTAGTAGTGGTAAAAAGAATGTTAAGATAGGGAACTCTCAATGTCAGTCTTTGGTACCCTAAAACTCAAAATATTGTTTTATTTGGGTATACCGATTCCGATTATGCGGGTTGCAAATTGGATAGGAAGAGACTAGTGGTGGATGTCAATTTCATGGATCTTCCCTAGTAAGTTGTAGTAGTAGAAAGCAACCATGTGTTGTTTTATCTACAACTGAGGCTGAATATGTGGCTATAGGTGGTTGTGTAGCTCAATTACTTTGGATAATGCATATCTTAGAGAATTATGAGTTTTATTACTCCAAGGTCAAAGTTTTATGTGATAATTTGATTAAAAATCCAGTGTATCATTCTAGGACAAAACACATTGAAGTGAAACATCACTTCATTAGAGATCATGTGGCAAGAGGTATCATTGAACTGCATTATGTTGAATCAAAATCTAACCTTGCCGACATATTTACCAAGCCTCTACCCGAAGCGGAGTTTACCTCTCTAAGGAGAGGACTTGGTATGTGCTTTGTAGAATTATAACATTAGTCTTGCATGACCTCATACTAAGATAATACCTCAATACATCACACAAAGACCCTAGGAAGTCTTGCTTTTGTATTTCTTCATTTGGCAATCATATGAGATGATAGGAAAGTGTGTTTTGGTTCATAATGTTGGTTATGATACATTACTTTGAACCAAAATGACATCTCGAGACGTTAATCCTTCGTTGGACCAATCATTGGGATAACTTGTGCACAATTGATGTGCACATAGTTCTTGAACATGATTGAAAATTTTAAAGTCATGAAACAAGTTTCATGACTTATGCCACTCTTCATGTTTATTGATTTGGAATGAATACCTATCGCATAAATAGATACACGGATTGCATTATGGCTTAATAACTGTGGATAAATCAAAACTATGACTTGATATTAAAGGTTAAGTGAACCGTGTAGATATGTTTAGGTTTTATGTCATTTTTTAGAATGGTGATGAATACATTTTTAGATGTATTTTTCCCAAGTACACACGGGTATCACAGATCTCTCCACAAAATTTGGAATTTTTTGGAGATCTGTGGATTTTTTGGTGTGTTTCTGAAATTCGGTCAGAAATGCTAAAATGGTTGATTGTAGGGTACCAGTCGACTGGTAACTGTATCAGTTGACTAGTAACAGTGTTGTCCAGATTTTTTTTCGATAGAGATCAGTCGAATGGTTCATGGATCAGTCAACTGATAATTCTGTGTCCTACATCAGTCGACTGACCCATGAACCAGTTGACTGATGCGTGCAATTCTTTAAAAGAACCCTCCACGCACAAGCAGCTAAAACTAGGTTTTCAGCACTGCCTCTCGTCGTCCTTCAACTTCCTTGCATTCTCCAGCCATTCCAAGGGTTTCAAAACTCTTAGACTCTCTTCCCTAACCTCTCTCCACTTCAAGAATCAAGTTTACGTACCAAAACCCTAGTTTCTCTAGCCATTTTCTTCCTCAACTTTCATGGAGAGAAGGTAACGATTTTGCAAGTCAATCCTTCTCGTTTATACCGAATTGCCACTAATCTTTCGCATTTTGCATGTTTATCTTATTTTCTTTCTTGATCATTGTCCTTTTGGTACATGCATTTTGCATTTGCATATTAGGGCTAGGCAAAAGCGTAGAGTTGTTGAGGGGACTTCCCAACAACCACCTCCTAAACCTATGGTTCACCGGTTTCATTTCGAGGTCGCCCGCCAACGATTTAAGAATTCCGACTTCACCTTGATGAATTATCAGTATCTTAATCGTTTTTATTTTGAAGAGATCACCCCTAATCATCACTTATTTTGGGCTAGATAAATTGGTAGGTTGCGCGCATTATATTAATATAGATCTCTGCAAAGAATTCTGTATTAATCTCCGTTGCATTAGTATTGATGGTATGACATATGAGTCCTTGATTGGGGGAGTCACCATGCCATTTACACCTAGAGTGTTAGGGTCATTTTTAGGATGTCGAGTGTCGGAGAACCTGTTCACATGCTTTCCTGAGGTCGTTGAGCCTTTCACGAGTTCATTCTCCCAAGTGTCTATTGACCAAATTCATAGGCATTATTTTAATAATCCTGGACCTCCACTTAAACACATTTTTGATGGTAATCGCATGTCAGTCGTCAGTAACATTCTGTATAAGATTGTTCTTGATTGCATCTTACCTATTGTCACTAAGGGGAGATCTAAGATCCGACTCCCTCATTTAGTCATGATGTATGCCTTAGAGCAGCGACTTGACGTTGACGTTGCTCTCCATGTATTTATATCCATTGTGCATATTTCGCGTCACGTCCAAACGAAGATCTACATGCCATTTGGTCATATTTTGATCGAATTCTTTGCATCTAGAGGTGTCGATGTTACTAGGGGTCAGCAGCATCAACATTCCAAAGACTTTGATCAGATAAGATCTCAGCAGCTCTCCTTGGCGCAGATTGAGAAGCATCAGGGTGTGATGGTTTGGCATCATGACCATGCACCTTCCGATTCTAACGACGAGGATGAGGACGTTGATGCTCCTGGTGGTGCTGCGCCTGGTATTGTACCAGCTATGACTACTGATGAGCGGATTACCCATTTGAAGGAGGTAGTCCAACAGGAGTTTCAGGGGATCCAACAGGAGCTTCAGGGATTTCAGCAGCGTCGGACTGCCATGTATGAGATGCTGCAGTACTGGGATTTAATGTATCAGGCCCCTCCTCCTTCTCCTCCCTGCGGTGATGTGTAGATGGCATGACTTAGATGTGATGATATTGTGAGTTTTTGGATTAGACATGTTCTTTTGTTTTATCTCAAACACCATAGACATTGTCCTAGTTTCTTGATATTGTTGGTTATGAATATTTGTCACACTACTTATGTTTATATATGCACTTTATGTCTTTTTCTTTAGTATGGTTTGTATGATTATTTATCCATCCTATTGCCTTCTGTTGTGAATTTTTTTTATCTAAGTCATATGTCTGTGTGGTGAATTCTTACTTGCTTTATAAAGAGGCAATATGGTTTAAGGGGGGAGCTTCCTTTAAGGTGGAGCTTTAATTATTTTTTTTACTCCCTCTATCTTTTAATTGTGTGGAAAAGAGGGAGAATTGGATAAGTTAAGTTAAATGAGCTCTATGATCATTCATATTTCTTTTAATGCTATCTGATCATGATATATTTAAAGACGTAACATAAATAAATTTGTCAAACATCAAAAAGGGAGAGATTATTGAAGCAATCATGCTCCAAATATTATTTACTTTTGATGTTTGGTTAAATGAGTTTAAGTTAGGTAATGTTGGTGATCTAACATGAAAATTGAGTAAGCAGGTACAAAAGAAAGTCCGGGTATGAAGTCTTGGCAAAAGAAGACTTCGCATGACAAAGTCGAGGGAAGCACCTCAAGGCAAGCGCAAGGATAAGGAGTCGAGGGATCCGAAGCATCCTAAGGCGCAAGGTTGATGGAAGGTGTTTGAAGGCTGAATCAGGCTGGGCAACAATGTATCAGTCGACTGATTTAGGAGTCAAGATAAAATCAATCTACTGAAAAAAAATAACCATGCATTTAAGATAAACAACAACTACAAAACTAAAGGAAAAGTATTCGCCTTTAATGTCGTCTGTGTATCGGAGAGAATCTCCGACGATCAATTGCACGTACCTGATTAAAGTTCTTTTGTCGAAAAGATATAGTTCAGCCACTGTTACAAATGACAAGTAGACAAATGACAAGTAGTTAAACTAAATTCTAGACCTAAATAGGACCATCTTAATTTGTAATGATCATTAATTACCCGTACTTAATGATTTGTTTTCGATTTAATCCCCAACATTGAGAGTAGGCTTAACCCATGAGTTTAACCCCAAAACTAATTCATGACCCAATCAACTCCAAAATCCTAAATGAAATTCGAATATAGCTATAACCCAAACTGATCTACGCAACTGAATTAGACCTAACTCCTACCTTGACTGATCCAAACCAACCTTTACTGTTCAATCTGATGCCTAGCTCATCCATGTTATTCAATACTATGCTAACAGTGAAACTCTCAGCAACACCCGAAGGTCAGAAAATCCAAACTACAACCTAAATCCTAAAATAGCACCCATTTACAATAGTATTGCTATCAAAGCAGTAAATCTAAATCTGAAAACAAACTAGTTCCTTAATATCCAAAGAGAAAAGCCCACACTTAATCAACAGCGGAACAAGTTAATGTTCATATGTACAATAATTGATCAGAAAACGAATTCCAAAAGTAATTCATCCATGAACGTCACATAATCCAAGTATCACACTACATCACTGCTCATCAAAACCAAATCATCTCTAACAACATCTAACCCGATTAAGACACTATATCGGAAATCAACTGATCAATACAAATCCGACTGTAGCAATTCTCAAAACAAAACACACACAGCCATCCTTACCTGATATTGGCAACCCAAACTGATGCGATCGGAAGGACCAAGTAGGAATCATGGCAACCTTGATCCGGCAATATTGATCCACGATCCTCAACACTGAAGCCCCCTCCTCATCGGGAATAAGCAACGATTAGAACCCTACATTAGCCAAAATTGGGGTGTGGGGGCTGTCAGCTCCGGCGAAGGGCAGGGGTCAAGGAGACTGGTGTCATCGTTTGCGTGGAGAAAACAGAAAGCTTCGGCGATGAGAAGGAGAAGAAAACCTATTAGGGCTTTTGGGACTACGACAGATGATTCGAAGAAGGCTATGTGGAAAGGGGAAGAAAAAGAAAACCATAAAGGAGGGGAAGATGATCGTCGTGGCAAAAAGGCGAATCGGTCACCCAGCGCCCCCCGCCAACCCTTCCCAGATCAACACGGAAGAGGTAAATCACGCCCGGATGCTGTGGCTAGCGAGGGGAAGATGATCGTGCGATGAGGGGGAGAAGAGGTAAGGGAAGATGATCGTGCGATGAGGGGGAGAAGAGGTAAGGTTATAAGTTACGGCAAAATTTTCAATTTAGCCCTCCTACTTTTGGTTATTGCAACTCGTCCCTTGATTTTGATTTTTAAGCAATTAAGCCCTCAATTTTTTCCGAGCGTTTAACATATTCTGACTTAGGTGATTTTGCTTCCTTCCCTTCTATTCCTCTTCTATTTCCTATTCGTTTGCTACCTTTGGTGATTCAATCATTTCCCTATGTAGTATCATGTTAGAAGCTTTTGGTTCTTTAGATATAGGTGGACGAGTGACATCATTTCATTCATGACATAATTGCAGGTTTAAAATTATTTGTAGTTAATTTTGAACGTCTAGTTATGCCACAATTTTTAGGATACTAATCAAATTTTTTAATATATGAAATATTTATCATTTTTTTAGGATAAGTTCAAAAATGATGGCATTGAGCTATATCATGAGGCAACCCTTAAACATATGCAACAATTATGGAAGAATTGGAGATGCGAGATGAACTCCAAATTTGTAAAACCATGCAAAACACGTCAAGAAGTCTTACAAAATGTTCCTAGGGAATGGATAAACAAGATTGGGAATGGTTGGCAACAGAATATTTTTTAAGTGAAAATTTTCAGGTTATTCTTATCCCATATTTTTATGTTATAAATTACTTCTTTAATTTAAATTTCTATTTTTTGTAAAAACATACTAATATTCATATAATTGCAGAAAATGAGTAAAACAAATGCACAAAATAGATCCTTAAAATATATGCCACATCGAACAGGAAGCAAGCCTTTTAGGCAATTGACATATGAAATAGTAGGACATGCATTATAAGGATTTTATATTATTTTAGACATAACATTGTGTCTTATTCAATATTTATAGGGAGGAAAAGACAGACAACCTCTAGATTTTGCATCAATGTTTTTTTAGACACGAAAAAGGGAGATCATATTGGGAGATCATACTCTTGATCTTGATGAAATGGAAGAACATGTGAGTATATAATATTTTAATTCATTTCTCCATATGATATTTGATTCATCATATATTTCAAAATCTTTTAACTTATTGAAGGATGAGATTTGCGAGGTCGTTCGAGAAGATTCTTCCTTGTCAGATATTCAACTTGTTGAGAAATGTTTTGGACTTCAACGACATGATCATGTGGTTGGCCATGGAGGAGTGAGGCCTAAAGATGCAAGAGGACATGTTGCTACTAAGCAAGAACTTCATCACGAGAATGTTACACTATGTGAGAAAATGAATAATATGAAATCTGAATTTAAAGCTTTCAAGGAGTTGATGTTGAAGAATTTACCGCCTAATGTACAAATGACTACATCAACTTTAGATACTATTGAAGATTAAATTAGTTACCTTAAATGTTTTATTATCTCTTGTTTATTACTTGATAATGAGAATGAATAGTTTTGTTCATTTTGAGTTGTTGATGCTTCATAGGTAGACAAGCTATTAGTAAGGAACAATAGCATGAAAGCTCATCTTGGTGATTGACTGGTATTCTTAAAACACTTTTCTTGTGCTATGCATATTTTCCTTATGCTTATTAATTGCTTAACTTTTCTTGTTCTATTAGAAAGTACTTATTAGTTTGCTTATGAGAATGTTTTAATACTTGGTTATCCATGCTTCTTACAATTAAACTTTTCTTCTTGGATGCCATCGTATGCTATGTAGACCATTCAACAGTTCTATCCAATGGCAATGGCACACTTCAGATTTTTTTTTTTTTTTTTTGACTTGCTGCACCAATAACAAAAGAAATAAGGTCTTTTAACTGCACGGTACACTTCTATGCGCATGGCTTTGTTTCAACTAAAACAAATGCATGGTCAGCTACATTTTAGATTTTAAATGTGAGAGGGGTTGGGAAGAAAGGTGTAACTGAATTGATTTGGGTACTACAATTTCATCTCATATTCAAGCTTCAAATAAAATATTGTATAAGCAATGTGGGACTGAAAACTATATATTCTAATACTCAAGTAATTTGTTTCTATGAAACTTTACAACTAAAAGCTCTCATTCCTATGTCACTTTAACCTTTACAACTAAAACACATGTTTCTGCAACTCTGAGTATCAAGTTTTAATACTTTTTTATGATGTCTACTTAAGATTTTTATCGGATCATTCTGTCTAGCACTTTGGCCTAAGATTTTGGTTGGATTATTATGCATGACACATTGACATGGTTGAAATACAATTGCAAAAAGGCTAAAGTTATTGTGATACTTTTTTTTTTGTATATTTTTTATGTATTGGAGTTTTGAAGGGAAATAACTTTTGGGAGCTTTTGAGGATGTTAACATTTTGCATATGAGGATGGTAGAGAAACATATTTTTGATGTAAATGAATGTTAATTTTGTTGGATGATGACTAGACATTGTGATATCAAATTTAATGATGTCGAAACAATCATCATTAACTACCAGATGATATTTTAACATATATGGTTGTTTGATTTTTAATATATTATGTTTTGATTTTCATTATATGGTGTTTTGATTTTTAATATATTGTGTTTTGATTTTTTGTATTGTCGTTGTTACTAGTAACGATGGTACATATGACCGTCGTTGTTGTCATCCAAGTTGGTGGTATATATGATTGTCGTTGTTGTTAGTAACGACGATAACTAAATCGCCATTGTTGTTAGTAACGACGGTAACTAAATCCATCGGTACTTTCACTAACGACGGTATCTAAACCCGTTGTTACTATCACTAACGATGGTAGTGAATACCATCGTTACAAGTTATTAACGACGGTACTTTATTTTCTGTCGTTAAACAACTATTGACGAGTACATTTATCTACAATTTCCTACGATATTTAATATCATCGTCAATGAGCTTAAATGACGGGAATTATCCCTTTAACGACGGGTCGTCGTTAAAGGTTCTTTTTTTTAGTAGTGATAAGAATCTCACATCATATCTCCCCTCTGCTAATCACCTCACCTTGGCAAGTGAGGAGTCTTTCACTTTAATTTAATTTCATTCAATCTATAAATGCAGCACTCAGATCTCTCGCCGCGTGAATTGCTCATCTTCATCCAACCAAACGAGTGTAATCTCTAAGCTAGTGAGTTCTTCACCCGTCTTCTTGGCAACCAATGATAGCATAAGTACTCTATACAATAACAATGACAATTAAGTCTTATCCCATTAGTATATAAATCCTTCTACATCATTGAACTCTATCCTCTACTATATCATCATCTCTATTTAAGTAAATTTTATCTTATTTTATTATTAATAACCAAGTATTTTTTTGGTCTTTTTTTCCTCATTCGATGTGCATGTTTGTTGTAGTTTCACGTTATCTAATTGGAATATTTATTGGTCGTCAAGTACATATTCGTATCATCTTAAACGTGTCTTTCGGAGTTTTTTCTCAATAGATATAACCTCAACTTTGTCTCTAATGATCTCATTTCTTATCACGTCCATCCTTGTATGTCCAGACACACATCCACCTTAACATCCTCATCTCTGCAACTCTCATTTTCTAAACATGTGCTTGAGTCATAGCCCAACATTCAGCTCCATATAACATAACAAGTTTAACCACCATTTTGTAGTACGCCCCTTAAGTTTTAAGGGTACTTTACGATCACATAGAACACCTGATGTTCTCCCCTATTTTAATCATGTTATTTATATTATATGTAAAACATCTCTTTCAATCCCTCCATTCTTTTGTAAAATGAACCTAAATATTTAAAGCTCTCAGTTTTAAACAACTTCTCATCTCCTATGTTAACAATTGTCTTATTACATCTAATATTGTTAAACTTAAATTTCATATTTTATCTTTATTCTACTAAACCCAAAACCATTCACTCCCAATATTTCCTACCAGGATTCGAGTTTAGCATTACACTTTCACGAGTCTCATCTAACAAAATAATATCATCTACAAATAACATACACCACAATTGCGTATCTTCAATGTGTCTAGTAAGTTTATTCATGATTAGTATCAAAAGATAAGGACATAGAGATGATTATTGATGCAACTCTATCTTTATAAAAAAATGATTTGGTTAATCCGCACGAGGTCTTCACTTTTATCATTACATCCTCATATATATCATTAATTAGTTCAATATATATTACGCTTACACCTCTTTTTTCTAGAATTCTCTATATAATTTCTCTTGAGACTCAATTTTTTTTTATGTCAACGAATATCATACGTAGATTTTATTTTTGTTCTCGATATTTTTCAATTAGTTGTTTGAGAAGATGTATAACTTCTATTGTTAATCATCCATATGAATCCAAATTGATTTCTAGTCACCGTGGTCTCCTTTCATAATCGTTTCTATTATTATTTTTCGAAAGTTTTATGGTATGACTAATTGGTTAAATACCTTTATAGTTTATATAATTTTGTACGTCTCCTTTATTATTATATAAGGGAACTAAAATACTTACCCTATGATGTCATAAATTGCAAGTGCACGATCTGTTATCAAGTAATAAAATATCGATCTATAGGGATTGTTGATTAAACACTAGATGAGGTTGAAAGGGCTAGTTATCTAGACAATCAAAAGTTGATGTGAGCTAGAGAGAGAGTTGAGAGAGAGAGAGAGAAAGCAAGTGATCAACGGGTGAAATCAGATTTGGGAAATGATTCTAGAATTTCAGTTTCGCTACAATGTTATTTGGTACTCTAAGTATTATTCACCTCCTTACCTCTATGTTTACTTTCTTGTAGGGACGCTAACCAAATAACCGATACAAACCCGTGAGGATTATACCGGAGTGCCCACCACAAACTCAACGTTATTAAGTAAAGTAGTAACACTAGAAACACCGCATAAAGAGTTACCTCCGTCACATGAGATCCCATAGGCATATGATCTAGATTACTAACTCTACTACATCAAATTGGTGCAAGCCCATTAACCTCTAGTTAGTTAATTCATTGTAGTGAATTGGCTCCCTTTCAAGACGATGACTTTAAAGTCTACTTAAAGGGCTACTCTCTGTCACATGAGGCACCACGGTCATACAATCTAGAGCATCTCTCTACATGGTGACCAGACCTTCACATCCTATTTTGTTCAACACGCACATACAATCAAGGAAGAACAAGAAGTAAACATATCATAGAATAGGGAAAGAAACAATTATATAGTTCACACATCAACATTCACATTATAGTTACTCCCTACTCTTAGAATCCGGAGATCTACTCCATAGGGAGAGAAATACAACAAAGAGACATGAAATGAGGCAATTTACAACACAAAATCACAATTGAGAAGAGAAGAATGCTTATCAATGTAATGTCAGCCTCCTTGGATGAATTCCTCACTTGGATAATGGACAGATCGTCAAGACAACTGCGGAAATGGATGTCTTAGGGTTCCCTAGAAAGGGGAGAACCTGTAAGTATCTTGGAATAGTTTTGATGTGGTTAACAAAGTCAAGTTAGGTCATGTTGGTTTGATGTCTTGTGTCTAAGTGAACAGGAGCCTAGGAGCACAAGAAGTCGAGCAGAAGACGTAGCAGATGAAAAGGATGGCACGGGAAAGGAGTTGATGGGCTTGGTGCATCCGAGGGACGAAAAGATTGTAGAATAGCACACCGGTGAACGAGAAGGACGTATGTGACGTCCGATGGACGAGAAGCCGAGGTGGAAGCCCATTCGAGAAGAAGGTTGGAGATGGGTTTAGGTAAGCTCAACTCCAGATAGTCGAAGAGTCACCCAAATGCAGCAGAAGACTTATCAACCGAAGTTGACTAGACTCCATCCATCGGGGCACCCGGAATTGTTTCCGGTGCCCTAGAATGGGGCACCTGGAGATGGAGGCGCCACTTGGACTCCGATCACTTAGGTTGATATAGTTACACGGGATTGAAGTTTTATCAACAACTCAGTCGTTGCTAATTGGATCAAGCTTGATCAAGCTTTAGGTGCCCCCAATAAACATAGGCGCTTGGGATATGCCACGTCAACAATGAATAAGTTTGCCAAGAGGCTATAAATAGACCCCTTGTGTAGGGATCTCCCGGCAACATAAACTCAGAAAACGCAACGGAAACAAGATCCCTCGAGCGATCCATGCGAAAGAAAACTCGTACGAAGTTCATCTATCTAATAGATCTATCTAAAATGTATACCTTTGAAGCGTGCCCTTGCGTTTATCCCATCATCCAAGTGTCGCCGGATCTCTTGCACGTTCAAGTGTCTGTGCCTCAATGCATATCCACACAAACACGATATCTCAACTTCGGAGAAGATCTACCTTAGTTGTGCTAGCAACTTGAGGTAGCTCACAAAAGCACCAAGAACCCAAATGTGGGTTTCGGCCAAAGAGGGGAAGAGGAGGAAGAGAGGAAGAAAAATGACTTCGCTTCATCCAAAATGACAAGAAAACTCTTTTATACTCATCCCATGAATATGAAGAGTTTTTGTCCCTTTAGCTTCCCTTCATTAAAGCCAATAAAGAGCACATCTTCTCATGTGGCTCTTCAACTTTTCTTCATTCAATGAAGAGAATCTTTTCATCCTCCACTATTATTAATTTATTAAATATTTTAATTAATTAATATCTCATCCAAATGTAGTTGAGTCTAATCTAAATGAGTCTAACTCAAATTAGACCTCAATCCCATAATCCAATTAGATTCACTTGAGTCTAACTCGATCAATTCAATTCAGATCAAATCTTTATCAAACTAAGATCAATCAATCTCCGAAGCATCGTGTCCTTAGTGTGTGACCCAATAGGTTCTCGTAACGTTGGCAATGTGCCTAAACCGCTTTAGACACATAAGTAATGAGCGGCATCTAGCAATGTATCATTGCTACCCAAGTAACAAGAAAAGTCGAGATCCGATTTAACCTCCGTGACTATGATAATGTATGACCTTGTCCTTCTATCCTTGATATCTAGATTGACCAATGAGGCATAGACTGTGTCATCCTCGATCAATCTATGTGTTTCTTGATCCCCAAGTAGACTCACTCAAACAAATGAGCTCAATATCTCATATTGACTCATTTGAGCATGACCATGCATTTTAGCAGTCCTACTGGATCAAGGGGCCCACAGATATCACCCCCGTCATATGGGAGGGATAGATTCCATCTACATCACTCACATCCCTCCACATAATTCATTATATACCCAGTGATCGCCTTTCTAGTCCACCCTGTTACGAATGACGTTTGACGATATCAAAGTATATAACTCCTCATGTAGGGAACCATACTGATTTCAGGTCTAAGGACTATTCATACTAATAGTCACATGAGAAAGTTTATGACACTCATATGACAATCTATGAAATTTTCTCATGGCGGGTCAATTCAGTACACATTCTCTAATGTATACCCATGTGTCAACTTGATATCAAATATCCATGACTTGTGAGCTCAAGTTATCAATTGACTTACATGCTAGTCTTCATATATTAATATTGTCCTTGAATATTAATGCTTGACTAGGAATGATTTAGTATAGTGTTCTCTACATTATCTCACTATCGATTCAACCAATCAATATGATGTAGATAAGAACCTACTATCCAAGAACATTATTATACTTAGTTATTTAGCATAAGTATAAAGTAAGTATAATAATCAAACATGCCTTTATTAATGATAGAATATGATACAAAAAGTGTCTAGTCAATCATCACATAATTGGCTCTAGGGCTCCTACTAACACCTTGAGCTTAGACAGAAAAGGCAACACACTTGTAATCATTTTCTTACTAAGCTCTAATCTTCCATGCTTTAATTTTCTTGTAAGAGGCTACTCCGCCTTGCTCGACGTCTTGGATTTAGCAACTAGCCAGGTTACAAACTAAATTAATTCTTGTGTCTCTTATTTCCTTTATGCTTATTATTATTTGTGATAATTAATTATGTGTCCTTGCTAAAATCAAAAGTAAGAGAATGTTTCCTTTTGTTCAGGATTATTCACCCCTCTCTAGCCAACCTGACACTATCTTATAATTAGTATCAAAGCCAAGTCGCTTTAGAAGGACTAACCGCCAACTGAAGTAAAAAAGAGATGGATAGACTAAGTATTTAGCGCTAAAGTTCGAGAAGGAATTTGCGATGTGGAAACGCCGGATGGAGGTATTTTTTAAAATAGATTTTGAATTATTACTTATCATGAAAAATAGTTTTGTAGTGCCCAAAGATAAGGAAAAATATCTCTAGTCAAAGGAGCAAGCTGACGTCATAGCCAATGGAAAAATGGAGTTTTATTGCTAACTGTGTTACCAGCTCAGGAAGTCAACCGGATCACTACGTATGCATCAGGAATGGAATTTAGGAAAACTTGCTGGAGCTTCATAAAAGAACTTTAGAAGCCAAGCTGACAAGACGGGATTTGTTTTGGAATCAACTAACAAACCTCCGGATGGGCACTGGAGAAACGGCCGCACAACTGTACGCAAGAATCAAAGAACTGATAACTAGACTCATCAATCTTGGATAATCAGTTTCAAATCAAGATGCATCAGATACGCTCTAAACTCATTTCCAAGGACGTAGAAATGGCCTTCAATTATAGACTCATACTATATTTTGAAAGACCTCGAGGTAAGTATCCTTGAACAATTGTTTTCTACATTTGAATTTCATGAATCTAGATGTGTAGAATCAAAAAGGGAAACTGGTCAGAACTTAACACTAAAAGCCAAAATAGACAAATCAGATTCAGACACGTCACTGTACATGGTAAAAAAATTTCCAAAGTTGTTTAAAACCAACAATTTAATAAGTCATTGGCAAAGAAGCTACTTCAAAGAAAAAGGAAGGTTTGGTGCTATGCCTATCAAGAAGAAGGACACATCAAGGACAACTATCCTAGATTGAAAAATAAAGATAAGGAAAAGAAACCAAGTCGAAGCAAGCAGAGAAACCTAAAGGTGACATGGAACGAATCATCTTCCTCAAAATCCGAACTTGAAGAATATGGCGATCTTGCACTAATGGCAAGCCACCAGGAAGAAGACAACGAAAACACGCCCGAGATGAGCATTGAGAGCATCGATAAAGGGTGAGTGCCAGATGATGAATCTGAAACGATAAGTGAGGTACATAATCTCTCTCTTGATCAACTTTATGATGCTATCCAGATGTTGAGTAGATCACTATGTAAATTATGAAGCAAATATATAAATATGAAAAAGGATAACATTAAGTGAAAATTGAATTTAACTAATGCATCTCCACTAGGACAAATTACAAATTGAAAATTCAAAGTTAAAGGAACAGATAGAATTATAGAGAAAGGAATCAACATACTCAAATTCAAATATTTTACAAATTAGGTATTATGGAGAGTTAAATTGGTATATTAGAAATCATAGAGGGTAAATTGTAAGAATTCTTAAAAATTATATCCTACCAAAATTTTTGATAAATCTAGTAGGTAGAAATTTATTTTGGGTTCCTAAATCTGTTTTGGCTTTATAGAATATTTTTTGGTAGAAATTAATTTGTTGTGTGTTATCTGGGAATCTTTAAAAAAAATCGTAGTAAATTTATTTTTAAATTTTTCTATGATACCATTCATATTTATCCACAAAAAATTTTTGAAATTTTTTTTCTTAAATGAATTTTTATGAATTTTTGATCAAAAGTTGAAATTTTAATTTTAAATACTTCAAAGATAATTTTTGAAAAAACCAAATATTTTTGTAAGTTAGCCGTTTGATTTTGACTTGTTTAAAAAAAAGTTATCAAGATTGTTTTAGTCAAAATTTATTTTTAAACATTTATTCACCAAATGTTATGCATCGGTTAGGAATTATTTTCAATACTAAAGAAACAAAAGTATTTTATTTTGAAAATTTTTATGTGACCAGATTTGATATTTTGACACTTTTTTAAAATTTTCAGATATTTTGGATAAAAGAATAATTTTTCATATCTTTTTTGGAAGTTTTTTTTCTGACTCTTGGTTGAAGTTTACAAATTTAGAAAAATACAAACATATTTTGAAGGAAAAATTTTTATAAAATATTTTTTACATTAGATTTTTCCCTTAACTATTTTTTTTATGTGATCAAACGGGGAGAAAAAAGGGATTAAGTTAAGGGGTAGATATTATTGTAATATTTTTCTGTACTTAATTACAAGATTATTATTACTTGTTTATAGTTTTCTTATTTATGTTTTTCCTAATTTAACTCGAGTTCATACACATCAAAATGGGGGAGATTGTAAATACCTTGGGATTGTTTTGATGTGATCAACTAAATCAAGTTAGGTCCTGTTAGTTTAATGAATTGTGTCTAAGTGTACAGAAGCTTAGGAGCACAAGTAGCCGAGCGGAAGATGCAGTAGATGAGAAGGATGACACGGGAAGGGAGCCGACGGGTTCGGTGCATCTACAAGATGAAAAGACTGCAAAAGAGTACATCAGTGGACGAGAAGGACATACACAATGTCCAAGGGACCAGAAGTCAGGGAGGAAATCCGTTCAGGAGAAGGATGGAGTTGAGTTTAGGTGAGCTCAACTCCGAACAAATGGAGAATCACCCAAAAGCAACAGAAGACTGGTCAATCGAAGGCTAACCAGATTCCACCTATTCAGGGAGCTTGGAGCTATTTTGGGTACCCAGGAATGGGGGCGCCCATATTAACATGGGCGCCTAGACTCCGAGCGCCTAGGTTGATACAGGAGCTTGGGATTGAAGTTTTATCAACAACTCAACCGTTGCAAAGTAGATCAAGTTTGACCGAGCTTCAAGTGCCCCCAATGAACACAAGCGCCCGGGATGTGCCACTTCAGCAATGGATAAGTTTGTCCAAGGGTTATAAATAGACCCCTTGAGCTCAGACAGAAAAGACAACACACTTGTAATTATTTTCCTTCTAAGCTCTAATCATCTGTGCTTTAATTTGCTAGTAAGAGGCTATCCCGCCTTCCTCAAAAGAGTTTGATAGTAGAGCCTTCAACATCTTGGATTAGCAACTAGCTAGGTTGCAAATAAAGTTAATTCTTGTGTCTCTTATTTCCTTTATGCTTATTATTATTTGTGATAATTAATTGTGTATCCTTCCTAAGCTCGAAGCAAGAGATTGTCTCATTTTTGTCAAGGCTATTCACCCCCTCTAGCCGGCCCGATACGATCCTACAGAACCCTCCCCCTTTAGTTAGGGGCCTTCCTGGCCTTTTTATAGCCCTCCCAACTATTAAAAATGGTTGGGAAAAGACCCAAACTCATTCTAGCCTAGGATGCGACATGGTAGTGCTTAAAAGGCATGTGTTAGGAAAGAAAGAATTTATATATCTCTACAATTATATGATATTATCCACTTTGGACTAAAACCCTCATAGTTTTATTCTTGGGCTTCACCCAAAAGGCCTCATACCAATGGAGATATTTTTCACTTATAAATCCATGATCCTTTCCATGTGTTTTCAATGTGATATTTTGTTTGCAACCATTGCAACCCAATAATCCCCCCTCAAACGAAGGACCACCCCTTCAAGCTTATGATCCGCTTGATGTTATCTGATCCTTATCCCACCAAGACTTTCCTGCCCCTTAGTCCAGTCGACCTACTAAGACTTCTTTCCCTAGCCGCAACTAGGACTTCTCTATCTGGTGTCTTGTCATCCTGATCCAGACATGGGAGCCCCCACTTCCTTCGTTCGAGGTCAATATTCCACTCACATGGTTCTATTGAACCATAGCTCTTATACACAGTCGACGGTTAGTCCTTCTGGCAGTCCGAGCTCTGATACCAATTGTTAGGACTGAAGGAATTTATATATCTTCACAATGGTATGATATTATCCACTTTAGGCCAAAGTCCTCGTGGTTTTATTTTTGGGCTCTACCCAAAGGTCTTATATCAATGGAAATATTTTTCACTTATAAATTCATGATCCTTTCTAAATGTTTTCAATGTGAAATTTTGTTTGCAACCATTGCAACCCAACAACATCGCCACATCGTATTGGCCTCGACCAGCATTTAGGGCCAAGGCATGGCCATGCCTTTTTATCACAGCCAAATCGTGTTGGTCTCGACTGGTTTTTTGAGAAGAGGTATGGTCATGTTCAAGGCATGTTCGACCCATGTTGGATGTTGGAATGTTCATTCTCCTCCATTCTTTGGTAAATTTTGCCCGAAGGAACTCACCCGTGTCATGGGACACGGCCAATGCGTGTTCCTTGCTTCCACTTCTCGTTCTAATGCCAAATACTCCATTTTTGCTTCAGAAATGCATCCTATCAATCAAAAGATGAAAAGACCATATCTACGAACCAAAAGAATAAAAGTAATGAAATCACATAGAGATAGAGTGTGCAAATGTAAATCATGCTTATGAAATGTAAGAAAAGACATGACAAACAATGCTTAGAAACATACATAATTTACACACATCACCCTTTATTGATCAAACATTTTTTTCATTTTCAATATCAGGTTAAATAACTTTGTAAGTCATTCAGTATCTTATTTTCCTAGGCACTTCCATACTTTTATCGAAATATCATCTAGTTCAAGTACTTTTTCCATTTTGCTTCTCATTTAAAACTTGTTCTACTACTAAAATTTGAATTTTATAATAAAAATTTAAATTTTTATACTCATTTGACCTACTTAAATTACCTAAGTGAAATTGGTTGCCTAAACCTTTATTAAAAAGTTGATAAAAATATCTTTCCATTGCTCTTTTATTTCTTCATCATTTACTAGTATCTTATTACATTCATATTTAATATTTCTTATTTAGATAAGATCTCTTATCTTCCTCTCTATCATTTAGTTATTCTATAAATATCTCTTTCCTCTTATTTTGAATATAATTTTTGATATAAGTATTCAAAAGTTTCATTCTTAACTTCATTAACTTTTTTTCTCGGCCTCTACCTTAGCTATTGTATTTTTTTATTTAAGTTTTCCTCATTCTTATGGATATATAATACCTTATAGGATATTCGCTTTTACTTTGCTTTCTCGTGTTTCTCATTCTACTATCAAAATTTTTTACTTGGTGATGCACATCCCTTTAACTCATCGAATACACTCTTAACCACTATTTTCAACTTTAATACTATCTTATCTCATATTGTATTTAAGTCATCGTATATTTCTCCTACTAGTTATACTTCTACCCTTTCCTTAAATATGTTTTGCTTCTCATCTTTTAACTTTCATCACTTAATTCTAAAAGTCGTATATATTTTCTTCTATTAATACTATATTTAAGGCATATATCTAATAATATTAACTTATGTTGGGTGGTTAAATTTTCTTCAAAGATGACTTACAATCTTTACAAATCTTCTATCATTCTTTCTAATAATAAGAAAGTCAATTTGCGATTTATTATTCTCACTTTTGAATGTGATCAAGCGTTCTCTTTTTAAAAAAAACATATTAGCTAGTATAAAGTCATATACTGTCGCAAAATTCAATATAGTATTATCTTCTTCATTTCTTGTTCCAAACTCATAACCCCCATCCATCCTTTCATATTTCTCAATTTTCATTCACACATGCTCATTTAGATCTTCTCATATTAAAATCATTTTATTTGACGGAATATTTTGTAATACCTCATCTAGATTATTCCAAAATCTAGATTTGATTTCTTCATCTAATCTTACTTGAGATGATTATATGTTAATTACATTAATAATTTCTTTCCCCATTACTATATGTAGAGTTATAATCCTATCCCCTTTCTAACTACTCCTACAACTTTATCTTATAACGAACTATCTACAATAATAGCTATTACATTTCTCCTTTTATTCATTTTTGTATATCATAACCCAAAATCTAAGTTTTTTTTTATCATCTTTGCCTTTTCTCCTACCTATTTTGTTTCTTATATACATAAAATATTAATTCTTTTCGTAATCATCATATCTACTGCGTCCATTACTTTACTAACGAGCACTCTTATATTCCATGTTCTAAATTTTAAACAATAGTTTTTCTATAATATTTATTCTCATCCAACTTATAGTATGAGAACTCTTGTATATTTAACATTACGTCCAAGTTTTCATAAAGATGTAACGGTCTTTGTTGATATGTTATAATCATACCATGCAACACAAACTCTTACATATTTAATACTACACTCAAGTTCTTATGAAAATATAACGGTCATTGCCGAAACACGAACCCCTACAACATGTTCCTTCTAAGGAACAACCTAACATTTAATACAATACATTTGATGGACCCATTTATTAAATATTTATCTAAATTTAACCTAGGCCGACAATCTAATATAACCCTTACCCTTTTTCATCCGAACTTAAGACAGACCATGATGAGCTTCCAACATACTCTATAATCATCAAAATTCATTAAAGAAAAAGACTAAGAAGATTCATGCTGATTTAAAGGATAATATTATGTCATTGGTAGCACATAAGCACATAACGGTGCCTCCAAGGTTATGGTATAACAAAAGGCCATCAAATTATTACCTAAACATTTATGATTCAATCCCCAACTATAATACATTTACAAAAAAAAAATTCCTTGAATGGAACACGCAATCACGATCCTGGACTTATGGGTCACCTACCAGAGCACTTTCTGATTTACTTTAATGGTCAATAAATTTTTTTTTATAAAACCGAATCGATCAGCCCAAATTCGATATCATCCCGTTCATTGTTTTACAAAAACACAACGGTAAGGATAAGCCAATGCCTATGAACAGGCTTCTGATAACATTTAAGAATGCTTGAAGATTGTACAGGTGAGAATTTTATCATTTCTCATTTTACCTAGTTTTGTAGATTAATGCTCTCTACTTATTCCTTGTTTCTATTTACTTAATAGACTAAATCTTATATAGTACTTTTTATGTTAACACCCACCAACTATCATGTTTATCCTCCGTGACTAATATAAATATGAGCAATGATAGAGAGAGTGAAAATGAGAGAGTAAAAATTATAATGAATGATGTGACATACATGACACTTTACATGCACACGTCCGATTATCGCTTGGACACTATCGGCGACTTTCGATCGCCGTCCCGAATCAAACTATACCCTGGGAGGCACGGTGAACCTGTCGGAGATCGTGCATGCAAGATACCACGTCATGCACTATGATTTTCACTCTCCCAATCATTATGCCTGACCTTAAACATAGGCAACATGATTAATCAATACTCATCATTATATCAAAATATAGCATGTATTACAACAGACAAACAATTTCTCAATTCTTTACGGAAGAATTAAGCTTGCATTGTTCAAGGCCAGCTAGCTAAAGAGATAAAAACTGCATCGTCAGATAATAATAAAGCATGAGTTACAACTGGGAGAGAACAATTTCTCAACTCTTCTTTACAGCAGAATTAAGCTTGCATTGTTCAAGGCGATTGAGCTGGCCAAAGATAAAATCTTCCGCAAATTGAAAAACAAATCTCTTATCTGCTAGAAGGAGAACAAGGTTCCATGGCAATTGTAGTTTCAGTGCTAGGAGCTATTGTAAAAAATTACAGAATTTGGTTAATATCAACAAAAATCAAACTCTATGTATAAGAACCTCAAACCTAGAGAACTATTCAAAGTCCTGTTCTGTATGAAGCATTTGATAGAACAAAGAGTCTAATTCATAGAACATTGTCTACATTCTCCAACATGAAGGATAAGATAGAACAAAGAGGACTTTAATTCAAAGAACATTTGTCTACCATCTTCATCTGCTTAGGCTGGGACAAACTGCAAAGAAAATCATCTAACAATCAAACAGAGATTTTGACATGGGGCAACAGAATATAGACCTAGAGAACTGGGACAGCAGGATTCTTCACGGGTGATATGCAGATGACTACATTATGGACAATATGTTCACTTCTTTTTCTTATCATTTCCATCAAGAAGAAAAGGAGCTGCAGGTATGCTGAACCACCATTCTCTAAATCTTCTCATAAATTTCTCAGAGCTCGCCCTTCGTGGAGGTGAATTCCGAGTAAATATTTCAAGGAATGCCATTACGAGTAAAAACCTGATAGGCAGAAAAGCTACTGCAAATGCCAGTAAAACCAGAACCAATATAGCTCTATCTGTTGCCTGGCCAGAAGAATCAAACAGTTAAACAGACACCAATTTTGTTTTAAAATGCATACACAAATAGAGGGAAATGACTAAGATCTGTGAAAAAACTCCCAATAAAGGTAAGAAGAATGACAGTAAACGGAGATTTACCAACAGAATTTATATATATGTACATGATTACACTATTCACGTTTTAAACAGTTCATCCAGCAGGCACTACAATAGTAACTGCTCATTCGTGTTTCTTTTCGTAATAATTCCTAAATCATGTTAAAATATATTGATAAGATTATGCCTTATATTGTAGGCAGGTATTACTTGGGTAAGAAAGATAGGAGGGGAATGGATGGACAGAAAAAGGATGGCACATGGAGCATGAAGCGCTACTGTAGTTTCCCTCCCCCTCCTATATTTTCATCCAAGTAAATGCAGCCTCAAAAGAATCAATAACTACTCAATCAAATACAATCTTTCTTTAATATTTCAAATTCCCAAGTACCAATCATTTACAGAAACATGAAGAATATGAAAAAGAAAATTTACACAGTTATTCCTATTTAAGTTACTTGGTTAACCTTCCAAAGAAAATGATTAGCCTTCTAATTTGCTTGGGATTCATTAATGATACATTTTTGACCTTATGAAACAATGACTAAAACATGATTAACTTCACTTTATACAATGGTGCACAGTGCATCCAGCCTCTTCTTAGGATTGGAAAGGTTTGAATCCATGGACTACTGACATGGATGTACATACAAATTTTAAAGTTCCCTATCTTAGTGAATAGTTATGAATAGCACCCTAATGCATTTTGTACCGTGTTGAGAGAAAAAATTAAAATTTCCTCCTCATGGAACGCTAGGTAGCCCCTTCTTTTACATAAATAATATTGATAACAAACCTCTTACCTATTCTATATTTGCATAGTAATCCATATTGTTCCCTCAAATTGATTCAAATATAAAAATCAATTTGTTACAAATATATTCAACTAATACAACCTACGATACTCATCTGGAGGAGAAACTAGAGAAGTGCGTAGAATGAGAATGACATAAAAATTCATGGAATAACACGTGGTGACAAGAGAGAATATATCCGTCTTGAAATGCCCATGTAATGACATGCGAGTAGAAATCTATCTTAATAATCCATAGAATTGCACACTTAGAGAGAGAGAGAGAGAGAGAGGAGAGAGAGAGAGAGAGAGAGAGAGAGAGATGAGATCTGCAGAATGACACGTGCAAAGAAGTAGAGCACATTGGCTTAAGATCCGCGAATGACAAACGTAGATAACGAAGGCAAGTCAGCTTGACTTGCGCCTAATGATACACGTAGGGGCTCAGCCATTAATAATAATGCGTTGAATGAAACCACATGAAGCTTGCTGAGAGACAATGATGACGTGGAAAGAGGGAAACTTACCCATGAAATAATACACGCGAAAAGATCATAAATCTAGATCAACCACCTCACATGCACTCAGTTGATCCTATTTATGCTATGTGAAGATGCATTTAGAGAGGTGCAGACACAGGTGGAGGTGCACGAATGGATGTGCACGGGTGGCTGGGGCAGGGGAGGCATCATGGACCATGAAGATCCAAATGCTCCTTTAGTTACTGATTTAAAGCGAGGATAGCAACGGTGATCCAACGCACTAGCGGAGGGGCACAAGGCATTTCGAAAATCTGACAAAAAATTGGTGCATTGGAGCTCACTTGGGCACGCAAGGCTGGCGTTGCATGAAGCATACGTTGGACAAATACACGTGGGTGGAGAAGAAGCACATACAAGGGGGAGGCAGACCGATATACAGAAGCATGCACAATCATGCACAAGCAAGGTCAAGCAGTGCATGAAGTGGATGAAGGCAAAGAGAAACTGACACAGATGGACAGAAGATCATGCACAAGTGAGGGATAAGTGGGTTGGCCAAGCAGTGCTATAGGGTGTCACAATATGGAGGAACACGTAGGCAGGGGGGTCACAAGGGACATGAGCGACACGAAGAAGATTGTGGAGAGCAAATAGATGGACGACTTGGTGAAGGGTCAACATGCAGAGGAATACAAGAGAGGCGGCTTAGATACCATGTTGAGGGAACAATTAGAACTTCCACTTCAAGGAAGCCTAGGTAGCCCCCTGTACCTTTATATAGATATTATTGATAAATAGGAATATTACAATAATAGCTATTGCATAGTTGCATAATCCTCCATAGCATAATAATTTGTCAATGATAGCATCCAAGTGTGTTGCATATGAAAACAAATAACAAATGTAACAAAGGTGTGAAAAATCAAAACCTGGGAAGGAACAGCCAGTAGCAGTGCTCGTAATTTCAAAAGAATAATATTTCCATCCTGGACCAGCTCTTCAAGTTGAGAGATGACATTCTGAACTGCCAATATCTGTTCCATTGTGGTCATTGAAGGTGGAACCTTAACCTTGAGCTGATCAACTGGCTTTCCTTGATTACTTATGCGAGTAAGCAGCATGAAGATGGCAAGAAATAAAAGCAACATAACAACAGCATATCCAAGCCATTCCCTGCATTCAAACAGTCAACTTTGTAGCAATAACTCTAGGATAAAAATTGTTAGCTTCTTAATATAATTGCAATGTAGCTTCAACTTTGTAATATTTTAAAAAAGCTTTTGGCCTAGAAACATTGAGGAGAAGAAAAACCAAATGTATGAAGTGACTTATGACACTTAAATAACAGAAAACATACATTAGGCACTGTTAGAGTTTTAAGTACTTATGTGAAATAGATCTATTAATATGCTCATTGCTTTTGTACATCACAATAGCATACTGTGAGAACAAGATTTCATAAGATCAAAGCATCAAAGGTCCTTTCAAAATGGAAACACTACCGAAATTGACAGAATCCATGTTCTAACTTCTACGCTTCTTCTCTTTCTAAAAAAAGAAAAAGTAAAGCAAGAGTTTCAAACCAGTCAAAGTGTGTCCATCCTAAGAAATCAATAAATATAGCAAACTTGCATTCCAGTAAACCTTGCTTCTTTCTAACATAACTTAAAAACCAGGAAACAAACAGAAATCTACGGCTCTGCTTGGTTCAATCATTTGCATATGGATAGGGATTAGTCTCTAATGACATCACGATGAAACAAATCCCGACTTATGGAATCTAACCTGTGGTGCTTGCTTTTTAATATTACCTGTATCTTCTTTTTCCTTAGCCTCTTACTCTTCAATGTGTGGGTTACAGGTGTTCCCATCAACTCTTTACATTCTGCTTAGGATATTTAGCCGTATTCTAATGACAGCGGCCACTCCATTTTTCATAAAATAGATGATCACTCAAAAGAGAGAATTGGTTATGCTAGAGAATGTTTTGAGGCAAGTGCTGAGAAAACTCTGCCTGAACAACCTTGTTACTCACTAAATTATAATCTTGATATCACTGTCATATTATAACTGGAAATTCAGCAAAAATAGTGGTTGTAATTTTTTGGCAGAATGACACAAATTGCAATTTTCTCAACATTCAACGGTGCCAAAACCAACTGTAGACTGTAATGCCAAAAGCTCAAAAAAACTTCTAAGCTAGAAATGAGAGCGATTATGTATTTATATTACTACCTATCTTCCCAGTAATAATGAGTTGTCTTTAAGAATTTCAAAAGTTAATTATGAGGTTCAAAGTGATTTTTTAAGGACTATGGAGGACGTTGATTTGAATCCTGTTCTTGAAGATGTTGGTCCTCAGATGATAAGATTACTTCTGCTGCTAGATCTGTGGAAAATAATGGAAAATTCAACTTATTATTTGAAGTCAAGATTGAAACTGCAGTGGACATGAATGAAGAGTCCAATCAATTTGACTCACAAGAGAGGATAATCCTACTATAAGTTCACTCTTCCATTAGAGTGACAGAGTGCGGAGGTGGTGAAAAAGAATGGAGGAACATGAAAGATGAAGAGGGACAGGAAGTCGGAAACCCCCATGATCAAGGCAAGAATTTAATAGAAGATACGAGAAGCAAGGGATATTTTGTCATTGCATATATTATGGCTGTTGCAACAACCACATATCAGAGGTTTTATTTGCAACCTGATTCTTATACTGCATGTTACGTAGTTGATTATGATGATTTCTTGGAAGAGTAAAGGAACTGCTAGCACAAACTTAGAACTATGAACTTGGAACCGCAAGTTAGTGTTCTAGTGACATTTTTATCCATGGTGATTTTTAGAGGGGAAAAAAATGAAAATGAGCCCCTTATTTTCGGTATTGTCAAAAGAGTGGTCCATTTAAAAAAAAACTTAAAGAGCACCCCATTGTATTTTCCATTCCAAAAATGTCTTGTTCCAGCATTGTAGTAGTTTTGCCCAAAACTACTATAACATAGAGCAAAATTGCCCAACTTGGTCAAAATTACTACATACGGAGTACTCTTAAGAATATCCTTATACTAGTCAAAATTACTTGAACTTATCAAAATCTTCTATACTGTCGTAATATTTCGATTAAAATTGCTACACAAAGTACTATAACATGTAATTTTGCCCAATGTTGCGACAACGTGCAGTAGTTTTGGCCAAAGCTACTACAACGTATAGCATTTTTGCTAAAAGCTGCTACAAATAATTTTGGTCAAAATGTTCCACGTTGTTTAGTTTTGGCCAAAGTTGTTACACATTAGCAATTTTGACAAAAACTACTACAATAACGTGCTAGAACAAGGGCATTTTTGGATGAAAAATAGGCAGAGTGCCCCATTGATATTTGTTTTCAAAATGGAGTGCCCTTTTGATGATAGTAAAATAAGGGAGGCCCTTTTGATTTTTGCACAATAAAAATAAATAGAAAATGAGCAAGATTGTATTTCTCTATTTTCCATTTGCAAAAATTTTTGAAGTCTATGTCTTGAATGGGTATAGATGGAGATATAACATGTACATACAAAAGTATATAAGAAATGAATAATTCTACAAGCATATTACATGATGGAATATTCATTTTGTTGCTTGAATTTCTATCTTAAAAACGGTATAATTTTCTACACTTTTCTTCATCCTTTTGTTTTTTCCAATTAAAATGGATTGTATAATGTGTGGAGCTAAGGTGTTCTATGCCTAATAGCGTTACATGAATAAGTTCGGTGATTGGTGATTCATTATATCAATATGTTATAAAGATGTACCGTATCAAAGAACATTAGTTTGGGATGCAAGAGGCTTTGGAGCTAGGCTTGTATTCTAAGTATCTCTAAGTCATGATGTGTGTGAGAGGAATTGTTGAAGATAGAATGGTCCATGCACATTAGTCCCACAAAGAAAAGTACAATGGTCCATTCTATGTACAAAAAATATGTCCCCACTCTTCAAAGATAGTCATGTTGGGATAGAATGGACTCTAGTCTGACTCATAATAGTGGAATTTTTTGAATCCTAATCACAAGTCACTCTTATGTAGCTACTTGAAATTACATCAATACATGAATTTTTAACATGCTGAAATAAATCAATATTCCCTATATTCTAGACCAGAAGGACCAGCAGGTAAATTCTATGATAAGAGCATCGTAGATATTCAACAAAAATTATTTAGGAACTTAGCTTGATTATTTTTTTACCCATGCCATAAGTGTATTCCTTTTGTCATTTTTGTGATCCCTTAGAAAAATATTTCTCATAGTTTCGCTAATTTGTTTTATGATAGCCTTTTCTCATTAAAGAAGAGGAAGATGAAATAACAAAATGGATCCCCACAATAAGAATCCAGTGGGAAAAGTCAAAAGAAACTCTAATCAATGGGTATTATTACGATCATTTGAAGTGGAATAACACTAACACATTAATAGACTGGGTGAAAGTTAACATCATACAACAAATAGAGCATCAAGCTGCAAATGTTCGGATTCTAGAAATATGGGAGTCAAAATATTTGTTTTAAATGGATAATTTCATGCATATGAAAATTCTTTGCTGCCACTTTTCTGAATGAAAAGGATAAAATTTCTCAATGTTCATCCATTTGAATAAATAATAGCCCGAGTTTTCTCATGTAGAATAAATTTAGCTGACTGAATGGAATATTCATCACTAACCTAACAGAAAGCTATCCTCCAAGAAGAGTATGCTGCATACTATGACAACAAAAGGCCATGAGTCTAAGTATTTAGTCCGCAATATCAATTCTGTCCTTCCATTAAACTCTATGTCAAGCTATATCACTGTTGCAAAAGTCGGCCTAGGCACCACCTAAGCACTAGGTGGCACCCCACCTTGGTGCCGCCTAGGCGCCAACTAGGCGCTAGGCGGTAGTCCTCCACCCGACTACTGTCTAGCGATTTTTACAACCTTGAGTTATATTGTTAGCTGCAGATAATAATGATACATATCTAGGTGTTACGAGTTCTCAGTCGTAAATATTTATTCCCATATAAATCACATAAAGTAGATATGGAGAATCTTCATGGAATATAATTTTTAGATAGTTCTTCATATTATGTCCCTCAAAAGAATTGTTATTCCTAATTCCATATCATCAAACGTAAGCAGGAAACAACCCATTGGTCCTTCGTGAAACATATTTTTGCAGAAATATGAGATCTATATGTACAAAATGCCTGTAATATATATTGATGGTAAAAAGCTGATCATAACAAAAATTAAATTCAGATTGGAGTAAACTATCTAACATCTTTCAGTAACAAGTAAAATTATTAAAGTAACACCTGAAAATGATGAAACAAGATAAAGAACAGAAAACTATGGACTTGATAGGCTCGTCCCACGAAGCCATAGAAATAAGGAAATATCCCAGTTGAATTATAGGCCGAAGGAGCTTCTGCAAGATTAAAGAAATCAAATAAGGAAGAAATTAGCAGGGACCACTCCTTCAATGACGCATAAAAAATACTCCTCATGAAATGCACCATCTAATTTGTAAATACAGAGTCTTCACTTCATGTTAAGCCTCTATTAGAGGAAAAAAAAAGCCAGCAATAGTATTTTTTTTTCCCAATTTTCCAAAAGGGTTGGATTATCTAATATTATAATGGCACCACCCTTAAATTTCTAGTTTCTAATTTCTGGCGTCATGTTGCTTACATTTTTCAATTGTTTACATGGAATTAGATTTGACAGGCAAGATGACTACATTTTCAACAAATTGGGGAATCCTTAGGAATACAGATGAGTGCAAGGAATGTGGAAATCAATTTTACTAAAAGATTTTCTAATACAAACACCCAAATTCACCCAAATTCAATAACCTTGGTGGCTTCTAGACATTTGGGAATGAGTATAATATACAGATAAATAATTTGTTTTGAATAAAAGAACCAACATGAAACTGGAAGAACAAAACAACAACATCTATTTTAAGAATATCCCAGGAGGGTTGGAAAAATTTGATATTCAATCTTTCTAGGAACCTAATAGCATAGTGAATTTCCTCGGCAGAGAAAGAAGCATAACGAACAAAAAGATCAGTAATCACACCATATAATGTCTCAGTCAAGCAAGATAGTAGTGCCCTGTGGAATAGCCAATACAATGTTGAGTGAAGGCCTAGATAATGTCTTCCTATTTGGTAACAGGAGCTGTTCACTGATAAGTGGTTAAGGAAATAGGTTGAATTTTCGCCTTCTAGCGTTGCCCATTACCTTTTGTCCTTTGACTCTAATGAACCACTTTATTATGTGAAATGTGGTTCAATTTTCCCTTGAAAGGCTTGCACTCTATTAAATCCTTAACTGAGATAAGAGTTACAGTTTCATTGTTTAATTTCATGTGATACACTTATTGAAGGTGACTCGGTTGCTAAATTATGCCTTTAGATGTGATTTCAACCATCCCTTTAGATGCTTAAATTGTCTCAATTTAAATACCTAGTTTGAAGTAAAGCCTGACAGTGACAGGTAGATACCAATTTCCCAAAACTTCATCAACAAAACCTTATTAAATCATCACTTCATTTTAAATTTTAAAGAACAATGTGGTGCAAAAGGACTATCCTCAATAGCTTGTAAAACTAGCAGATTGTCCCTTATAGAAGGGCTAGTCAAGTAGTCCAAATTTGGAAAGGCTGTCACAAATTCTGGGTTAGGGTAGAAGCCTTCCAATTTAACCAATACTGAAGAAAATTGTTCATTTAACCATGTATAGGTTCTTCCAGACAATGGAAGTTCATTTAGATTTATAGGAGCATTGCAAGTAGAAACAACAAATAGCTCTAGTAAAACCTATGTTCAAAATCTCAAGTCGTACTGAAATTTCAATTTTTGACTAAAATGATATTATTTCAGTATTGTACCAATTTTTTTATATATGGTGTAAATTGGAATTGGATGGAGAAAGGAATAAGTTAACTCTATACTTAAATTCGGAATTTGTGTTCCGCCTGTAATAATTTAGCTTTGGCATTCTCTTATATGGACACTAGCTAAAAATAACGATATTACTCAATTTATCTTAATTTTTGTTGTAGTATACCGGGAATATCGAGTATTGGCTTGACAGAATCATCAAATACTAACAAGCATAGTTGTCACAAGCGCAAGGCGCAAAAAAAGGCTCAAGGTTCTTGGGCCTTA
Source organism: Boesenbergia rotunda (assembly GCA_024364735.1). Lineage (NCBI taxonomy): Eukaryota > Viridiplantae > Streptophyta > Magnoliopsida > Zingiberales > Zingiberaceae > Boesenbergia > Boesenbergia rotunda. The sequence goes on along the minus strand of JAGFNQ010003797.1, from coordinate 345,662 downwards.
AAGCGCAAAGCGAAACATGGGCTTTACGAAAAAAAGCGTAATAAACAAAAGGACTATTATATCTATCAAAAGTCTTTGAAAATGTCTTTGAAAATCCAAATGACCATAACAACTTGATAAAACTGTAGATTATTCAAAAAACTAAAAATAAATCAAAAGTCTGAATGGATACTTAAATGAAAATGAAATTTCAAATATCAAAATCATCATCTTCTTCATCTTCATTATCCAAATTTATGTCATCAGCTCGATCGCTTGATTTGTATCCATCGGTATCTTCTTCTTCAATTTCATCATCAAGGTTAATCTCTTCTTCATCTACAAGACTAGTTTGAGCCAAAATTTGTTTTCTTTTTGCTGAAGCAGATGATGATGCTCCTTTTGAAGAAGATGCATTTCAAGATCGAAAGTCATATGCACTTTCACCAACCCCAAATACTTATGCTACATCACTCCAACGCAAATCTTCACCTTCAAAGACAAAATCATTTTCATTGTCTTTATCACTGTTATCTAATTTTCCCAACAATCATTCATTACTATCATCTATCTTTGGCAAAGAAATAGGATCAATCTTATCTCGCATGTCATATCTACGCCTCAAAGCTCTATTGTACTTGATATATACCAAATCATTCAATCGTTGTTGAGATAACCTATTTCTCTTCTTGGAATGTATCTACAAAAAAAAAGAGAAGAAATCAAAGGTCAAGTCCATAATATAATTTTTAATATGTATTAAAAAAAACTCTAACTTATATGTTCAAAAACACTCCAATTACGTTCACAGCCAGAAGCAGAGCATGTGAGGTTTAAAATCTTCATTGCGAATATTTTTAATTCAGGCGTTGATGCACCATAAGAAGACCACCAATCAGCTTGAAACACAAAAACATATATATTATAAAATTAACTTTATTGTAATGATATCATCCAATATTGAAATATCACAACAAATTATTTGCAAATTTACCTGGTGATTTTAAAGTTCTTTGTGTAATAGCCATTAGCAAACCAAAAAGTCCTGCTTTCTTGTACTTTTCCAATTGATTCCTGATTTGATCTTGTAAATCCTCACCTCTCACCAATCTAGATATGCACTTGTACAAACCCTCCATCATTTCTATATCATTTTCTATGTCAGGGTTTGAGTAAAAACATTCTGGATTGAAGAAATATCCAGCTGCGTGCAAAGGTCGATGGAGTTGAATGTTCCATATTTTGTCAATGAATTCAAAAAAACTTCGATATTTCTCTTCATTATTGTTAAATGACGCAGCAATAGCTTCTTTAGCTCTGTCCATTGACTCATAAATATAACCTATAGATCTTTTTTCACCATCTACCAGTCGCAATACTTTCACCAATGGGCCACCAACTTTTAATGCAAAAACCATATTTTTCCAAAAAGAAGGCATCAATATCACTTCTGCTACATGTTTTCCTGCAGTCTCCTTCGAAAATCGACTATTTGCCGACTTTTCAGATGTAAACATCTTTCTCAAATTTGCTTGTTGTACATGAAACCGTTTTAAAGTCAAAAAAGCGGTTGCAAAACGTATCTTTGCGGTTCTTACCATGTCTCTCTGGCGGTTCTTACCATGTCTCTCTGTCCAGTAAACTCTCTCATCATACTCAATACTTGTGGTCTGTTATAAATATAATCATTCACCATCTATGCTTGTTCATGCAATTTTCTAAGATAAGGAATTTTGAATATATCCTCGAGCAACAAATCTAAACAGTGAGCTGCACAGGGAGTCTAGTACAAGTGTGGAAATCGATTTTCCAAAAGACAACCTGAAAAAAATAAAATTAGTCAAAAAAATAAAAAAATGATCTAAATATCCAATTATTAATTGAAACTTGAAAGGAATTCCAGCATCATACATCCTTCTAGCAAATTTCTCAACCGCAATATCTCTCAACTTCTTTTTATTTTCATCAAATTGTCCTTTATTTTTTACACGTCTTTGTTTGACAATTTCATCAATATCTTTCGTAAAATAAAGATTAATAGATCCAGTTTGTTTGCACTTTTTACCTTGGACCGTAAGATGAAAGCTCGATTCAAATATTAGTCGTTTTCCTTTCACTTTAGTATGATGATCATTCTCATGTTCTTCCAAATCTTCCAAATCATCAATAGCATCAGAATGAGGAATATCATCCATTTGATTTTTCAAATTACTCTTTTTTTTTTTGCATGAACTCTCTAATTTCTTCTTTAACATGCTCGGGACATTTCGGACAAGCTTTCACATTTCTATTGCCTCCAACCAAATATAGCTTGTGTCGATAAATTCCGTCATTTGTTATTTTACCACAAAAAAATACAAGTGACAATATTTGGATTTTAGGATCTGAACATGTTGCATAACTCCAAGCAATATCTTTTCGAGTAGATGGAATTACTGTATTTGACATGGTTTAGAATCAAGTTAAATCAACCCAATCAACACCGCTAAAAATTGAAATCAACAATAATAATAATCAATGAATAAAAAACATATATATAAAACTAGAAAAAAAATAATATCAAAATATAAATCTCATTTATAAGAATTAATTAAAATTTTTTATTTTAAAATTTAAATATATATTTAAATATGAATTTTTAATTTAAATGAATATAATAAAATTTATTAGAATTTTTATTTTAAATATATTTATTATATATTTAAATTTTATTTATTGATTTAGTGGTTTATATGAATTATTATAATTTACTAAATTTTTATTTAAATTATAAATTCAATATATTTAAATATAAATATCTAATTAATATTTTTCAGATTTTATTTAAATACAATTTTTATGGATTTAAATTTTAAATCTGATTTAAATTTTTTAATCTGATTTGAAATTTTTTAATCTGATTTTAAATCTGATTTAAATTTTAAATTTTATCTGATTTTTGATTTTATAAGAATTAATAAAAAAAATTAGAATTTTTTAATTTTAAATATATTTAAATTTGATTTATATTAATTAATAAATATCAGATTTTTATATTTAAAATATATATTTTATAAATTTTAAATCTGATTTATATTACATAATAAAATTTAATAGAATGTTTTATTTTAAAAATATTTTTTATATATTTAAATTTATTTTATATGAATTAATAAAATTTATAAGATTATTTTGAGAAATTGTTTGATTTTTTTGAGGAATTATTTTTTTTAACATTAATAAAAAAACAAAAATAACACCGGCGGCGACAGAAGCGTCGCCGGAGGCGCCGAAAGCGTCGCGGGATGCCTCCGGCGACACTTCCGGCGCCGTCGGAGGCGTGCGATGTTGCTTCCGGCGTCGTTGGAGGCGTCCCACAACGCTTCCGGCGCCGCTGGACACCGCAAACAGTGTCCAACAGCGTCGGAAGGGTCGTCGGACATCTCCGACCCTGCCAGTGATGGAGTTTGGACTGAGAAAGGAATACTTGGACGACTGGACGCAGCGGCAGACGAAGCGGCGGCGAGAAGCAGACGAAGACACAGCGGCAGACATCAGCGATAGCGAGAGGGAGATGAAGAGGCACAATTGCAAAGAGAATTTGGGTTTTAAACAAAACAAAAGGCAAATTTGGAATTTTTTTGCCAAAGATCGCGTCGCACGTTGCGCAAGAACGCGTTGTGCGTCACGTGAAGCGCCGCTTCGTCGATCCCGCTCGCTTCCGCGTTCGCAGAAGCGATGAAGCCTCACTTCGCTGCGCATTGCGCTTAAGCGCGCAAAGCGAGCGCTTTTAGCGAGTTCAGTAATTTATTGCAATGACAGATTTCGACCATGCCACCCAGTATGATACAAGATTTCAAATCATGAGTAAAACTAATAAAGGTGTCTCTTGCTTGATATAGTGTGGCGTTGGATCGCCCTTAGTCGCCAAAAGTTGATCCATGATAAGTGGATCAATGTCAACTCTTTGAAGCAAGGAAAGAAATCTCGGGTTGTGCCGCCCGAAACTTACCATTCCGACATGGGACCGGCACCGGCACAAGAGGCGCAACAATTTCGCATGCGTCATGCACATGCAGCAGAAGGAAGGACAAAGGAGGAAAGAGGAAAGAGGAAAGAGGAAGGACGAAGGAAGAAGGAATCTAAATTTGGAGATGAAAACTGACCTGGAGGCGGAGGCAGAGACAAAGGCGGAGGTGAGGTGACGGTGAGGTGGTGGCAGCGTTGAGGCGGTGGCGGCGATGGTGGCGGGCGCAAGGGGGAGAAGCGGCGGAAGGAAACAAAAGTTAGGTTTTAGTAAAAGGAGGAAAAGTTAGATTTATTAAAATCATAAATTATTATATAAAATTTCTAATTCCTAATTTCTAATTAATTATTATATAAAGTATAATTATATATTATATAAATTAATAATAATTAAAGAAACTGTTAATTAATTAATATAATGATAATATATTATTTTATTATTTTTATTTAAAATATAAAAAATAATATATAATTATATAATTTAAAATACTTTTAAAATCAAACTTTAAATCATTTTTATAAATTAAAAATAGATTAAAATTTTATAAAAATATTTAAAATAATTTTAAAATTTTATAAATAATTCTAAAAAATTTAATTGTTAAAAAATTAAAAAATATATAATTTTTTTAAATAAATTTAATTTTTATATGCAGTATAAACTATATATATAAACTAAAATATTTAATATATATTCTTTACAATATTTATAAACTATAAATATATTATATAAATTAATAATTAATATAATTATTATATATAAATTAGGATTAATTTATTATAGATATTTTTTTTATCTTAGAATCAAAATTGATTTGAGATTTGGAACCATGAATATTATTACTTAAATCTCTACTTTATATTATTAGTACATATTTTTATTGAAAGTTTTGAAAAACTATGTTGTTGTAAATTACACTATATATATATATATATATATATATATATATATATATATATATCGAAACCGTATCGACACGGCACGATACGATACCGAAATTGTATCATTCCGGTCTGGGACAGAAACTTCGGCACAGGTCAAAATTTTAAACCTTGCTTTGAAATCTTCGTAACAAGCATTTGAGGATGGACCGGACTACTAATGGTCATTTTAAACCCAATTTGCTGATTTAAACTAAGATGATTATATTGGGTGCATGTGCAAGACCAAATATTGTAGGGAACCTATTATAAGACACCAAAATACCCATCTGTTTCACGAGAATTCACTAACATCCATATCATTTTAAAAGATCATGACCAAATACCTCAAAATAAATTGTCTAAATTTCCTGTGCTAGGATAAAAGCATTTCCCTCTTGAACGGCTTGGCCATTGAGAAGATTATGCTTTTAGAACTATCCAAGTCTACAGATATTTCCATAGAAAATGCAAAAAAGAATTACGATGGATCTAGGAAGACGGAAGATCATACAAGTTAAACTAATTTCCAAGCCCATGCAACATCCCCTAACAACCAGAGAGTGCATCAAGGAATTTAGAAGGAACCCAGCTAGCTTAGCAAGTTGACTAAACTCTTCAGTTGAAGTGTGTGAGCCGAGGAGCCAATACAGATCAGCCGCACAGACGATTCTAGCAACACAGTTATTATTCAAAACTGCAAAGAATTAAATGTCAATGAGCAGTAAGAGGCTATAGCCATTCTTGAGGGCATTGACAGGTGCAACTATAATGATCTTGTTGTAGGTAAAAAGGTTGTAGGGAGAATCTCATCATCCAGAAGCTGACCATCATCTATGAAAACTCCATCACAAGTCTAGCATGAGTGTGACAGAGAGGGACTGGCCAAGGCCATCGCTATAGATGGAGAGTGTTGAATCGGTGTCGACTTCAAATTAGCAAAAAAGGACAATATCAAAAGAATGTGGTACATTTTTGCAGGAAGTCTTGATCGACAAAGATGCTGTACCAGCTTGGTTCTGGCAGATATGCTTGATTCAAAAGGGAAGACTGAAAATGGTGTGGGTCTGACCAGACTCGAAAACGGGTGGTTCTCCACCAGGTTTGTGGCACCATTGGAGAAAGGCTGTTGCAAAATCTCTACCTATAATTTTTAAATGTTATCACTTAACGGGCCACTGTTGTTGAAGGGGATGATTAATCATGGAGAAAGAAAACACTAGGAAGAGATGAGAGAAAGCGTGATGCAGAGGAAGAGGGTGAACTAGAAGGAGAGAAGAGAGAGACGAGCAGAAGGGAGGGAGGCCAGGATACCATCTTAACTACTAGCAGCCTGCCCTGAAAAGTAAATGCTAACTCTAAGTAAGAACCCACTCTAATACCAAGTTGAGGGATAGACTCTGATAGCATATTGATCAGAGAGAGAACTAGAAGACGTACCTAATAACCAAATGACAAAACTATTATCCATATATAGAAACTATTAATTATAATACAAATCAAACATACTAAAGTACAAGGTATAAAAAAAGAGTACTCTAAAAGTGGTTGATACTATTGAGTTGTAACAGCAAAGAAAAAATACAGTACCTTCATCACTGCAAAATTTGTATCAAGACCATCTACTTTGACTCCGTCTATTGTAGCTTGTGCTTTCTCTAACTGTTTATAGTTAATTCTAGCATCATTCACTGCCCTTTCTAAGGAAGTCAGTTCCCCGACAACTATTTCACCAACAAGAAGCTTGTCTTCAGTTGAAACTTGTGATACAAGCCCTAGATTTGACAAAATTCCCAAAGTAGATATAGAGTACATTCCACTTCTTGAAGTGGATTGATTAGTTCGATCCAACCTCCTAGAGTCTATTCCATTAGCTAGTGTTTCCAATATTGTGTCGCCTCCAGGAAGCTGATCGCAAAAATTGAACATCAGAAGTGCCTCATATTTGATAGCTGCTGACAGAAGTAAATCTCGAATGGCTTGTATACGTAGAATACCAAGAACAGCTTTTGAAAGAGTTTCTTCTTTCTCAACACCTTCTATTTCATGCTTCTGAATGAATCGATGGGCATAAAGAACTTCTCGCATAATAGCTAGCCAATAATCACGACGCGAATGACCCGTAAGCTCAGGAAACTCCATGATCATTGGTTCTGATCTAAAAGGAAGATAGAGAATTATATTACTAACTGAATATTTACTGCTATGGGTTGTTCTCCAATAATTAATTAAGATGACCCAAATCAATTAGAAAAAAAAAACAAAAACATAGGCATTCAATCTAAGTTTCATATTACAACTTAATGTAGAGACTCACAAAGATATTGACTTGTACATAACAGCCTTATCAAAAAGGCGGGAACCCCATGGCCCAGTTAACTCAGGCTTGATACTTTGCTTTAGATCATCTGCAAGTTCATATACCTTTGGTTTATCAAAGGTTACAACTCGCAGTGCTTCAAAATAGAGAGCATGGTCCGTCAATGTCAATCTCCCTGCAATAAACAGAGCTTCAAATCATAAGAGGTGCTGTAAGTTGCCCTCTACATCATAGATCATCTATATACTCTCCTCATCAACTAAAACAAAGTGGGTTGTCAGAAGATGTACCAGGCCATGTAGAAGTTCCTATGTGTTCAAGCACTGGTTGGGTGGTCAAAGTTCCATCCACCTCAAGGATCCTTTCTTCTCTATGGAGGCGAAGACCCGAAAGAAGGGATGATTCGGTCTGAGTTTTCATCTTCTTTATTGCCCTGTAGAAGGAAAAAAGGGAGAAATTATACATTCTATTTCCACTCTACAGTGCAATCCTCAAGAAGTAATATTAAAGTATGAGAAATGGCCATATGACATGTACACCGCTTCCTACTTTTAACCAGACATCAAGGAATCCACATCCAGTTCAGTTGCTTTTAGTGGATGGAATAATAACTCTTCTACAGCTGACAAAATCATAAGATTCTAGTAATCCAGATTGCTACCACTTCTAACACAGACTATTCATAAGAAAGCATATATAGTGACCACAAACAATTCAACTACCCTGGGGTCATTCAAAAGTGATATTAGGAACAGCCTGCACTTCACACAATGATGCTTTATGAAATTAAGAATACATGCCATAGGAAAGTTATGATAGGTGTGACATGTCAGCAATTTAGAATCTTGTGTTGCCACACCCATCCATGCGTACACTGAGACACAAAAAAGTGTCAGCATAGTGACACCGGGTCTCAAATGGCATATCACATCACCAGCAACTTTGCAAAAGTCATCTCTATAAGAAGCATGAAGCAAAGTATGATAAGGCATTTGTGGTGGCTAGGAAGGGTAGGTGAACAATTTTCCAGGTGAACCCAAGTTTGAGTTGGCAGCAGTGGTAGGTACATATCCATCCACTTCTTTTGCCTCTTCTTATTTTTCTTCTTCCAATTCTCAATCTTCCTCTCCTGATTTTACCTCTTCGTCCTCTGCACTTCTTCCTCTTCCTCCCATTTCATCACCACACCACCTTGACATGGTTTACCAATACTAAACTACTTCAATCAGGAACCAAAATAGTCTCAAAAGTGATATTTTAAACCTTGATGCATCTCAACTACAATATTTGATGCAAGATTTATTTATAGAAGAATTAGAAAAAAAAAATCAAAGGAAAAAAGATGATTAATTGTTTTGATGATAAGTTTTGGAGAATTGATAAAAGAGGAAGTATTTTATTGCCAGATTCACTTATCTGTGTCCTTAGTGTATGAGTCTTTTATATCCTACTGTTGTGATTTCTTTCATCTTTTTTTTTATCCTATCCAATTCACATATTGATCTGAAGAGTAAGCAAACTAAATTTACTTACAAGATGTGCTGATGCAGAAGGCATTCATGTCTCTGTGTGATTCATTGACATAAACACTTCTAAATGTATTTTGAGTGGAGGTGTGGTGCCATCCTTATGTATAACTCTTCCAAACAGAGGCACAAGATGTCTTTTGAAATAATTGTATAGTGCAAATGGAGGAAAGAAAATAGTTGACCAAAGGTTATATAATTCATAGTTATTAACGAGCATAGGCTGATAGGTAACTGCACAAGTAACAACCATTCGTTAAGCAACAAAAAATCATGAGTCCCAATTATTTAGGGTCGGAGGTAACAGCCATTCAGTAACTAGCAGGATATTTCTAATTTAGACCACGACCAAATGCCAACCAAAAAAATCACCAACAATACACAAACATTAACAAACCAGATTTCTTTTCTTTTTTTTTTACACAGAGGTACCTGTCTAATGCACCTAGGTATTTCTCATAGACTGCAAAAGTAAGTCGACCTCCAGTTGAAGTAGTGAGCACATCAAAAAGATTGAAACAGGTAATTACATCTGCAATAGTGGGAATGGCAGGTGCTATTCTAGAAAAGGCTTCCACACCTGCAGTTCTCTCTTTATCCACCTGCTGTAAAGCGAAGATCAGTGAACTCAAAATGAATAGGGAACCCCTTGTCCAATATCATAGAAAACAACACCATGAAAAAGATGAATGTCAATCTTTACCTTGAGTGTAGGCTGACTTTCTGCTGCAGGTGCCTCCCAGGCTATCATCATATCAAATGTCAACCGTCGAAAGGTCTTGTCTGATAGATGGCCAGAAACCTGAGTAGAGAGAGCAAGGGTTCTAAAACAACAGTATTCCAAGAAGTTCCTTGCATAATTTGAAGAACTCTTTTTAGTATCTGAAGCAACTGAATTAAAATTGCTTTGGAGCTCATCCATAGTAACGTTGAGAATTCTGCAACAAATAGAAGCCAAAAGATACAACATTAATGCTGAAAGTAAACAGGTAGAGCATCCTTATACCTTATTTTCAATATACCAAGGTATCAAAAGGTGATAAGGGATTATTTTGAATTGCATGACATTAATGACATGAAACCAAAGTATTCAATAGATTCTTTGAAGAGGAAAAAACCAAACCAGCAACTGCAAACAAAAAGTCTAGAACATCTGATTCTAATGGAAAGGTTGAGTTTGGAGATCAATGCTGAGGCTCAGACTTTGAGTTGAATGAATTACATACAAGATAAGCATTGTTGATGCTATATGACATCTAGCCCTCAAAGACACATCACGCAAGATTTCACCATTAGGATGTTTGGTAAGACCTAATTCGATATTGGACAAAAGATGATCAAAGACAAGCTTTAGGCTTGGATCCAAGCGCCTCTCAAAGAGCTATTTCCCCAGCAGGATGCTATGACCCAACCATGCATTGTAGACAGAAAGGGTTATACGCCAAGTCACATCAACGGTTAATCCTTTTTGAGCATTTATCAACATCAAACATTAAATTAAATATACAACTCCGCCCTAGCATGCATTGAATGTTGGAGAACAACTAATCCTACAATGGCAGGCCAAGTAAGATTACACCCCTGCTAATAGGTCCACACTTCTATTCATGTCCATTTCCAAGTTTCTACAAGCTAAGACAAGTGTGTCTGATACAAGGTTTAAAATCTCGACTCATGTCGAAGTTTTGATCTCAGACTAGAACGATACGATTTCAGTATCGTATCGTGCCGTGTCGATATGATTTCAATATTTTTTTATTTATATATAGTAATTATTAGATAAATATATTTATTGTGCATAATATAAAATAACTTGTATATAGATTGTATATAAGTTTTCCATTATCTAACAATTGTTAGAAAAAATAATTAAATATAATTTTTTAAATAAAATTGATCTATCAATAATTTAAATTAAAATTGATACATCATAATATATTACGTTACTAAAACCAAAAGATGTGACGTGAATTAGATAAACATCCTGCTTAGGAGATAAGTCAACTCTATAGTTCTCCAAAGTTCAGATTAAATGATCATAATTACATAAATTAATACCAAGATACTATTTTATATATAATAATTATATAAATTAACTATTTATTCATTTAATTAATTATTAATTTAAATAATATATATTTAAAATAGTAAAAAATATCAAAATATCAATTAAACATTAAAACAGCAAAAAAATCAAAAAAAAATATCAGAATATAAATCTAATTTATTAAAAAAAATAAATTTTGTATTTTTTTAAAAAAATAATTTTTTCATAATTTTAAAATAAAATTTAAAACAAAAAATCAGAATATTAATTAACAAAATTTATTAATTTTTTTAAAATTTTAAATAATTTTATATATTTAATTAGGATAATTTAATTAGGATTTAGTAATCCTTATTTTAAATATCACAGGAATTGTTTAATTTAATTAAATAAAACTAAGAATTGTTTAAATTAATTAAATAAAAACAACTCGCGATCGTGATCGCGACGGCGTAGGCACTGGAGACGTCCCGCGGCGCCTTGCGACGCGGCAAGCGCCTGCGAAAGCTTTCGGCGGCGCCTCCGCCGCCATCGAAACTGTCCGAGGTCGCCTCCGACGACACTAGAAAAGTCTCACTACGCTTCCAGCGCCGCTGAAAACGTCCTATGATGCTTCCAGCGGCGCTGGAGGCATCTTGCGACACTTTCGGCAACACTTCCGGGACGCCAAAGGTTGTTTCACTCACGAGCCGGTTTCGCTCCCACAGCAGAACGATAAAAACCATTCATGCCGAGCGGCACAGAATGGTATTGCAAATCATGGTCTCATATGCCAATGCCCCTATGCAACATAGTTTGCATGGATGCTAAGACAACCAATAGCCAATGTAGAGTAAGTCATTCAAGTGCACAAACTTCATCTAAATTCTAAAATTCAATAAGCCCAATTTAGCAAACTTAGCAAAAATTTCACCGTGCCCATCTGAGCATAAGAGAATTGAAACCCTTCATGCATTGAACTTAAATAACTATTTAACGGAAGTCCCGAGGGAAGGAGTAATGCAGAAAAAGAATCAGAGACTGTGACATGTTGCTAGACAAAGAAATATTGAGAGAAGAGTCCACGTTTTCTAGGAAGAGAAGATCCATATATTATGGAAGAGATTAGCAAAGTCTGGTACTCCCAAAATGAGATCCATGGATTGATGGAAGAGATTAGCAAAGTCTAGTACTCCTAAATAGCAAACCTTCTTATTGTTAGTGTTGCCCCCAGGGTTATGGTGCAGCAGAAGGCAACTAATTGTTATCCCAGGAATCCGCGATTCGATCCCAAGCTACGGCGTATTTTGCAGGAATTTTTGCTCCAAATGGGGTTGAACCCTGGGACACTGGGCTTCTGGACCGCCCGCCGTGAGTGCTTCTCGATTTACCCTAGCGGCCGGTGAGAAACTTCCCTAGGGTCGGGTCGGTCCCCCGAGGTTCGACGTTACCCAACCTCGTTAATCAGTCTTCTTATTATTATTAGTGTTAGCCCTAGAACCAATTATGTGATGATTGACTAGGAAACTTTTTTTATCATATCTTATTAATAAAGACATAATTTTGGATATTATATTTAATTCATATATGTGTCAAATGAATAAGTATAATATGTCTTTGGGTAGTATGTTTTAATCTACATTATATCAATTAATTGAATTGATAGTGAGATGGTGTAAAGAACACTACTCTTAACTATTCCTAGTCAAGTATTAATTTTCAAGGACAATATTAATGAATTGATAACTTGATCTCACAAGTCATGGATATGAGATATTACATTGACACTAGGTATATATATTAGATAACATATATTGAATTGACCAGCCATGAGAAAGTTCCATAAATCGTTATATGATCATAAACTTTCTCAAAGTGACTATTGGTATGAATAGTCCTTAGACATGAAGTCATTACGGGTCTCTACATAAGGAGTTATGTCCTTTAGTATCGTCAAACGTCACCCGTAACAGAGTGGATTATAAAGACGATCACTAGGTATGTAACAAATTATGCAGACGGATGTGAATGATGTAGATGGGATCTATCCCTCCCATATGACGAGAGTGATATCTGTGGGCCCCTTGATCGAGTAGGATTACTAAAATGCATAGTCATGCTCAAATGAGTCAATATAAGATATTTAGCTCATTTGCTTGAGTAAGTCTACTTGGGGATCAAGAAACACTGATTGATTAGAGGATAACACAGTATATGCCTCATTATTCGATCTAGATATCGAGGATAGAAAGACAAAGTCATACATCATAATAATCACAAAAAGATTATGTCAGATCTCGACATTCTTGTCACTTGGGTAGTAATAATGCATTGCTAGATGTCACTCATTATTTATGTATGTAAAATGGTTTAGATACATTACCAACGTTACGAGAACTTTTTGGGTCACACACAAAGGACGCTATGTTTCGGAGATAAGTTGATTTTAGTTTAACGGAAATGTGATTCGAAATTGGATTAATTGAGTTAGACCCAAATAAATCCAATTAGATTGAGAGATTGAGTCTAATCCGAGTTAGACTCATTTAGATTAGACTCAACCAATTTAGATGGGTTAATAATTCATTAAAAGGTTAATGAATTTATTATTAGAGGAAGATCAGGAGGCATTCTTTTCATTGGATGAAGAGAAGATGAAAAACCAAAATGAATACCAAGAGGTTTTGATATTCATTGAGTTTTATTGGCCTTAATGTGATGGGAAGCTCAAGAAGCAAAAACTCTTTGTATTCATTAGATGAATACATAAGCTTCATGTCAAATTTTGAAATTGACTAAGTGTTATTCTTCCCTTCTTCCTTCCTCCCTCATCTTGATCGAAACCTTACTTGATGGTTTTTTTTTAGTTTTCTTGCTTTGTGAACCATCCCAAAGTTGATAGCACAACTAAAATGGTTATTCTCTGAGGCTTAGATCATGTTCGTGTGGATACTACTAGAGGCACGGACACTCTGAATGTGTAAGAGATCCGACGAACTAAGGACTAGCAGGATAAGTGAAAAGCACGTATCAAAGGTATATCTATTAGATAGATCAAACTTCATATGAGTTTTTCACATGGATCGCTCGAAGGGATTCTATTTTCTGCTGCATTTTTAAATTGTTTGCGCATAGAAATTCCTACAATTATATATGGTATAATACAATCTTTTGATCCAGTGGATCACAATGGGATACACTAGTGCACATTCATCAACATAGTGTTTCTAAATATCACATAAGCAAGCCCTTATCGATTAACCCTCCAAGGGGCTATTTAATGATGGTTTTTGAAGTTCTTGTGGATCCGATTGCAAAGTCATAAGTTGTCATTTTCTATGACAGAATTTCTCTAATAGCAAAAGAACAAAGAAAAATTCCAGCACCCTGATATCAATCAAGGATAAAAAACAGACAATGGGCCAATTCAAAGCTAGATTTAAAATTAAGACAAAGTAGATGCCTGAGATTCATCTTAAGGTGTTGCATGGTTGCTTAGCTTCCAGTATATATGAAATCTACCTCAATTTTTATGATGCATTTTAGAACATTTGTCAAAAGAACTGAACTAAAATATCTTAGAGAAACAAAGTGATCATCCTATCCATCATAATCTTTGACTTCAACTAGTACCACATCGATGTTGACATGTAACCAAATTTTGCAAAAGACCAAAACCATTTCTTTTTGTGCAATAGCCATTAGACATCTCGTTGATTATAAGTTAAGCGCTCTGATATTTCTGCAGAAAAGAACACGACCAAATCATGGATGCTTGGTATTTCTGCAGAAAAGAACACGACCAGATCATGGATGCTAACCAAGCATCGTTTCTACCATGAGTGTGAATGAGGGCCTTTGATTTGAGAGACTGAAAACCCTAATTATATTATTAAGAGCTTCGTCCAGGACCTATGATCTAGTAATAGGCGCGCTCACCATCTAGGATACAAGTCAAGTCTTCTCTCAATCCCATCTATTAGTGAAGGCTCCGATTGTCAATAAGTAGGCCCTCACGAAAATAGAAATGCAAGTTAAGCATCATCAGAACCTTGGTCATTAACCATCATAGTCATTGTTAAGTCATGTGTCCCAACAATTTGAGGTAGCCACAAGGACCTTATCCCTCTATTTAACTCTATATATACAAGATTACACGAGTAATTATAGTTAAATCAATTAAAGTTTTTTAATATGTTAACTAAGGTTTTCTTTTATCTCATACTCTATATGATTTATGCTCTAATCTACTCAACTATATTAACTACAGAATTTATTGCTTGCCTTTGCCTCAAATAGGATTACACGAAGAAACTAAATCAAGATTTTAGAACGACTTAGATGAAGTATTACAAAATACTAATCCGCCATATGAAATGATTTTAATATGAGATGATCTAAATGGGCATGTCAGAGTGAAAAAATGAGAAATGTGAGATGGTACATAAGGGTTATGCATTTGGAAAAGAAATGAAGAAGGGATTGAATTTTACAATAGCAAATGACTTTATATTAGCTAATGTATTTTTTAAGAAAAAAAAACACTTGATCACATTCAAAAATGGGAATAATAAATAGCAACTTGACTTTTTATGAGTAAAAAGAGGAATAGAAAGATTTGTAAAGATTTTAAGATTAGTAGTGTTGGATATACGCCTTAATCATAATATCAATAGAAGGAAAATATACACGATGCCTAGAATTAAGTGGTGGAAGTTAAAGAAAAGAAGTGAAACATATTTAAGGAAAAGGTAGAGTATAAGAATTAGGTGAAATATACGGTGACTCAAATATGACATAGGATAAAAGTGTACTTGGTGAGTCAAAGGGGTATGTACTACCAAGTAAGAAATCTTGGTGGTGGAATGGGAAAATAGAGGAGAAAGCGAAGAAAAAATGAATAACCTATAAGAAATTATATATTTGTAAAAACGAGAGAAGCGAGAGAGAGGAAAATAAGAGATTTTAGCCAAATAAAATATATTAATGATAAATACAATAAGGTACTAGTAAATCATGGAGAAATAAAAGAGCGGTGAAAGATATATTTTCATTAACTTTTTAATAAAGGTTTAGATGATTAACTTAACTTAGGCACTTTAAGTAGGTTTAAATTTTTATTGTAGAATTCAAACTTCAAACGTAGAACAAGCTTTGAAAGAGATGCAAAATAAAAAAACTATGGGACCAGATGACATCTCAATAAAGGTATGGAAGTGCTTAGGGAAACGAGGTATTGAATGACTTACAAAATTATTTAATATGATATTGAAAATGAAAAAAATGTCTAATCAATATAAGGTAAGTACTCTAGTTCCCATATATAAAAACAAACGAGACGTACAAAATTGTACAAACTATAAGGGTGTTAAACTAATGAGTCATACCATAAAACTTTGGAGAAGAGTAATAGAAAAAAGATTAAGGAGAGAACGATGACCGAAAATCAGTTTGAGTTCATGTCTGAAAGATCGGCAATAAAAGCTATACATCTTTTCAGACAACTAATTGAAAAGTATCGGGAACAAAAGCAAGATCTACACATAATATTTATTGACTTAAAAAAAACTTATGATAGGATCCCAAGAGAAATTATATGAAGAATTCTAGAAAAGAGAAGTGTTAGCATAGCATATATTACTAATTAAGAATATGTATAAGGATGTAACTACTAGAGTGAAGACTTCAGGCAGATTAACTGAAGCATTTCCAATAAGAATAGGATTACATCAAAAATAAGTTCTAAGTTCCTATCTTTTTACACTAATCATGGACGAACTCACAAGACACATTCAAGATGCAGTATAATGGTGTATGTTGTTTCGAGATGATATTGTTTTGATAGATGAGATACGTGAAGGAGTAAATGCTAAACTAGAATCTTAGCGGAAAACACTAAAAGTGAAAGGTTTTAAGCTTAGTAGAGTAAAGACAGAATATATGAAATTTAAATTTAGCAATATTAAACGTAATGAGACAATTATTAAGATAGGAGATGATAAATTGTGTAGAATTAAGAGTTTTAAGTATTTAGAATAATTTTTGCAAAATGATGGAGGGATTGAGAGAAATGTCTTATATAGAATATAAGCAGGATGGTTTAAATGGAGGTTAGCATCGGCTGTTTTATGTAAAGAATTCTAGAAAAGAAAAGTGTTAGCATAGCATTTATTAAACTAATTAAAGATATGTATAAGGATGTAACTACCAGAGCGAAGACTTCAGGCAGATTAACTGAAGCATTTCCAATAAGGATAGGATTACATCAAAAATAAACTCTAAGTCCCTATCTTTTTACACTAATCATGGACGAACTCACAAGACACATTCAAGATGCAGTACAATGGTGTATGTTGTTTGCAGATAATATTGTTTTGATAGATGAGGCACATGAAGGAGTAAATGTTAAACTAGAATCTTAGTGAAAAACACTAAAAGTGAAAGATTTTAGGCTTAGTGGAGCAAAGATATAATGTATGAAATTTAGCAATATTAGGCATAATGAGACAATTATTAAGATAAGAGATGATAAATTGTGAAGACTTAAGAGTTTTAAGTATTTAGGATCATTTTTGCAAAATGATGGAGGGCTTGAGAAAAATGTCTTATATAGAATATAAGCAGGATGGTTGAAATGGAAGTTAGCGTCGGGTGTTTTATGTGCTCGTAAAGTATCACTAAAATTTAGAACGAATTTCTACAAAATAAAAGTTAGACCTGCTATGTTATATGGTGTTGAATGTCGGCTATGACTCGAGCACATAAACAGAAGATGAAAGTTGCAGAGATAAGGATGTTAAAGTAGAGATGTGGATATATGAGGATGGACAAAATAAGGAATGAGAACATTAGAGAGAGTCAGAATTGCATCAATTAATGAAAAATTTCAAGAGACACGTTTAAGATAGTATGAACATGTATTTAGACGGCTAATAAATGTCCCAATTAGGAAATGTGAAACTATGATAAATACGTGCATCAAATGAGGGAGAGGAATGCCAAAAAAGACTTGATTAGCAATAATTAAACAAGATAAAATTTATTTAAATATAGATGATATAATAGGGGACAGAGCCAAATGGCGTAGAAGGATTCATATAGTCGACCCCACCTAGTGGGATAAGGCTAGGTTGTTGTTTTATCCTGATCGTATAAAATTAGGAAATAATCTTTAATTTTAATAATTTCTATGGTTTATGTTTCCTTTCTTTTATTTGTTCCTATTTATGTACTTTGTGGGTTCTATTTATTTATGTAATTTCTAGTTAAACAATAATACAACAATTACCTTTCTTCTCGTTTTTCTTCATGGTATCATAACAGTTGGTTCAATCTAAGAATTTTCCATGGCAAATCAACATCCATGGAAGACGACCTTAACCAACAGCACAAGTAGAGATTCGATGGTGTCCAGAGAAGAAACGACGATCAACGCAAATTTAAACCCACCAGTATTTTTAACTGGTTCGATGGAGGTATTCTCTAATTCACTCCAAGTTAATATTCAACGCTTTAATGGGAAGAACTACACGGAATGGTCACAAACAATGCGCCTGATTTTGGAAGGGAAAGGTAAACTTAGATATGTTACAGGAGAAGTGACAAAACCAACTGATGGAGACTTAAGATTTAAAGCCTAAAAATTTGAAAATATGCTACTTATTCGATGGTTAGTCAATTCCATAGAGCCCCCTATCGAAAAGCCATTTATGTTCATACCTACAGCCAAAGAGGTGTGGGAGGCAGCTAGAGATACTTATTCAGATTTGGAGAACTCTTCGTAAATTTTTAACCTAAAATCAAGGCTATGGCATGCAAAGCAAGGGGAACGTGATGTGACTTCCTACTACAATAAGTTAATGACGTTGTGGCAAGAACTAGATCTATACTATGATAATATTTGGAAGTGTGTTGATGATAGTGTTCGTTTTATGAAACGGAACGATAATGATCGGGTGTTTATTTTCTTGGCGGGACTAAAGAAGGATCTAGACAAAATATGGGGTCAAATCTTGGAGAAAACACCTCTACCAACAATCCGTGAGATATGTTCAGAAGGCTGGAGAGAAACCTCCACAAACTATTATGCTTAACAAATATGCCTCGATCTCTACTAACTTAAGTTTGAAAAGCTCTGCCCTTGTTACTAAAGGTTTTCAAGAGGAAGCGAAGAAAGATGGCAAAAGTTTTAGAAGACCATGGTGCGACCATCGTAAATGTCTGTGGCACACGCGGTAAACATGCTAGAAAATCTATGGGAACCCCAAAAAAATGGAAGAAAAGAACTGAAGGCGAAGGTCGTGCACTTCAAACCATTATCTCAAATCAAGAAGGGCAGTTTATTCCAAGCTTACTTCCTTTCACCAAGGAACAAATAGACCAACTGTACAAACTCCTTGAGTCTCAGAAAAATCCTTTTTGTTCAATAGCTCAAAAAGGTAATTGCATGACAATAACCTACCTTAGTGTCAATTCTAATCGCACCTAAATCATTAAGATAGGAATGTCAAACCTTTTCTTTTCATATAGACCTTGTGCAGATAACAAAAATTAAGATTGCAGATGGCTCTCTTTGAACCAATGCAAGAAAAGGTTCTGCTGTATAGGCTCACTCTAATTGATATTCATCATGTTCCAAAATTGTCTTGTAACCTTCTATCTGTCAATAAATTGGTTTGTGATCAAAATTATCAAGTTAATTTCTTTTCTTCTCACAATGTATTCCGAGATTTGACCTCGGAGAAGATGATTGACAATGCTAAACAGAGTGGAGGACTCTACTTCCTGAGGACCAAGAGGTTCTTGCTTTGAATCTATTTCTGTTTCGAAAAGTCATATTATGTCATGGCATTTTATATTAGAACATCCTAGTTTTCAATATTTAAAGCACTTGTTTCCTAAATTGTTTCACAATAAAGATCAATCATTGTTTCATTGTGAAGTTTATGAAATTGCAAAACACCAATCGCACATTTTTCCTTTCACAGCTATACAAGTCATCAAAATCATTTACCATAATTCATAGTGATATTTGTGGTCCTAATAAGATAAGCACCCCCTCTAAGAAGAAATGATTTATCACATTTACTGATGATCATACTCGAATTTGCTAGGTGTATTTATTAAAGGAAAAAAACAAAAGTTGGATAAGTTTTTTTTTAAAAAAATTAATATAGTGCAGACTCGATTTCAAACTGACATACCGATTTTCAGAAGTGACAATGGGAAGAAGTATTTTATTTTAACATGATGAGACAAATAATAGATTCAAGGAAGGGGAATAAACTCGAAAGAGAATCGGAAAGGGAAAGATGAATCATCTCTATATCATAACAGTGATTCCGAGCCAAGGGATAATCTTCATTTAGAAACTAGTATTGATAATTCTCTTCCAAGGTCTAGTAATCAATCTGAGTTTGACATGCCAATAGCTTTTCAAAAATGTGACAAATCTACAAAACACCCTATAGTTTGTGTCATATTCAAATTTATCTTCATCTCTTATCACCTTTTGTTCTTAATTATCCTGTATAGACATTCCTAAAAATATACAGGAAGCCCTACAGGTTCCAAAGTGGAAGGAAACTGTACTTGAGGAAATGAGAGCTATTGAGAAGAATAATACTTAGAAGATTGTTACATTGCCAACAGGGAAAAACACTGAGGGATGTAAGTGGGTTTTCACGGTGAAATATAACAGAGATGGATCAATAGAGAGATATAAGACTAGATTAATGGCCAAAGGGTTCGCTCAAACCTATGGTGTTGATTACTCTGAGACATTTGCTCCTGTTGCAAAACTAAATGCAATGAGAGTACTTTTATCTATTGCTGCTAATCTAGACGGGCCTTTACTGCAATTAGACGTGAACAAAATTATATCCTTGATCTCTTGGAGGAGAGAAAAAAGAGTAGTTGCAAACCCGCAAAGACTCCCATGGATCCTAATATAAAACTCTAGGAAAAAGGAATTGTTCCTGTTGATGTCAGCATATACCAAAGGTTAGTTGGTAAATTAATTTACCTATCTCATACTCGACCAAACATTGCTTATTTCAGTCAGTTCATGCATGCACCATTTGAAGAACAACTTGAGGTTGTCTACAGAATTTTGAGATATTTGAAGACTACTTCTGGAAAAGGTCTAATTTTCAAAAAGACTAATCAAAGAGAGTTGAAGTGTTTATTAAATAGATAGCACAACATCGGTTAATGACAGATCAAGATACTACACATTTGTATGGGGAAACCTAGCAACTTGGAGAAGTAAGTAAGAAACTAAGTGTTGTAGGTAGAAGTAGTGCAGAAGCTTTTACAACAATGGCTCAGGGAGTCTATCAAGTGTTGTGGATATATAGAATGCTTGAGGAGCTCAAAAAGACCGTAGAACTTCCTTTGAAGTTATACTCTGATAATCCTATTCAACATGATAGAACGAAACACATTTTATAAAGGAGAAACTTGAAGCTGGAACCATTTGTTTATCATTTGTATTTTCTAACCAACAAATAGCTAACATATTGATGAAGAGACTTGCAAGAGCCAACTTTGTATAGTTAATAAGCAAGTTGGGCATGATTGATATTTATGCACCAACTTGAGGGGGAGTGTTGGAAAATTAGGAGATCTTGATTGTATAAAATTAGGAAATAATCTTTAGAAATCAAAAAATAATCTTTGAGGTCCTGATTGCATAAAATTAGGAAATAATCTTTGATTTTAATAATTTATATTTCTTATGTTTCTTTTTTTTTATTTGTTTCTGTTTATGTATTTCATAGCTTCTATTTATTGATGTAATTTTTAGTTGAAAAATAATAACAATTTCTTTTCTTCCCTTTTCTCTTCACTATTTTTTAGCATCTCATCATAGATAAGTGTTACATCCAATTGTTGTCTGATAATAGTATTTTTTTTCCATTATTGCTTTAAATAATCCACCACTATAATCCATAAAGTGACGAATGACACCGAGATTATAAAAATCATTCATTTAGTGAGGTACCAACAAGGAACCTAATTTGAATCGATTAGCAATTGTTATATTTTATCTATTGTTTAGTTTGGCATCTTTCAATAGTGACTATTATGTTTTTTTTTTAAATTAATCAAACATTGTGAAGTGATTAAATCTTGTTTGTAATCCATCTAGACTCAAGATAAGTTAAAGTTGAACCAAATTAATTGATTTCGCATTTGGGCAGGTTAGGAAAAATCAAATTAGATAATTTCGGTTTAGTTCAATTATATTTTTGGTTCACATAATTTAAGCTTAACTCCGCTCATATCAAATAAACTACTCCATGATGTGTTCCAAACTCTGGCAAAGGAGAAGAGTTGCATTAAATTGTAAGCCAAAGTCAAACAAAGACAACTATTATGTATGGCCCTATCAAGAAATGTATTAATACTAAGTTGATCCTCAAAACAAACACTAACATTTTCCCTAGAAGGAAAGCGTTGCATGGTCGAATTGTAACATCTTGATAAAGACCACTACATCTCTACAAAAAATTTAAGTGTAGTGTTAAATATACAAAAGATCTCACATTGTAAGCATTGTTGTAAAAGTCGGCCTAGGAGCCCGCCTAGGCGCTAGGCGGCACCCCACCGTGGTGTCGCCTAGCACCGCCTAGGCGCCAGGCGGTAGTCCTCCGCTCAACTACCGCCTAGCGATTTTTATAACCTTGATTGTAAGTTAGATAAGAATAAACATCTTATATTTCATAACATGAAATATAGATTTGGAAAATTGAACGTAGAAAAGCTACTTGCAGAGTAATAAAGGTTGTACATTCGATGATTGAGAGAAAATAATATTTTATACTTACCAGAGACAAAATAGGTAATGAAAAAGCAAAGACGATAGAGAACTTAAGTTATGTTCTATAGAAAAGAGTAAAATGAAAAATAAATTACATATTGTTATATATAGTTCGTTAAATGATAAAGTAGTAAAAGTAGTTAGGAATGGAAACATGATTATAGCTCTCAAGATAGAAAAAGAAATTATTAATGTAATTAGCATATATACATCTCAAGTATAATTAAATGAAGATATCAAATATAGGTTTTGAGAAAACCTAGATGACGTAGTATAAAAAATTCAATAAATGAGATGATTTCAATAGAAATAGAGCTAAATGAGCATGCAAGATTAAGGAATAAGGAATATGATAGGACAAACGCATGAGGACTAGAACCAAAAAATGAAGGAAAAATTATATTAAACTTCGAGATAACATATGAACTTTATATTAACTAATATGTTTTTCAAGAAGTGAGAAAAACTAAAGTGAATCAAGAAAACTTAAGCCCGCAACCCGCATGGGTTGGCCCACGGCGGACTTAGGTTGGTCGTGGGTTGAGGAAAAAAAATTCTCTAAAACTTAAAATTAAAGTGGAAAATTCAATGAACTTGTGGATTTGACGGCTAGTGGGTTCGAAGGCAATTTAACCAGCTTATGGAATGACATCTAATATCAAGAATACTATATAATTCAGTGAAAAAACAACCATCAACGTTTTTATCCTGGAGCATATCCACTAAAACAAACATATCATAATAATACATAAGTTGAAAATTTGATAGCATGTTCATACAAAGTCGATCACAAACAAGGAACACGTTATGGTGCAAATCTTGCATCTAAACATGCCTATGGAATGCAACCAAATTAACTAAGTTACAGAGAAACAGATAGGAGAATCATTTCTTTTCAAAGTATGATCCAACTCGCCTAATCCGAAATCCAAACTTAAAAGTTTTAATCTTTTCTCAAGGTTTTAAAATTCACTACGCGCTAATTGGATGTCAGACCAACACCTAGCACCTAGGCTGCCTAGGCAGGGACTAGGCGCCGCTAGGCGAATTCCTCAGTATTAACAAAATTAACATAATAAATTACATATTATCACTCCACAATAACATCAAATTTAAAATGAATTTAAACTTCAAAATTACACAACTAATAAAATATCATAGGACACAAACTCAATATCATTGAGCACAAACTCAATATCAAATTTATTCTACTTCTCCATAATTTTCAACATCTTGTTCTTCATCAGACACAAACTCAATATCATCATTGTATTCCTCCTTTTCTTCAGATTCAAAATCATCCTCGTGAAGTTCTCTCACTCGAGAGCTTCTTCGGGGTTGTAGATTTTCATCTGCTCCACTTGCTTCATAAATCATTTGTCATGTGAGCCCAGAACCTAATTCAACTTCATCATCTTCCCCTTCCATCCACAATCTAACTTTGTGCATTTGAAGTATCTTTTGCAAAAAGGATATCGACATTTCTTTCTTTTTCTCTTTTGTGTTTGTTCAACAATCTAGCATTAAATTGGATAAATACTAGATTATTCAACCTCTTGACATCCAACTTATTTCTTTTCTTTGTATGAATCTGAAAAAAAAAGAAGTAAATATTATAGTTAGTAACATAAATTAATACTTTAATTAAAGACTTAAAGTTTAAAAGTTACTCCTTCAAATACACTCCAATTTCTTTTACACTCAGATACACCTATAGTTAAAGTATCCTCAATGTTACTCTTAGCAAGTTGGGTGTGTAAGCACCATATGTACTCCACCATACATATCAAATGTATCATCATTTTTTTCACATGCTTTTGATGCAGGTATTTTCCCAAATAATCCAGTCTTGTCTATATATTTTATAAATTCATTGTTAATAATTGTATCTCGTAGATCCAAGTCATTGGCATACAAAATTTCTATGCATTCAAAAATCCCCATCGCGACCTCCTAAAAAGAGCAATAGAACAATCATTATAGTAAAAATAGAGATTCAACAAAAAGGCAATAGTATGAATGATATATTAAGTCTATCCTTCATTTTTGACTCAATAATCGCTATGATAAGTTGATAATTTGATTCCACATTATTCAGGGTCACCTTGATATCTTCTTTAGTTTAAAGAAGTTCCTCATATAGAAACTCATGGCTTTCTATCTCCATCTACCAATCGAAAAACTCTTACTGAAGGAGCAAATATTTTCAAACAAAGTATCACACCATTTTAAAAACTCATGCTCATCACACTAGAGGAAGTCAATTTCCCTTTGATTGTCTTTAACCATTTGCATATCCCCCATATATCACTAGTAAATATGACCCTTAAACTTTCTTTTCTTCAATCAAACTTTGAAATGTGAGGAAATTTGATGCAAACATCGTAACTCCTAACCGAACTATATCTCTCTTCTTCGTGAAACTTCTTATGACAATCTATGGTGAGCATAAATGAAAATGATAAAAGATTTGGATTACTATATAACCATTTTATATCGTAGAAGTCTGCCAATACATCCAAGTATGAGATTAATAATATGAGTTGCACATGAACTCCAAAAGATCCCAGGTCGCTTTTCACTCATCAATTTAGCTGCAACCATATTGTTGGTGGCATTGTTTGTTACATAAACAATATTCTGAGCTTTTACTTGTTCAACACACTTGTCAACATACTCAAAAATCAAAAATGTAGTACCCTCCTTCCAATTAACACACAAATTAAGATGCTTCTTCTTTTTCTATCACTCCATGCATCTATCATAATCGAGTACCCATTTTTTGCCGATTCTTCTTTATGTTTCATCAGCAGTTGTCTTGTTCTTTCAACTTCGACTTTTAACAGTGGTTCCCTAAGTTGATATTGAATTGGAGACTTGAATCCTAGTCCAAATTGACTCACTACTTCCATTAGTTACTTGAAGCTATCATTATCAACAGCATTGAATGAGATTTCATTTTCATAAACCCATCTCCTAACATATTATTGAACTTATTGAATTCTCTCCTTGAAAAGAATCACATTTATATTTTTTTAGCGAAACACTTTACTCCCACTTAAACTTACATTTTCTAAAGGAATTACTGAAGCAAATATATCCATGGGGTCAAGAGGAAGAGGTTTTTTAGATAGATCTAACCCTTCAATTTCAAAACCTTCTTATCCATATGGAGAAATAGTCCTCTCTGCTCTACAACTTTGTTATTCCAGTATTTTATTTTTCTTTCTGTACCTCCCTTCTAAAATAGCATGTTTGCACTTATTTTTATCTTCTTGAGATGCTTTCCGACAACCAAATACATTTCCAGATATATTTTCTATGTGCAACTTAATCCCATATAGTCCCCCAACATCATTTTTCCACACAACTTACTTTTAATTTTGTCAAAGTTCTTAGGAGCAATCAACATCTCAAACTCCCATCCGATGGCATTTAACTTTCTTCTATGAATCCTAGATTCGGATTAAGTAATTAATGTTGCCAAAGAAGGATTGCTTGCAATTATAATTATGATAACCTGAAAAGTGATTTTAAAATAAATTTAAGAACTTTAGAATCATTAATAAATAATAACAAATCTAAGAAAAAATTATATATAAAATAATTAAGTTATAATTATATATAAAATATTAAGATATAAAATATTAAAATTTTAAGAGTTAAGATCAATTAATAAAAAAATATAAATCGGTAAAATAAAATTATTAAAATATAAATTTGATTTATATGAATTAATAAAATTTATTAGAATTTTTTAAATTTTAAATATAAAATTATGAATATAAATATAATTTATATAATTAATAAGTTTTATTAGAATTTTTTAATTTTAAATATAAAATTATTATAATATAAAAAATTAATAAAGTTTATAAAAAATTTTAATTTTATATAATTTTTTACGATAATTTAATTAGGATTTCGATAAGACAATTCTAATTACCCCTTTATTTGAGAAAATATATTAATCAAATAAATATAAATAATAAAAATTAAGATTTAAAAAAACGCCTCCAATGTCGGCAACATCGCGATGCCACCGAGGCCGCTAGACTCATCGTCAGAGGCTTTTAGCGGCTCTGGATGCCTCCGACGACACGTCCGGCGCCGAATGCATCGTCCCGCGACGTTGGAAGCGTTACAAGACGTATCCGATGGCGATGCCTCCGACACCATTGGGCGCGTCACAGGACGCTTCCAATGACAAGTCACATCGCCGGAGGCATCCGATGCCACCGGAAACATCCCGCGACGCATCTGGCATCGCCGGAAGCATCCCACAACACGTGCGGGAGGGGAAAAAAATTGTAATAGAAGACCTGAAAAGTAGAAAACATACCTGCAATCGACTTCCGGAGAAGATGAAAGGCATCCAACGACAACGACAGACAGATAAATCGACGACGAGGATTTTAGGGCTTTAAAAAAAATAAATCCCGAAATTTCCGAAGCGCCTGGTGGCACACAGGGCCACCTAAGTTGGCCGCAGACGGCCTTTCAGGGGCGGCTGCCGCCGGCATCCGCCTAGGCATCAATTTAGAACATTGTATTTTCTATATTTTTTTTATATTTTAGTGGGCTTGTGGGTTGACCCGCTTAACTCACAATCCCCCTTGGGTTGGGTGGGGGATTTCATAACCCGCCAAGATGACGAGTCAGCCCATCCTGGTCCATTAAATACTAGCCTGTTATGGGTCAACCCCCCCCCCCACGCACCACAAATCGACACGTTTAACAGCTCTAAATGGAATGAGAGAGTATAGAATAAAGTGGTGAAAAAGTGAATAGCCTATAAATTATTATACATTTGTAAAAACGAATAAAACTTTAAAAAGTATGTCATAGCCAAAAAAAAAAAAAAAAGGGGGTAAAAAAATAGCGAGTGAAGCTAAAAACAACACTTTCAAATGCTTGCACCAGCAGTTTGATACAAAAGAAGGAAAAAGAGATATCTATAGAATAGTTAAAACAAGAGAGAGGAAAATAAGGAATCTTACTCAAATAAGATGCATTAAAGATAAATCCAATAATGTACTAGTGAAGAATGAGAAAATAAAAGAGAGATGAAGATAAATCCAATGGTGTACTAGTGAAGAATGAGAAAGTAAAAGAGATGAAGATAAATCCAATGGTGTACTAGTAAAGAATGAGAAAGTAAAAGAGAGATGAAAGAAGTATTTTCGTCAACTTTTTAATAAAGGTATAAATGACCAACTTAGCTTATGAAACTTAAGTAGTCAAAAGAGAAGAAATTTAAATTTTTATTGCAAATTTCAAACTTCGAAAATAGAACGGTGTTAAATGAGATGTAAAATGGGAAAGCAATTAGACTAGATGATATTCTAATAGTGGTATAAAAATATCTAAAGAAATGGGATATTAAATGACTTACGAAGTTATTCAAGTTGATATTGAAAATGAAAAAAAAAATGTCGACAATGAAGCGTAAGAACTCTAGTCCTCTATATAAAACAAAAGAAATGTCTAAAATTGTGCACATTATAGGAGCATTAAGCCAACGAGTCATACCATAGAACATTGGGAAAGAATGATAGAATAAAGATAGGAAGGAGGCTAAGTTAACTGAAATTCAATTCAAGGATTAAGATCTCATGCCGAGCCAGTTGAAGCAGGCAAAACATTTCGTTCCACCCATCAACCGACACCAACAGCAGCACGAACCTGACACCCGTCTCAACCGCAGCGGAAGCGTCGCATGACCTCGTGGTCATGCTGGAGGAATCGCGCGATCACCACAACCGTGCGGGAGGGGTCGAGCGACAAATAATATCGTTTTTTCAATTAAAATAATTCCCAATTACGATGGGGATAATTCAACGAGATTTAATTAAACCCTAATAAAATTATTTAATTAATTAAATATTTTATTTATTTTAATTTAAAATTATATAATAAAAATTTTATTTATTTTTTATATTATGTGATTTTTTAATGATCTAATTAATCTCTAATTTAAACAAATAATCAAATATATTTTTTAAAATCCTAATTAAATTATCCCATTAAAATATATAAAAATTAATTTAAAATTCAAAAAAAATCTAATAAAATAGTATATATTCTTAAAACTCTTTGTAAAGATCACGGTGTCGGATCACCACAACCATCATCTTTTTATTTAGTTAATTCTTTATTTTTTAAATATGTATTTTATAAATAAACTATTATTTATAATAATTATAAAATATTAAAAATTATTTCAAAATTTTAAATTTAATAAATTTTTTATAAAATAATTTAAATTTTTTAATAAATTTACAATCAAATATAATTTTAAAATAATTTTAAAAATTAAAAAATATAATTCTTGATTATTTCAAATAAATTATTTAAAATTAAAATTTTACAAATACATTAAAAATAATAATTTAAGATTTTTAAAATACTTTATAATTATTTTTATAATTTCAAATTTAATTTTGAATTTTTAGAATTACTATTTTTTAAAATACTTTTTATAAAAATTTAATAGGCATTATCTTATAAAAAATATTAAAATATATATTAACATCTCAAAATATAAAACATATTTAATAATCAAATATTAATATATATTTATATTGATTTTTAAAAAATATTGAAACTTTATCGGCACAGCACAATACGATACCGAAATCGAATCATTCCAGTCCGAGACCGAAACCTCAATACGAGTCGAGATTTTAAACCTCAATTCAATTTAAATTCATGTCTAAACATAGAAGTTATATATCTTCTCAAATAATTAATTGAAAAGTATAAAAAAAAAGTAAATATGATATAGAGTTATTATATCAAGAATCAGCTTTAAATTCATCTCTTTTTTCAATAGTCATAGATGAACTCATTAAACACATCCAAGATATGTTTGCATGTTGCTTCCAAATAATATTACTTTGGTTGATTAGACAAATGAAGGAGTATATGTTGAGCTCAAATCTTGTCAGAAATGTTGGAAGTATAAGATTTTAAACTTAGTAAACAATAGAAATATATTAAGTTTAGTAGTATTAGAAGATGTAGCAAGACAATTATTAAGCTAGGAGTGAGAGTTTTAAGTATCTAAGGATCGTTTTTGAAAAAGAATAAAGGAGTTGATAGAAATATTTTACATAGGATAAGTCAAGTAGTTGAAATAGAATAGGGCGTTAGGTTTTTTTTTATTGTTAGGCTTTTTTTATTGTAAGGAACCTTTTAAAATTTTAAATGGAAATTTTACAAAATAACAATTAGACATTATTATATAGAGATAAATATTGGACGATAAAGTGAGAACAAGAATAAAAGATAAAAGTTTTTTATGATTGTAAGGTACCTTTTAAAATTTTAAATGTTACAAAATAACAATTAGACATTATTATATAGAGTTAAATGCTGGACTATAAAGTGAGAACAAGAGTAAAAGATAAAAGTCACATAGACGAGGATGTTAAGGTGGATGTACGACCATATGAAGATGGACAGGATAAGAATCGAGAATATTATAAAGAAAGTTAGGGTTGTGTCTATTGAGAGAACTTTGAAAGACGCATTTAAAATGATACAAACATGTACTTAAATGACCAATAACTATCTAATTATGCGATGCGATAAAATAAATAATTGTGCACATTAAACGAGGAAGACTAAAGAATACTTAATAACAATAAAATAGAATAAAATTCATTTAATAATAGATGAGGATATAGTAAGGTATCAAGACCAATGGTATAGGAGGATCCACATAGACAATTTCACTTAATGGGATAAAGGTTTTGGTTGTTGTATAGTTTAGGGTTTCTAATGTTAAATTAAACGATTTGAGTTTAATTCAATTGTATTCTTGTTCACATGGTTTACAATTATATATTTAAAGAATTTAGGGTTAAAGTTTGTTTTCCTGTGTTTACTCATCTTCCTCCCATTCATGCGATTTTGCCTAGCAATGATCATCATTCCTTCTAGAAGTAATCGCCACTACTTTCTTTTTGGTGGAAGCAAGTCTACTCTTGTTGGAAGTCACCATCGTCCTAGTTAAAGAAGCACTTGTTGCGTGGTTGAAAAGGTTTACCAGGTGAAATGTTCCTAGTTAATTTGATTTAACATTTTCCTTGTGCATGATTTAAATTAACAAATTATAATTTCAAGACTAATTGAATATGTTAATTTTAAAAGGGAAATTTTCCCCATGCATATGTGGGTGATATATATGGGATGGTTTATTTTCGTTTAAAACCATTGTGCACTCTTGTCTTTGATATATATCTTTTAATTGCTTATCCTTTTATGATTTTCTTGCTTCTTTACACTTAAGTATCATTGTTACTAAGAAAATACATACAGGGCTTGATAAGTAATTGAAATCTTAGGATAGTGCCTTAAAAAAGCATAACCTTAAGAACACTGAAAAACTAAGACATAAATAAGTTTCGATTGAATCAGTATGAAAGAGCTGTGTGGTTGCTTATAGTTTAGAATTTCGACTCTGCCTCTAAAAGAGTTATGTGATTATTTATAGTTTAGAACTTTAGCTCCGCCTACTAAAAGAGTTGCGTAAATATTATAGGTTAGAGTTTTGACTCTACCCTTTGAAAGTGTTCATGACTATTTATATATAGAGCTTGCTTGGACTCTACCCTCGGAAAGATTTAGAGTTACGTAACTACTTATAGTATAGAGCCTCAACTCCATCCTATGAAAGAGTTACATAACTATTACACTAAATTAATAAATATTTTGCATATAATATGAATTCTTAGTTATGAGCTTAAAATAGGCCTTTATGTCTTTTTGAGTGTTTATAAATTTCAACTATTTTACATGAGGTGTTCATCTTTTTAGATGAATTGTGGGTCGTTCCCCTTTCTTTTGTGAGATGTATCTATGGTGAATTGTAAATACTTCACACACATATATACGATGTATTTCATATTAGATGAATTGTGGGTCATTCACCCGTGCATATATGACACATCTTACTTGAGTGGATTGGTCGTTGAAACCCTATACATTCATATATAATTATGATGCACTTCGTTCTTGATAGATTGAGGGTCGTTCATCCATATATATGATGCAACCTTCATTAAGTAGATTGTGGATCAGAGTTTTTAACCTCTTCCATTATTAGTTAAAGTTTATTCAGATGAATGCATTTAGTTAGTTAATTAATGTTTTTATATTTTGCTTTGACATTGTTGTAATTCACACGCGATGAGCGAGGCAAGAGTTGTAGCAAGACTAGCTCGTGTGGGGTGTAAGATCATCTCTATATATTCATCATCTCTTTCAATTATAAAATTCTAGTTTAATTAATCTATGTGAGACTCATGACAAATATGTAGATCAATCAAAGAAGAGAAAGACCAAAAGACACTTGATTAGTAATGATAAAATAGGATAAAATTCATTTAAATAGATATAAGAATATAGTAGTAGGGTATCCAGCCCAATGGTGTAATAGTGTAAAAAGATCTATAGTCGACTTCACTTAGTGAAGGATAAAGGCTTGATAGCAATGATAAAATAGGATAAAATTCAGAATTTAAATTATTACTCATAAGAATTCACTTTGACATAGAAGAAACTTATAATAGAGTCCCAAGGGATTAAGACAATTAAGGATATGTATGATAATATAATAACAAGAATGAAGATTCCAAGCAAATTAATTGAAATGTTTTCTGTAAAAATAAAATGCATATCTCTTTAGACTAGTTATAGACGAACTCACTGGACACATCTAAGATAAATTACAGTGGTGCATCTTGTTTGTAGAAGATATTATTTTAATCAATAAAACTCGTGAAGGAATAAATGCTAAGCTTGAATCTTAGTGGGACACATTGAAGTTAAAGGTTTTAAGATCGGTAAAGTAAAGACAAAATATATATAATTTAAATTTAGTAGTAAATGAAGCAAGGCAATGGTAAGATAAGAGATCATCAGTTATATGTAGCTAAAAGTTTGAAATATCTAGGATCATTTTTACAAAAGAATGGAGTGATTGATAAAGATGTTTTACATGAGAAACAAGTAGAATGGTTCAAATGAAGGAGGGTGTCATGTTTGTTGTAATCATGATACCAGACAAAATAGTGATTATCATGTGGGCTATTGAATCCGTTGATCCGCGCACGAATACCGAAAATAATCTTCTAGAACCTCTTACTTCGAAGAGAAAT
The DNA here is from genome assembly GCA_024364735.1 of Boesenbergia rotunda. Lineage (NCBI taxonomy): Eukaryota > Viridiplantae > Streptophyta > Magnoliopsida > Zingiberales > Zingiberaceae > Boesenbergia > Boesenbergia rotunda. Next base: position 312,895 of record JAGFNQ010003797.1, on the reverse strand, counting down.
AACAAGAAATAAGCCGAAGATATTATTAATCAAAATCTTCACCTCTTTTTTACATCAACCCTAACTTGTGTTTAAATAACCTAAGAAATAAGAAAAAAATCACAATGGAAAAGTTGCAACAGAAAATAGAAAAAAACAAAAGAAAACTCATCCTAAAAAAGTAATAAAGCCTAAACAAATTTTTAGAAAAGAAAATTAATCCTAACAATTTTAAACGAACTAAAAATCCTAAAATTACAAAGATAAAAATAATTAAAAATATCTAAAATACCAAAAAACTCAAAAATTTTAAAAAGATTAATTTACTAAAATTAATAAAAAAACCCATAAAATGCTCCTGTATCAGACGCCCTGGGTTGAAAAAAAACTCGTCCTCGTCCTCGAGTTCAGGTAGTATCAGGTGGTAGTCCGGGAGACATAAAATGCTCCTGTATCAGACGCCCTGGGTTGAAAAAAAACTCGTCCTCGTCCTCGAGTTCAGGTAGTATCAGGTGGTAGTCCGGGAGAAGATCATTGGGTATCAAATTGGCAAAATTCATCAGCAGTTGCTGAACTTTGGTAATCCTCAATGATCCGCCGATGAGCATGACATTGCAAACTTTGCACTTGTCCTCAAATTCATCTGCTTCATCTCGGGCAGGATACCCCTGTTTGAATGACTCTAGTGCTTGTGTATATCTTGTGGCTTCCAATATTGAATGCAAATAGAGCAACTTCTTTCTAACTAGCAGAGAAAATAATGGAGATCACTCTTCCAAAGGATTGCTACTTTCATATGATAAATATTTAATTGGAGAACCAAGTTCTGGGGGATTATCATACTCAACAGGTGAAGTTGCAAAGGTAAGCTTTAACGGGTTTGCTGAACTAGCTGGTGGCATGCACCAACTATAGATTTGCTGATGAGATTGTTTGGCAAGACACACGAATGCATATGGGTTGATGTACCGTGAGAATTAACATTCCAAGAGATGATCGTATCATGAGAATTACATTGTCATAAAGTACCATGTGAATTTCTTTCTCATCATATACTGGCTTGCTAATTAACTCAATATTGTCTTCGTTATAAATTGGATCACCGATAATTTCGATTATGTCGTCTATATCTTTCTCAAGAAAAATTTTATCCAAATTGAAATAAAAGAGCTTGCGACCTTTAAGATCTCGGAAACTGCAATCACAGTGTGAGGCTTCCTCAGCCAGAACGTACCTGTTACGATCTCGACTACGTACCTCATGATCTTCAAGATCTTGCGCCGCTGGACGCTGGGATAACTCCGTGACTTGCCTCTGTAGATCTTTGATGAGCTCGTACAGTATGTTTCGATCCTGGTGTGAGACTTCCTCAACCAGAACCTGTCTTTCATGACCATGACCACAACCATGACGATCATCCATGGATCTAAGGCTCTGATACCAACTAACGCCAGGCAAAATAACGATTATCCTGCGGGCTATTGAATTCGTTGATCCGCACACGAATACCAGAAATAATCTTCTAGAACCTGTTAATTCGAAGAGGAATACCAGGAAATAGAAAAATAAACAGTACTGTCGAAAATATTATTAATAAAAAAACTTCTCCTCTTTTTTATATCAACCCTAACTTGTGTTTAATAGCCTAAGAAATAAGAAAAAATCACAATAGAAAAGTTGCAACAGAAAAAAGAAAACTCATCCTAAAAAAAAGATAAAGTCTGATCAAATTTTTAGCAAAGAAAATTAATCCTAACCATTTTAAACAGACTAAAAATCCTAAAATTACAAAAAATAAAAATTATCAAAAATATCTAAAATGCCAAAAACTCAAAAATTATTAAAAAGACTAATTTATTAAAATTAATTAAAAAATCATAGAATGCTCTTGCATCAGATCATAAGGTATCTCTAAAGTTTAAAAGAAAGTGAATCTTATAAAACGGCGATTAGACCTACTATGTTATATAGAGCTAAAAATTAAGATATAAAACGAGCACACGAGCCAAAGATAAGAGTTGTAGGCATAAGAATGCTAAGTTGGATGTGCGAACAAGATGATACGAAAATGTACTTAAGCGATCAATAAATGTCACAGTTAGGCATTGTGAGATCATGAGAAATACACACATTATCAAGGAAGAGATCCACTAAAAGAAGACATAATAACAATAATAGCATATGATATAATTCATTTAAATATAGATAATAATATAGTAGGAGATCAAACCCAATGATATAGAAAGATTCATATAATTAATCTCACTTAGTAGGATAAAGAATTGCTTGTTGTTGTTGTTGTACTCACAAGAACTTCAGCATGTAAGTTAAGTCTTATATATGTCAGAGCCATAAATTAAAGACTTTGATCTATAATATGATAATACACAGACCCTCATTGTTGCCAAGATACACCCAAAGCTTGTTTCACCCTTACGCAAAAAGGGAGGCTTTTGTTCTAGAAGTATTCATGAACTGTGATGAAGCGTGACCAAGTCTTGCCTCTGCCTTGGCAATAAATGAAAGCCTCTAGTTTGAAATACGCAATCCCACATAAGATTATGATGCAAGACAAGCCTTTCTAAGTTAGGCTGAAAATAAAGGTCTATAATTCAGAACAAAGCAGACCCTCACCTGAGTAGGTACGAAACCAAGCCACATCTCAAGCTTAGACAAAATGCAATATATAGTAGCAACAGATTTTAGGGATTAAATCCAAATTTCCCAATGGAGCATTGCTATGAGATAGCCTCCACTTTGAAGTGGTAAATCTTGAGTTGGATCCCAGCACAAAAGTGTCGAATATATCCTAGACAAGTGGATGCTGCATATGGTATCTAGCCAATAAGCAAGTAGGATCTAACGCTTGTGGTTTGGCTCAATGAATATACATGTTAGCAAAAGGAGAGTAGTCGTCATCCCTATGTAAGATCAAGCTTACGAACAGTAACACATTCAAGTAAACCGAAACATGGAACGATGGTGGTCAACCATGTCTAAGATGATAAGTTAGCTTAGGTGATCCGGTTCTAACAGGAATGATTACTCGATTAAAAACCCTGTAAATACTAAATAGGCATCTAACCAACTTCTCGAGCACGCTCAATGAGGCACCCACAAAGCCCTCTAACTGTCACCTCGTCCCCCGCTTACATCCCCTAACTTAAACATTGTCGCAATAGAGCCAATTCCAGTGTTCTTTCCTTTCAGTGGAACATCCCAAGGAGTCCGACTCTGGTCAGACAACCGCAGGTTCATCCAGGGCCTAAAGTGAGGACAAACTCGAACCCTAGATCGCAGTCTTTTACCTCGAGTTACATTAGTAGTTACCGGTATTGAAATCAACGTCAAATCGGAAATATCAATATGAATAGCAAGTGATGAAGGCAGCCAACGTACTGGGAGCAACGGCTGACGATGACGTTGGCCACAGGAGAAAGGTCGGAGATCCACTTCCTCCGGCCGGATGGCGACCGGCGCATCTCCTCGTACTCATCCTCGAAGGAGGTCCGGCGGCTGAGCACCCACTTGAGAGACTTCTCCCGCACGATCCCTTGGATCAAATCGCGCGTCTTGTTCAGCATCGCCATCTCCTCCCTCCCTAGAAACGATCGAGGTCCTTCCTCTTTCTCGAATCCAACCAGGTCCGTCCTAGGGCAGTGAACTCTACGCCATGTCCCCGCTTCCCGGTACCTTTCTTGATGCGCAAGGACGCAATTACTGCGCCTCCAAGGCAACGGATCATCTGCGTCGATACCAACTGACAAAGATCAGAAGAGATGGAGAAGCTACGGGATACAGTCGGCTCCATGCCATACTGATACTGACTCCGAACCCCAATACCCTCTGCAGCCACTGGGCAGAAGATCACACGGTGGCGGGACCCTGTCTCGGGCTCGCCAATTGTCACCCGCAGAACCAGGATCCCAGATCGGGTAAGGAAACGGGTAGAAACTGGAGTAGACTTTGTTTGATGCCAGTTTTAGTTTGGGGCCTTGGTGTTTGTTTAGTGTGAAATACGATTCTCAGGGTCCTAAAGAGATTTATATTCCACAGCATAACTATTACCTTTTTAAAAATCTAATCATAAACCTCTCCTACCAGAAATTTAAAAAGAATATTAAATCCTCTTTATAGTAAATATTATTTTACATACAGCTTATATATAATATAAATCTGGTCTCAAAATTTTGAGACTGATTTATATAAAAATTATAAACTTCATCCTATAGCGAGGGTGTGATGTGGCAGGGATTGAAGTGGCTTTCTTCCGATGCACTTGCTTATAATGCTTTTAAGATTGCTAAAGAGGTTTTTCTTCTTTGGATATAGTTGACTATGTTAAAAATAATATGTGTGAGAAGGTTTGTTAGGAGTTACACGGCGAGGTAAGTTGCATAGAATCATGTTCTCATCATACCTCTGTGGTATTAGTATCATTACCTTATATAAGAGGAGAAGAGCGATGAAAAATTATATTATTTTTTTCCGAAAAGCATTTTTCATCTTCACCAAAGAAGTGTGTCCCTTTGTAACAATCACATCAAGAGAGTCTCATGTGTCTAGACTCAAAGCACAAATCATTCGAACTCAGAGTGCTCGGCCACTTAACACTCGAGGTGCTAGAGAGATCGACACTCGAGTGCTCGAGCGATCAATGCTTTGGTCGGGGTGCTCGACCGCGCTTGGGTGATAAACATTTGGGTGATCAGGGTGCTCAACCACTCAACACTTGAGGTGCTTAGACAATCAACACTTAAGTGCTCGGGCAATCATCACTCAGGTGATCAAGGTGCTCGAGAATTTAGTACTTAGGTCCTTAGCCACTTAACACTCAAGGTGTTCAGACGATCAACGCTCAAGTGCTCAAGCAATCCGCGCTCAAGTGATCAAGGTGCTCAGCAATGCTTAGGTACTCGGTCACTCGGGCACTCAAGGTGCTTGACTAATCTGAAATTTAGTGCCCCGCAAAATAGTGTTTGGCGCTCAGGTGCTCCGCCACTCCGGCACTCAGGGTTCTCAACGATCGATTGTTCGAAGTGCTTGTGAGCTCGGGTGCTCACTCACTCGGGGCATTCCGGGTGTTCGCTCGCTTGGATGATTAACACTCAGGTGCTTAAGTTGCTTGATCGTGCTCTAGAGCTAGACTACCCAAGTGCTCAAGTAATCCGGGCACAAGTGCTCAGCCACATTCAAGTGCTTAAGAGTTTGGCGCTCGACCACTCAAGCACTCAAGGTTCTCAATCGCTCGGGGATTCGACAATCAACGACTTGGCTCCCTATTTTAGATGACTCAATATGGTGATTGTGTTGGGTAGCCCAATGTGGTGCGTGTTAAAATATGTTTCAAACTTTACATAGCTAAAGATAAAAATATAATACTTTCCTAAATTATTACATCACACACACCATACGCATGCAATGATACAACATGACTAGACATGATCATAAAATAAAATTTTCTAAAATAATTTTTATTCTAGGTATACTCGACGAATGACGCACAGGACCCGCCGTACTTCCCTCCTGAGATATAGTGGAAACATTTTGTTAGGGTGGCGAGTGGGGAATGAAAAGACCAATGCAGCAGAGAACGACCGCATGAATCGGAATCCACTTATTAAGACAGACGACCGAGAAAGAAAGGCTCCGCATTCTCCAAGTGGTTGATCTTAGCTTAGCATGCTAACCGCTGCTTTATTTCTGGAAAGGGCATCAACTAGTAAATCCAATCGAGTTTGCCTCTATTCGTATCCATGTCGAGTTATCATCGAGATAGCTTCACGAAGCCTAAGTTGTTCGTCTTCGATCGGTACTAGCCAAGCATGAAGAAGAATCAATTAAGAGAACTCTCAATTGATAAGGGAGATCCTGTTGGGGCAATCAACCCAAGGATGATCGGAAAGATCATAGTTTTGATGTATGTGTCAACATGTTTAAGGTTAGGGTGTTATCTTGTTATTTGATATGTGTGATTGAGTTTGCAGGACTTGGAGAATCACACATGGAGGACCTATCCGAGGGACGAGAGTCGAGGGAGGAGGACTCCAAGGGCAAGCCAAGAAGTGGACTTCAAAGGGCACACGTGAAGGGTGACATGGAGGTAAGCCAAGAGAAGGCTTGTGTGCACATCCGAGGGACGATAGCCGGTGGAAGAAGACTTCAAGGGGCAAGTCGAGGGAGTGTACCTGAAGACACACGTGAATGAGGGGTGTTGAAGTGAGGATGAGTGTTTGAATAGGCTGGGTAGTCGACTGCCTTTCTACCAGTCAACTGCCAGCCCAAACAAAAACTCATAGAAGGTTTCGGACCCGAGACCAGTCAACTGCTCTAGGAGCAGTCGACTGGTAACCCCGAAATATAGTCGTTGAGTTAGCCGTTGGCTAGCAATTAAGACTAAACCAGTCGACTGCCCCAGGGGCAGTCGACTAGTGTCGGGCTGGACAACTCGTGGAGTTGTCCTTTACTCTTATTTAAAGGGAACTTTTTGGCACAAGGTAGGTACGGTCCTTTACTGTACCAAAGTGTTGTTCGTGCAAGAAGTGCTCAGATCTTCCTCTCGTGTTTATTTTCATTTTGTAAAGAGGAAGAAGACAACCTTGTAAAGGTTTTCTCCACCTTGAAGGAGCTTTTCATAGTGGAGGTGGTGTACTCGTGTGGATCCTTGGATTAGTCACCTTTCGGGGTGGATACCAAGTAAATTCTCCTTGTTAGCATTGTTCTTCATATTTTCCATTATATTTTTGTATTGTGCTAACTCTCTTGTAGAGAAAGTTCGAGAGAAATTGCTATTCACCCCCTCTACCAAGTGTCACGATCTAACAAGTGGTATCAGAGTCACTTCGCTTCGAGAGAACTCACCATCAACAGGAGCATTCAAGAAATGGTGTTTCAAGAGGGGTATAGCACTGCAAGGCCACCGTTCTTCGATGGAAACGACTTCGCCTATTGGAAAGGTAGGATGGAGTACTTGTTGATGCAGTCTGACCCTGATTGTTGTTTTGGTGTTGACACCGATTTAAGTTTAGGTTAATAAGATGAGTCTGGTTTAAGTCCTGGTCGGGGACTGGGCACGACTCCCGGTGAGTGAAGACGGGTTACGGAAACCCCAGCGAGTGAAGCCGGGTCTTGGTGAGTGAAGCCAGGTGATTGAAACCCCGGTAAGTGAAGTCGGGTTCTGGTGAGTGAAGCCAGGTGATTGAAATCCCGGTGAGTGAAGCCAGGTCCTGGTGAGTGAAGCCAGGTGATGGAAACCCTGGTGAGTGAAGCTAGGTGAAGGAAACCCCGGTGAGTGAAGCCGGGTTCTGGTGAGTGAAGCTAGGTGACTGAAATCCCGGTGAGTGAAGCCGGGTCCTAGCGAGTGAAGCTAGGTGACCGAAACCCTGGTGAGTGAAGCCAGGTCCTAGCGAGTGAAGCTATGTTGAATGAAGTCCCGGTGAGTGAAGCTGGGCACGTGAGCTCGTTCTCTGGGACCAGAATGAGTCAAAGAAGGTTAGGAAGGTTGTTCTCTGGACTTAGGGCTGATTTGGTCGGAGCTGGATCGGTCTGAAGATCAATCAGGGAGTTAGCACGAACTCCCTGTGTGGATCATTTTGGTGACCGATCCAGAGAAGTCTAATCATTCTGGTGAACGATCAGAGGGAGAACAAAATGCTTCTGTTCGGCTCCTGATCGTTCTGGTGAACGATCAGGGAGAGAACAGAAGGCTTCTGCTGGATTTCTGTGAGGAACAATGATCGGTCAATCTGACCGATCAAAATGTCAGATTGTCCTCATCCTGACTGATCAGGATGGCTCCTGATTGGTCAGGGAGTGACCTAATCGGTCACCAGACCGATCAGGGCACAACCTGATCGGTCAGGTGACCGATCAGGGGCTTTAGCCTGCGGGAGCTGGAGAATGCTCCAGCAAGTGTTGGATCGGTCCGGTGACCGATCCACGATCCCTGATCGATCAGTGTGACCGATCAGGATGTGACTTGATCGATCAGGGTCCTCTCTGATCGGTCTGTGGACCGATCAGTAGCTGATAACTTTAATTCAAATCCGCTGTCAGACTTCGGATCGCGTCTATTTTCTCTGTGTTTTCTCTGCTACCTTACTGATTCCCATTTGATTTCATTTGCTAAGTGTCTGCTAAGTGTGCAGGTAATACAGGGAGGATTCAAACAATGGAGGAGAGTTAACTGGGGACTTTCCTTTGAGCAGGTTTGGATGTTTTCTCTTCTCAGGTTTCAACGGGCATCTGGTGCTGCTGGCAACGACTGGGAAGCTGACGAACTGATCTGGGGCTCAGCTGAGGAGAGTTCAGGGAGTCCAGAAGAGGTCAGTGGTAGCTGGGACTGTTGCAGATGAGCAGCTGGGAGCTGCAGAGGCGCGCCTGTGACCTGGGTTTTGGGCAGAGGCTTAAGAGCTCGGTAGCGAAGAAGCCTCAGTAGAACTTATCATCCTGCACCTTGAAGCAACTCTACCATACACAAAAGTCTTTGAGCGATCTGTTGGTTACTCTGTGACTTGAGCACTGGGAAGGATTTGAGAACGTGTGGCAAGGCGATCAGCAAGCAGACAAGGAAGAGCTGAGTGAAGGCTCTTGCCGAGGTTGTGCTGGGTTGTGAGTTGTGCCTGTAAACGTTTCTCCTTCACTTGCTTGTGCTCTGTAAGCTTTCTGTGTCTCTGTGCTTAATTTCTGATACTCTTGAGACTATTTATGTGGAGAGGTTTCTCCACCGAGAAGGAGACATTTGATATCCGGATTTCCCGGGGCTTGATTTGCCAACGATCAAGGGATCGCCCACCTCACGGGCACACCAAGGAATAGGGGCAAGTTATCCCCGAACCTTGTAAACCATCTTTGTTAGCGACTTGAGTTTGTGTTTAGTTTTAGGATTTTAGTTTTTGCATTTCTGTTTCTGTATTCTTCCGCTGCTAACTCTTAAGTGCAGGAAGTTCAAAAGAAAGAAATTTCTGTGTCTGGCTACATTCACCCTCCTCTCTAGCCATCCAAGCACCAACAGTACTATTTGATGAACAATATTGAGAATTGGATGAGTGTTGTAGATGACTTCGACGCACTCGTCAATGAACAAGGAGAGTCACTACCAATGAGGAGTTGGACCAAGGAGGTGATGAGGAAGGCGCAAGCCAATTCCAAGGCCACCACAACGCTTCAATATGGACTATCAAAGGAACAACTCAACAAGGTGAAGCCTTTCAAGAGCGCCAAGGAATTATGTGAGAAGCTAGTCGAGCTCAACGAAAGTTCAAACGAGTCAAGGAGGGCAAAGAAGGACCTCTTGGTGGCTCAATTACAATCACTAATAATGAAGACCAACGAGACGATTAGCCAACTACATGGAAGGGTAACAAAAATTATCAATGAGCTACATGTAATTGATGAGAAGGTTGAGAACCGCGATCTTGTGAGGTATGTTTTACAATCATTCCCTAGGACTACATTGTAGGCATCAATGGTTGATGCCAAGAAGGAGTTGGTGAAGGGGATTCCCATGATCAAGTATGAAAAGACCAAAATGTGTGATGCATGCCAAGAGGGTAAGCAAATTAGGTCATCACATAAAGGTAAAACTTTAACTAACACTACTTTACCTTTAGAATTATTGCACATGGATTTATTTGATTGTCATAGTACTTCATCTTTGGTAGGGAGTAAATATTGTTTGGTTATTGTAGATGATTTTTCTAGATTTACTTGGGTATTTTTCATGAAATATAAGGATGATACCTTAGAAATTTTCATAGGCTTTAGTAAGAGGGTTGAAAATGAGAAACATCTCAAAATCAACCGAATTAGGAGTGACCATGACGGGGAGTTCCAAAACTCAAACTTCTCACAATTTTATGTAGAAAATGAGTACAAGTATGAATTTTCATGCCCAAGGACCCCTCAACAAAATGGTGTAGTAGAAAGGAGAAATAGAGCCCTACAAGAGGCCGCTAGAACTATGCTTAATGCATATTCACTTCCTAGCTACTTTTGGGCTGAAGCGGTAAATATCGCTTGTTACATTCAAAATTGAGTATTAATTCATAGGTTTTTAGGAAAAACACCATTTGAGTTGTGGAATGGGAGAATTCAACAAGTCCACTACTTTAGGGTTTTTGGATGTAAAGTGTACATTTTGAACACCAAGGATGAGTTAAGGAAGTTTGAATCTAAAGCGGATGAGGGGATCTTGGTTGGTTATTCATCCACTAGTAGAGAATAAAGGGTATATAACAAAAGGACTAAGGTAATTGAGGAGTCATCCAATGTGGAGTTTGATGAGTCAACCAACACCTACCCTAGGAAATCTTCTATTGATAAGGACATTGAAGAAAGTCAACCCCCAACCCAAGAAATTCAAGACCTATATTTGGGGGGCAATGATCAAGGGAGAGCGAGAAGTGCACTAGAGGATGAGCATCATGTAGTCAACGAACCCATAACCTCTAGGTCCTTAAGGCATCACCAAGATCACCCTATTGACCAAATTGTGGGTGATGTCACTCAAGGGGTGAGGATTAGGTCTTACTTTAGAGAACAAAGTATTCAAATTGCCTTGATTTCTCAATTGGAACTGAAATCTATTGATGAGGCATTAGGTGATGTGGATTGAGTCCTAGCTATGCAAGAGAGGAGTTAAATCAATTTGAAAGGAGTGAAGTATGGGAGTTGGCTCCTAGGCCCAATGATTGTACCATTGTCATCACTAGATGAGTCTTTAGGAACAAGCTAGATGATCAAGGAAAGATAACTAGAAATAAAGCTAGGTTGGTAGCTAGGGGGTTTAATCAAGTAGAGGGCCTTGATTATGATGAGACATATGCCCTCGTAGTTAGATTAGAGTCAATTAGAATTTTATTAGCTTATGCCGCTCACATGAGTTTCATACTTCACCAAATGGATGTGAAGTCGACATTCTTAATGGGGTCATTAAGGAAGAGGTATATGTAGAGCAACCACCTGGGTTTGAAAACCCAAATTACCCTAGGCATGTCTATAAACTAAGAAAAGCCTTGTATGGATTGAAACAAGCTCCCCGGGCTTGGTATGAGAGACTTTCATCATTCTTAGTATCCAAGGGTTTTAGAAAAGGAACAATTGACTCAACTTTGTTTATAAAATCTAAGGATAAGGACAAATTTATGACCCAAGTTTATGTAGATGATATTATCTTTAGATCCACAAATGACGAATTCCTCCATGAATTCATCAAGTGTATGGAAAATGAATTTGAAATGAGTCTTGTAGGAGAATTGACTTTCTTTTTAGGTTTACAAGTTAAGCAAACAAATGAAGGAACTCATGTGTATCAAACTAAGTATGCTAAGGAAATCATTAAGAAATTTAGCCTAGAAAATGCTAAGGTAGCATCTACCTCTATAAGCACAAATGTTAAAATGGATAGTGATCTTGAGGGGAAGATGATAGATTCAAAGCAATATAGGAGCATGATTGGTAGTCTATTGTACCTAACCGCTAGTAGACCCGATATATTATTTGCGGTAGGTATGTATGCAAGGTACCAATCATGTGCCAAAGAGTCTCATTTAGTGGTAGTCAAAAGAATTTTAAGGTATATAAAGGGTACTCTTAATGTCGGACTTTGGTATCCTAGAACCCCAAATGTTAAACTTTTTGGATATACCGATTCGGACTATGCGGGGTGTAAACTAGATAGGAAGAGTACCAGTGGAGGATGTCAATTTATTGGGTCATCCTTAGTTAGTTGGAGTAGTAGGAAACAACCATGTATAACCCTATCAACAACAGAGGTTGAATATGTGGAATGGGTGGTTGTGTGTCCCAACTACTTTGGATCATGCACACCTTAGAGGATTATGAGTTACATTACTCCAAGGTCAAGGTTTTGTGTGATAATATAAGTACAATTAACTTGACCAAAAATCTGGTTCACCATTCTAGAACAAAACACATTGAAGTGAAGCATCATTTCATTAGGGATCATATGGCAAGGGGTGACATAGATTTGTACTATGTTGAGTCAAAGTCAAACCTTGCCGATATATTTACCAAGCCTCTTCACTAAGCGGATTTCACATCCTTAAGAAGGGGTCTTGGTATGTGTTTTGTAGAAGTATAGGATGGACTTTGGAGTAATAGAATAGGAAGGTGATGCATGATTCATTAGAATGATACAAATGATTCACTTGTGCTTATGACATACTGTTGGACCATTAGATGTATCAAAATTATTGAAAATAGACTAACCACGAGGAAAGCAAGTGTTTAATTAATGGACATTTTGCCCAAAGATCATGGTTGAACATTTTAAACATTTGAAAACCACTCTATGTTTTATATGTTTTGTCATAAGCTTGGAACATGTATGATTGCAAAACTAGGTTGAAACTTTGACACAAAGTTAGTGATTTTCAAGAAATTCAAACTTTAGTCAAAAAATTAAGCATGTTTGATTTTTTTTATGAACTAATATTTTTTCCTGATAATGTATCTCATATGAAACATGCTTGCATATTTTTATAATTTTTGAAATTTTCTGGAATTATTTGGGAGTTTCTGAAATTTGGCTGAGAAGCTGAAAATTCAGACTGACAGAGTATTAGTCGGCTGGCACGCCTGATTTCAGCCTGCTGAGCATTTTTTTTCAGAAATCGAAAATTCTCTCATTTGATACCATGGGTTGGTATTGCTGTGGGCAATCGTTTTGATGGTGTCAAAGGGGGACAATGAGAAGTTTAAGTTAGGTTTGTAACTTAACTTTGACTTAATTTTGGTTTATGAAAATTGAAAATTGGGAAGGCACAGGTTAAGGGGGAGTTTATCTCTTGTTTTCCTACTATGTCTTGTTGTTTCGATTACTACTGTTGCTGGTGTTTTCTCCCTAACTTAAACATATTGCTACATATCAAAAAGGGGGAGATTGTTGGGGCAATCGACCCAAGGATGATCGGGAAGATCATAGTTTTGATGTGTGTGTCAACATGTTTATGGTTAGGGTGTTATCTTGTTATTTGATATGTGTGATTGAGTTTACAGGACTTGGAGAATCACACATGGAAGATATATCCGAGGAATGAGAGCCAAGGGAGGAGGACTCCAAGGGCAAGCCAAGAAGTGAACTTCAAAGGGCACACGTGAAGGGTGGCATGGAGGCAAGCCAAGGGAAGACTTGTGTACGCATCCGAGGGACGATAGCGGTGGAAGAAGACTTCAAGGGGTAAGCCAAGGGAGTATACCTGAAGGCACACGTAAAGGAGGGTCGTTGAAGTAAGGATGAGTGTTTGTATAGGCTGGGCAATCGACTGGTAAAAAGGCAGTCGACTGCCAGCCCAAACAAAAACTCACAGAAGGTTTCGGACCCGAGACCAGTCGACAGCTCTAGGAGCAGTCGACTGGTAACCCCGAAATATAGCCGTTGGCTAGCAATTAAGGCTAGACCAGTCGACTGCCCCAGGGGTAATCGACTGGTGTCGGGCTGGACAACTCGTGGAGTTGTCCTTTACTCTTATTTAAAGGGAACATTTGGCACGAGGTAGGTACGGTCCTTTACTGTACCAAAGTGTTGTTCGTGCAAGAAGTGCTCAGATCTTCCTCTCGTGTTTAATTCATTTTGTAAAGAGGAAAAAGACAACCTTGTAAAGGTTTTCTCCACCTTGAAGGAGCTTTTCATAGCGGAGGTGGTGTACTCATGTGGATCCTTGGATTAGTCACCTTTCAGGGTGGATACCAAGTAAATTCTCCTTGTTAGCATTGTTCTTTATATTTTCCATTATATTTTTGTATTGTGCTAACCCTCTTGTAGAGAAAGTTTGAGAGAACTTGTTATTCACCCCCCTCCTCTAGCAAGCGTCACGATTTAACAGATCCGATCAAGCAAGGAGATCCAGCCTCCTTTAGGACTGCCTATGGCAACCCTTTGTTTGGTGGTCGACGGCCGGCAGCGAGTGGTTGGAGGGTCGGCTCACAGTGGTGAGCGGCAATGACTAGGGCGGCAATAACAAGGAGGGGGCCTCCTTGTTGTGGGCGGTGGCTAAGAGAAGGAGAGGAGAAGAGAAGAGAAGAGAGAAGAATACCTAAAACAACTTTTAGGTTTTCGCCAAAGATCAATTCTTCTTTATTCTCCTTATGAAGTGGTGTATTTATACTCCAATATATTGTTGGTGTAGGGTGCACCATAATCAAACCTATATTTTAATATTAGAAAAGGTGCAAGTTAAGTTATATTGTTATCCAATTGATATAACAAGTGTGCAGGAAAGACTACCTTTGAGAAGCTCCTAGTTGTAGCTAGGCAAAGTCTGGCAGATCATGGAACCAGGCAGGAAGTCCAGATGAATCATAAGGACCCGACATCTGGCAAGTGGATTCGATAAGTCTGAAGGATCTGATGTCGAGAGCAAGCCCTAGCAGCCCAATCTGATGCTGAGCAGGTTAAGTCCAAACAGGCCTGATGCTGAGCAGGTTAAGTCCAAACAGGCCTGTAGAACCTAATGTTTGACAGGTGAGTAAAGGTAAGTTCCTGGAGAGAGTACAGTGAGATCATGTTCCAAGGGACAAGCCTTAGGCGTTGATCTAACTAAAGAAACCACAGAGGTTTCTAAATTGAGATCAAGATAGGTTCTACTGTCTTTACTCATGTATCATTATTATGCTAACTATATTTTGCAGGGTTAATTTTTATACTATTTGCATTATCCTAATTTTGCGATGCAGATCAATCAAACCAAGTAGATCAGAGGTTCGAACGACTGGTAGATTGGATTAGTTGACTGATACAGCCAGAGTTGCACAACGACGAAGAATTACAGACGGATCAGTCGATAGATCATCAGGATCAGTCGACAGATCTAAATTTGATAAGCGTGGAGCTAAGAAAGGAATTATGATTTTGTCCACTAATCATCAGGATCAATCGACAGATTAATTAAAAACAGTGTCATCCAAGTAGCGTAAACAAGACAGGAGTGGGGGTTCGGTCGACGCATCAGAGGATCAGTCGACCGAACGAATCAGTTGACTAAACAGTTTATTCATCGACTGAACGAGGCCTATAAAAGGGCACCTCGAGATCATAGCACTTAATAACTTCTTCTACTGCAAAAATTTGTTTCGTACACTTCAATAGTGCAAAACTCACTACTACTACAAAGAGAAGCTCTCCAACAACCTAGGTAATAATCTTCATTCTTGTGTTTAATAAGCGTAGATTATACATGTTTTTATACAATTATTAATGCCTATTCACTTCTTTTCTTGTTTTATTTTACATTGTTGTACCCCTTTTTATCATTTTTATCAGCATAATTACTTCCCTTGGTTTGGAGATCTTCTCTTTGCATGTTTTCATTGACAAGATACAATACAGAATGAAATGGAAGCAAAACAGAGCGTAAAGGAGCTTGAGCAAGAAGCAACCAAGGGGGTTATATGGTGCCACACGACTGTGTGTCTTGTCCATGTGCCACATGGCCTCGCCGTGACTTATGGCACGACATGTGCCACGCCCATTGGAGACCGAACGACACAACCATGCGACCTCCCATCTGAGAAGTATCATGGCACCACTATGTGATCCCACACGACCATGCCGTCGGGAGCAGTAGGGGCGTGCCCCTTGCTATAAAAGGGATCTTTTTCCCTTTTTCTTAGGGAGGAAGTTTTTCCGCTTAGGAGAACCATATCTTGGTTCCACACCTCATTTCTGATGATCCTTCGATGATTCGAGGTCTTCTTTGGCATTTTCCACCACTTTACGGCCTAGGGATTGGATCCGAAGACTCTTCTCATACCCGAGCTAAACTTTCTCCCTCTCTCTTCTTATTTGATTGTAAATTGCTTGTCATTATATCTTTGGTTCCTTTCTTTGAGCATATGGAGTGAAATTCTATGAATTTGCTTGTATCTTGTGTTGATGACATGTTTTATGCTTTGTTCTTGTTTGATAAAATGTCTATATGAAGAGTTTATGCTTGATTTCTTTGAGTGTAGTCCTTAATGTAAGGTTTGATTGAATGGATGTGTGAAATAATATCTATTTAAGGGAGATTCTCAAGGTTATATGTCGGGGGAGCCCTATGTGACAAGGGTATCCTTTAACCGGACAACCTTGAGCGTTACCTTGAAATAGAGACTACTTCCATACAAGGAAAGATCTAGTATACACTTAATGGTTTTCCTTAATTCCGTGTTAGGAGATGACTTGCGTAAACTAGAATGTATGATCGGGGAGGTCTTTGTGACAAGGATAATCCTTTAATCAAACATTCTAAATTATCCCATCTATTTGATAACATTGAATGCCCATGAGAAGACACTCTAGTGCATTATTCACGATATCACACTGGTAATTAACTAGACTTCCTAAAAGCATGAATGTAGAGACCAAGACATTACCTACCTATAGGACACCAAGAACCATCACAAAGAGACCTAGTCCCTAGGATATTTTCCCACACTAGTCATCCTCACTTGACCCTCTAGCTCTCTCTCTCTCTCTCTCTCTCTCTTACTCTCCATCAGCTTGCGATCACTCACACTTTCAGCTAATTTAGCTAGTTCACTTTGCAATTTTTCTAGTGCTTCCATGTGGATACAATAACTTTTTAAATTACTTGATGATATTTTTGTACACTTGCGGATCTACATTAAATTTTTGCTGTCATTGTCGGAGACTGAATAGAGCAACATTTGTCGAATAACATTTGAGATAGCCTAGACATTTATTTTCTCTTTATGTCAATATTTTGTTTACAACCCACTTTCTTTTTTACACACTTTCTTTTAGTTGTTTTCCTATAAATTTTCTGCATATCTAGCTTTTGCTTATTTCCTCTTTGTTTTTGCATCTTGTTGAGGCAATCTATAGTCCGGAGTGACCATGTGGTTTGATGTTTGGGCAAAGGGTTTAAGTTAAGTTTACCCTTGTGATCTAATATGTGTATGTGAGTGTGCAGGATTTGTAAGTTACACATATTGACTTGACTGGACGACTTCGGTATGGTGAAGGGTGGCATGGAGACAAGTTGGAGGCTTGTGTACACCCGACGGACCATGGTATAGCAAGGACGATGAGCCGAGGGGCACGGACTTCGAGGAATGCGTGAAGGAAGACATGGAGATAAGTTGGAGGCTTGTGTGCATCCGAGAGATGGGAGCTAATGATGAAGAGGGCGCGAAGGCAATAGTTGAGACTGTTGGTGAAGAGTCAGCTGAGTCATGAAGGGACAAGAGCCGAGGGAGGAGGACTCCAAGAGCAAGCCGGGAAGTGGACTTCAAAGGGCACACGTGAAGGGTGGCATGGAGGCAAGCCAAGGAAAGGCTTATGTGTGCATCCGAGGGACTATAGCCGCTGGAAGAGGACTTCAAGGGGCAAGCTAAGGGAGTGTACTTGAAGGCACACATGGAGGAGGGTCTTCGGAGTGAGGAGAAGTGTATTTGTAAGCTGAGCAATCGACTGGGAATATAACAGTCTGTTGGATCGAGAGAAACGATAGAGGGGCGTGAATATCGTAAATTGTTTTCGGATTAAAAATAAGAGCATACGCAGCAGAAATTTAAATCAAACACATGTAAACACCAAGTTTTTCCTTGGTTCAGAGTCGCGGTCGGCTCCTACTCCAATGCCCATGGTCGTTGAGCGTTTACTGCGGGCAATTCTATATGTGCACAAAATTCGTTTACAAAAAGTATTACAAAAATTATTGCAGTAAACTAAAATTAGCTCTTCGTTACCGACGTCTGGTGTAGATTATATTTTTGAAGCAGAAGGACGTCGTCGGTGCTTGTATCTCGAGTCGGGAGGTTTCCGGAGCAGAGCGCGGGAGCAGAAGAGTGTGAATGCGTTGGAAGAATTGAGTTTGCAAAGCCTTGGGATCGAGG
The DNA here is from genome assembly GCA_024364735.1 of Boesenbergia rotunda. Taxonomy (NCBI): domain Eukaryota; kingdom Viridiplantae; phylum Streptophyta; class Magnoliopsida; order Zingiberales; family Zingiberaceae; genus Boesenbergia; species Boesenbergia rotunda. The sequence continues at coordinate 295,054 of JAGFNQ010003797.1, read as the reverse complement.
GCCTTTTTATAGCCCCTGGGGGCGCCCGGAACGTCGGGGGCGCCCCCCCCACATGTCAGCTGATCTGAGTTCCTCTCGGTCATCTCTGATCCCTTCAAACTCGGGATCAGGCTTTGACGGGGGCGCCCGGGACGCTGGGGGCGCCCGGGTTGACCGGGTCAACTCTTATCCATTGGCTTCGTTGGCTTCTGCTTCGTTAGCTTGATCTGGGGGCGCCCGGACCATCCGGGGCGCCCAAGAGCATGGGGGGGGGGGCCCGGGAGCACGGGGGCGCTCCGCCCATGAGCTGTCGAAGCATTCACTTGCTCTACTTCTTTTGTATTGACCTTGGGGGCACCCGGGACACTCCGGGCGCCCTACTCAGCTTCTGCCTCACTCCTTTGAGGCTCTCTGAGCTGCAGACACTCGTTCCTTCGGTCCTGCATCCAGGGTTAGTCCAAAATAACATAGAGCAATAATATATTAAGTTTATACAGCCTTAGCTGTCTTGGTTCTGACTTTGGGTCTCCAAAATGGAACCCTAGGTCGAACCGACGCCTACTGTTCCCTCGACGGGGAACGCGTCCTCACCTACTCCTCTCAGGAGAATTTACCTGATGCCAACCTGCTCCTCCGGTTGGACTTTTGCCCAGCAGTCCTTCGCCAGGTGCCTAGCGGTCCTTCGCCAGGTCTTCAGTACCAAGCTGTCCTTCGCCTGGTGCCTAACAGTCCTTCGCTAGGTCTTTGTATCCTGGCATTCCTTCGCCAGGTGCCTAGCAGTCCTTCACTAGGGCTTTGTATCCTGGCATTCCTTCGCCAGGTGCCTAGCAGTCCTTCGCTAGGGCTTTGTATCCTGGCAGTCATTCGCCAGGTGCCTAGCAGTCCTTCGCTAGGGCTTAGGGTTTCGCTGCCTAGCAGTCCTTGGCTAGGTGCCTAGTAGTCCTTCGCTAAGACTTTGTTTCCTGGCAGTCCTTCCCCAGGTGCCTAGCAGCCCTTCGCTAGGACTTTTCCTGCACACTTGAGTAACATTGTTAGATCACCAATAACACTTAACTTTGAATCCTTTGCCAATATCAAAACAAGGTTCGATATGGTGCTTCCTGCACCAGCAATCTCCCCCTTTTTGATTTATGGCAACACAATTCAAAGTTAAGTAAAAACTTATAACACTTAAGAAAGAAGGTTAAGACCTAATGAAATATAGCAATTCTGAATAGTCTAAAACCAATGTAATTTGAACAGAAAAAATTTTTCTAAAAATTTTTTTTCTCATACTCCCCCTGTATCATTGTGTTATAAAATACTTAACTTAACACTTAACTTTGACCCTTCCTCCCCTTTTGACATATATCAAAAATAAACATGGGTGAACAAGGTAAAGTAAAAAATTTTTTGCAAACCTAAATTTTGTTACAAAACTTTTACTTGGCTTTGCAAAAAGAATTTTACTTAGGCAAAATTTTGAAACCAAATTTCCCTAACAAATGGTTCAACTTTGAGAATTGGGAGAAAATTTGTTTTAAAAGACTTTGTTTTGAAATACTTTGTGTATTTTGAAAAACAAAATCTTTAAAAAATTTCTAGACAAGTTTTTAAAAAAAACTTTACTTAGAACCATTTGTCAAAATTTTTAAAAAGTTTTTGCTCAGACAAATTTATTAAGAAAAATTTTACTTAGAAAAAAACATGTACTTAAAAACATTTGAAACATTTAGACATACTTAAAAAAATTTTGAAGCACTAGAAATACTTGAAAGCACTTGAAGTAGTTTGAAATTTTAACAACACTTGGCACTTAAAAACAATTTGAAGTACTTAGACATTTTTAAAGTACTTTACAAAATTCTTAGACCAATTTTAAAGCACTTAGAAATACTTAGCTTTTTGTGAAAACGAGATAAAAAAATTTCTCTCTCTTTTCTATTTCTCTCCCCCTTGGCCATATATCAATAAGGAGGTTTTGAAAGAAGATTTAAGAAAGAAATGTGTGTATCAGAGTTTATGAGCTTTGAAAATAAAAATACTTGTTATAATTCTGAACGTATAGCAAGTAGCTTAAATTATACCAATGAAAACTCCACTTTGAAAAGTATTGTGAATTTTAAAAAAATATTTTATATTTGTAGGCAAGTTTTTAGAAAATTCACGTACTTAGAATACTATTGCCTTAGAAAAGTATTAGTACTATTTGAAAACATTATATTTTGAAAAATAGAAGTACTTTTGAAAGATATTATACAATTTTTGAAAAATATAAGTACTTTTTAAAAAAATATACATTTTTGAAAAATATGCAAATACTTTAAAAAAACAGATTGAGCCTTTTTGGAAAGTCTAGGTATTGTTTTTGAAAACTATTACAGTTTGAAAAATATAAATAATTTCTGAAAAGTATTATGCATTTTGAAAACATAATATTTTACTTAACTAGGTTTTTTTTCAGTCTGACACAATCCTAGGAAACCTTGTTAGCTGCAAGGACATTTTCCTAAGTGTCCTGGAAATTCTCAAGACTCAAGCAAATATTATTTCAAAAGGTATAAAAAAATGATTTTATAAGCCACAAAAATAAAATAATAATATTTTGTATGATAAATTATTTATGTTTTCGACACAATTTTGAAAATATAGTGTATGGAAACATATTATTTAGAAATGTTTGATAACTCTTTTAATTTAACCTCCCCCTAAATTTGATACAGTCCTTGGAAGCTTGTTGACCACAAGTATTTTTCCTCTGAGTTCTTAGGGTTCAGTTCAGATCAAAAGAATTATTTAATAATTTCAAAAATAATTGCTAAGGAGAATACTTATTAGAAATAATTTCTTTTAGATTTAGACTCCCCATAAATTTGACACATCCTAGGAGTCCTTGTAGGTCATGAAGTGGACCTTCCTCTGTGTCTTTAGGGTTTGTCAAAATCAAAAGGGAATCAAGCATAATTCTTAAAATGAATTTTGAAATATTAACATTTCGAAGAAAATGATTATTTGAAAGACATATGATAGCATAGTTTTCGAAAAAAAACATGAGTGATAGTTTGAAAACATAGTATTTTTAAACTTCTTCTTTTAATTTGAACTCCCCCTAAACCTAACACAGTCCTAGGAGGCTTGTTGACCATAAGTTAATCCTCCTCTTAGTCTTAGGGTTTGATTCAAACAAAAGGGGAAGAAAACTAAGTTTAACAAAGTATTTTGTTTTAATGATTTGAAACATAATTTCATTCTCCTATTTGAGAAAATGAATATAGAAAACTGAAAAGGGGAAATGATTTAAAAAATAGAAGTTTTTTTTGTCCCAAAAAATATAAATATCTAAGCCCGGACTGCAGACAAAAAAATTATCCTAAGTAATCCCAAGGTGACTTTTTGCCATACAAGAATAAACTGAATGTCTGAAAGAAATGTTTGTATAATGGTAAAGGAAAGAAATAAATGTTATGAAATAAATTTCAGGTTAGTGAACAAAAGAGACTTGATTTTAATTACAATGATTTGAAACATTAACTCTTAGTTAAAAAGTTAAATTTGATTTTTGAGAAAATTAACATTTAGAGGGTTAAGTTTAAATTTTAATTTTGAAAGTTGTTCGGTTGAATTGAATTTGAATTTTAAAGTTGTTGAATTAACTTTAAATTTTAAAAGTCAGATGAATTAAATTTGAATTTTAAAAGTCAGATGAATTAAATTTAATTTATTAAGATTTAATTTAATTGATATAATTAAGATGAATTTAATTAATTAAGATTTGATTTTGATTTAATTGAATTAATTTTAGTTTGATTAATTTGAATTAGTTGATTGGGTTGGACTCAACTTTTAGGTCCTAAGCATCTCACCCATTTCTAAGTGACAAAACAGAATATCCTTAACTGTTTTGTGAGATGCATATTTTAATAGAAAGATTTATTTTGAAAAGACCATGATTAATTTTGAAAAGTTAAATTAATTTTTAAACCCAATTTAAATTTATTTTGAAAAGAGATATTTGAATCTAAAATTAACTGAAAATTTGTGTTAGATTCGAATTTGACAAAGAGTAAATTGAGTTTGAATTTCAAAAATTGGCTTCCAGGTTTTGACGAGGCACAAGGCCTTCTTTGGCCGTAGCCTTATTGGATCATCAACCCTTTCCTTGACAAAGCCTTTTAGTGAAATTTCATTTTCAAGATTACTTTTTGAGAAATTCTGGTCTAACTAGTTTGGGTCTTGGATCGGTAGCTTCGGCTAGTTCCGCTAAGATGGCTTCCCTAACGTACTATCATCTCACCTCCACCCAATACTATGTTGTTCAAATTTCAATTAACTGATTTAGTCCTTATACTAACTAATCCTAATTCTAAGCAAAAAAAATAAAAAGAAACACATAATTAAAACAAACAATTGTCTAAGTAAGGTCACAATTGGAGTAATACTCCGGATTTTCGAAATCAGCAAGATTATGAATTAAATTTTCTAACTTATTGACCTTATGTTTTAGGGTTTCATTTTCTTGTTTCAATTTTCTGAAATTTGCTTTAATTAAGTTACATGAATCAATTACATTATTCATGGTAAATAACGGATTTTCAAATACTGTAAATTTACCTTTGTTGATTGTTTGTCCGACGTTCTTGGTAGCTCTTTTATCTGTGCATTCACTTTTGTAATGCCCGAACTCCTGGCACTTGAAGCATTGAATGCGACTTTTGTCCTTTCGTGCTTTTGGAACTGATTCCTTTGTCGCCGTCGGTGGTGTCGTTCGAATCTTACGAGTAGGACACTCACTTTGGTAGTGCCCTCTCTCCCTGCATGTGTAACAAATTACATGATTTTTAAAATCTGATTTTACACTTTTACCTTTTAGTTCCTTATTGGGAATCTCCCCCTTGATTCTTGCCACCTCGGATCTAGGCTCATCTTCTGATTCTGTGTCTGAGTCGGACTCGGGTACTAGTTGAAGCTCCTTCTTTGGTGGTTCTTTAGGATTTTTCCTTGCAAAAGAATTTACACATTCCTCGACCATTACAGAATCTGTTTGATTATTTAATTCTAATTTTGAAAAGAGTTCAAAATCAGTTACCGTCTCAGTCAATTCGTCGTTTAATTCTGGTTCGACTTTGGATTCGGGTTCAGACTCTGACTCGGCTGTTTGTGCTTGGACCGAAAGGGCAAGATAACTTACCTGATCTTCTTCTTCATCTGAGATCTCTTGATGAAGATCAATCAGTTTTTCCCAGATTTCTCTAGCACATCTAAAGGATCCGACCCGCTTCAATTCTTCATTGGTTAGGCCACATTGTAGGATTGCAGTAGCCCTTGCATCTGTCTCGATCTTCCTCAGTGTTGGTTCATCCAGTTTGTCCTAAGTGATCGATGTTCCTTCTTCTGTGGGGAATGTGAACCCCCTTTGGATTATCAACCATAAATCCAGATTAGCCTTCAGGTGGGATTCCATTAGATTTCTCCAGGAGTTGAAATTTTCGCCAGAGAAGAGCGGTGGACGAGCACTGTTCCATTCTTGGTTGGCCATTTAGTTTATACCTCGTACACAAAAGAAAACACAAAGAATGTACCAAGATTTGGTCTTGGATTAGTAGTGCGGGAGAGAGAAAAAACTAGCTCAATAAAAGTGTTTACACGAATTTCGAGGTAAAATAATAATAAAATAAAATAAAAATTAATGATAATTTTTGAAAATGTTGACTTTATCAATTTTGATTAATGATGAAAAAAGTAACAATTTACTGTTTGGAAAAAATTTTGCTTAGCACGAATTTCGAAAAAAATATTAAAATAATAATTAAAAAAATTTATGACAAATTTTCAAAAATGGTTCGTTTTATCAATTCTGAGTAATGGTGAGAAAATAAGAATTCAAAATTGAAAAAGGCGTAATGGTTCGTTTTAAACATACTTACAGATATTATTTATTTGAAAAAAAAAGTCGAGTGGTGTTGCACCAACCTCGATTAACAAGAAAGAAAAGAAATAAGATTAAAAATTTCATAAATCTGAAAAAAAACTCTCAAATTGCTGGTTGCACCAAATTTGAGCTACCTCGCTCTGATACCACTTGTTGGATCGAGAGAAATGATAGAGGGGGGTGAATATCGTAAATCGTTTTCGGATTAAAAATAAGAGCATACGCAGCGGAAATTTAAATCAAACACACGCAAACACCAAGTTTTTACTTGGTTCGGAGTCGCGGTCGGCTCCTACTCCAAGGCCCATGGTCGTTGACCGTTTACTGCGGGCAATTCTATATGTGCGCAAAATTCGTTTACAAAAAGTATTACAAAAATTATTGCAGTAAATTAAAATTAGCTCTTCGTTACCGACGTCTGGTGTTGATTATATTTTTGAAGTAGAAGGACGTCGTCGGTGCTTGTATCTCGAGTCAGGAGGTTTCCGGAGCAGAGCGCGGGAACAGAAGAGCGTGAATGCGTTGGAAGAATTGAGTTTGCAAAGCCTTGGGGTCGAGGGCCTTTTTATAGCCCCTAGAGGCGCGCGGAACATCGGGGGCGCCCCCCACGTGTTAGCTGATCCGAGTTCCTCTCGGTCAGCTCTGATCCATTCAAACTCGGGATCAGGCTCTGACGGGGGCGCCCGAGACGCTGGGGGTGCCCGGGTTGACCGGGTCAACTCTTATCCGTTGGCTTCGCTGGCTTCTGCTTCGTTAACTTGATCTGGGGGCGCCTGGACCATCCGGGGCACCCAGGAGCATGGGGGGTGCCCGGGAGCATGGGGGCGCCCCACTCATGAGCTGTCGAAGCATTCACTTGCTCTACTTCTTTTGTATTGACCTTGGGGGCGCCCGGGACACTCCGGGCGCCCTACTCAGCTTCTGCCTCACTCCTTTGAGGCTCTCTGAGCTGCAGACACTCGTTCCTTCGGTCCTGCATCCAGGGTTAGTGCAAAATAACATAAAGCAATAATATATTAAGTTTATACAGCCTTAGCTGTCTTGGTTCTGACTTTGGGTCTCCAAAATGGAACCCTAGGTTGAACCGACGCCTACTGTTCCCTCGACGGGGAACGCGTCCTCACCTACTCCTCTCAGGAGAATTTACCTGATGCCAACCTGCTCCTCCGGTTGGACTTTTGCCCAGCAGTCCTTCGCCAGGTGCCTAGCGGTCATTCGCCAGGTCTTTAGTACCAAGCTGTCCTTCGCCTGGTGCCTAGCAGTCCTTCGCTAGGTCTTTGTATCCTGGCATTTCTTCGTCAGGTGCCTAGCAGTCCTTCGCTAGGGCTTTGTATCCTGGCATTCCTTCGCCAGGTGCCTAGCAGTCCTTCGCTAGGGCTTAGGGTTTCGCTGCCTAGCAGTCCTTGGCTAGGTGCCTAGCAGTCCTTCGCTAGAACTTTGTTTCCTAGCAGTCCTTCGCCAGGTGCCTAGCAGCCCTTCGCTAGGATTTTTCCTGCACACTTGAGTAACATTATTAGATCACCAATAACACTTAACTTTGAATCCTTTGCCAATATCAAAACAATGTTCGATATGGTGCGTCCTGCACCAACACAGTCGACTGCCAGCAAGCACAGAAACTCATAGAAGGTTTCTGACCCTGGACCAGTCGACTACCCTGGAAGCAGTCGACTGGTAGTGACTGGTTAAGTCGGTTGAAAATTCGAACGTTGAGCTGCAACGGTCGATTTTCAGTGGGACCAGTCAACTGCCCTGGGAGCAGTCGACTAGTAGGGTGTTTTTCAGCCTTGAGTTCTATTTAAGAGAACTCGGTTTGGGCTGAGGATGTCTGACGAAATAAGCTTGGTTAGGGCTTGTTAGTAGTCTTAGTGCTCAAAGAGTGTACTTGGGTTTGTGGTGAGGTTTCTCCACCCACAAGGAGTTACACGAGATAGCCGGAGGACATCCGGGGAGTGATCTGCCAAAGGATTGAGGGATCATCCACCTCACGGATTGTCGTGGAGTAGGAGCTTCATCTCCAAACAACGTAAATAGGTTTGTTAGCATTGTTTAGTTGTTAGTTTTGTTTTATTGTATTTCCGCTTGCGCACTAACAACATAGGTAGAGAAGAAAATCGAGAAATTGCTATTCACCCCCTTCTAGCAAGGCCTACATCGATCTAACAAGTGGTATCAGAGCGAAGGACCACTTTTATTGGACTAACCGCCAAAGGAGCACAAGCTAGAGGAGAAAAATGATGGAAGATAAGTTGGGGGATGACATCTACACTCCACCTCCCTACGATCATGAAGATTTCGACTATTGGAGGATGTGAATGAAGGAGTGGCTTGGAATGGATTGGGAATGTAGAATGATCATAGAAGAGCCATTTGAAATTTCAAGAGACAAGCATGGGAAAAGACTTAGACCTAGATCTTGGACAAAGTAGCAACAAGAACAATCTAGGGCAAATGAGAAGGTAATTTCGATATTAGTTAACATTTTGCCTACTAATGTGTTAAGTGGTGTAGGAGAGTATCACAACGCATATGAGCTATGGAACAAGATAGGAGAATTCCATAAAAACCCTATTCAAGCTCAAGAGCCTAAAGAGACAAGCAAAATAGTCCAAGAAGAGGAAAAAGAAAAAGAATTATTAACATCATCAAGTGAAGTGACACAAGATAGTGAAAGGTCATCCACTTCATCAAGAGAAGAAGAAGATGTCTCAAATTCAAGGATTGAGGGGGAGAAGAGACCCTCATCAATACCGGAGGAAGAAGAAGCTCTTACCTCCACCGAAGTAAGAACAAAAGACTACATCATGTGCTTTGGGTGCAATGAAAAGGGACACTACAAGGACAAGTGTCCAAAGAGTAAGAAAAAGGAGGTAAATCCTAAACCTATTTCAATTTCCTTTAAATCTAACATGGGTTGTAGGAATGGAGAAGCCCGAGAGAAAAGAAAGAAAATTAGATGCTTTACATGTGGGGAGCTAGGACACTATCATACAAAGTGTCCGAGAAAAGGAGAGCTCAAAAAGATGGAGCACTTGAGAAAATGGGAAAAGAAAGAGAAGAAGAGAGGATCACATCAAGGGGGAGCGACAAGGATAAGGGAGGTAATCCCTAACTTTACATTAAAATGTAATTCACACTTAAGTTCCTCCATGCATGCTAGAATAAATGAAAAATACTTGCTTGTGCATAATCATGGATTTAAATATCATGATAGGAGTAGGGTTAACAAGGTAGATCAAAACCCTAGAAAGATCATGCATCATAATAAACCCAAGATCTTTGCACCTAAGGATCAAGGCATAGATCCCAAGAAAGGGAGACATATGCCTAGAAAGATGGGTAGGTCTAGGAATGTCCATGGTGGATATGTAGATTCTAGGGTTAAAAGTCTAGAAAGGGAAAATCAAGCCTTGAGAGCAAGACTTGATAAATTAGAAAAGACCCTAGAAAGATTCACGGTTGGATCTAAGGGTTTAGATATGGTTTTGAGTAGTTTAAAACCCAACCATGATTGATCGGGGTTGGGATACCGGTCTAAGGTCTCCAATGCCAATGAAAAGAAGTATACTAGGGAAGCATATAATTATGACAAGAAGGAGAAGTCCAAAAATGACAAGGGGGTGCCATTTAAAGGGAAAGAGAAGGACTTAACCAAAGATAAAGTGTTTAAGATTAAGAGGGTTTATTTTGTAGGCCAAGGATCACCGGGGACACACCGGTGTGGTCTAGTGTGGGTTGAGTCACCTAGGGAGGTGGCTAGGGCTAAGAGCTCAAGGGGGAGCTCTAGGAGCCTTTGGGATCCATGGTAAATGGATCTCGGGAGATATTCCTCTAGGAAGTCTAGGTGGACTATGGAATATGCCAAAGGGGTTTGGAAGACTAAGGTGAGTCTTAATCCTAGGGAATTGACACACTAAAAGGAGGCTTATGGTAAAAAAGATAGAAATAGAATCATATTGAGAGAAAATTGGTTTTTAATGTGTAAATACCATATAACTTGGTGCTAGAAATGTATTATGGTTAGACATTGGAAGGTACATCAAGGAGAGGCCAAAATTAGGACTTTTGGATAAGGTTTCAATGATACAATTTAGGAAGAATGGAATTTCATGCCAATCTTGGGATCTGGGATAGTTTTATTTAAAAACATATTTTTCCCAAGTAGACATAGGCTCCACAAATCTCTCTATGAAATTTTAGATTTTTTGGAGATTTGTGGAATTAATTAGGCATTTCTGAATTTAGGCTGAAAAACTGAAATTCAGGTACCAGTTGACTGGTTCAGGACCAGTCGATTGGTGCAGGTGAATTCGACACTGGAAATATTTGTTGGTGCAGAAAGCACCCAAGTCAAACCTGTGTTTTGATAATGGCAACAGGGTTCAAAAGTTAAGTCTTACTTGTTGTCTAACAAGTTACTCTAGTGTGCAGGCTAAAAAGTCCTAGCGAAGGACTGCTAGGCACTCGCGAAGGAATGCCAGAGCAAAAAGTCCTAGCGAAGGACTGCTAGGCACTGGCGAAGGAATGCCAGAGCAAAAAGCCCTAGTGAAGGAATACTAGGCACTGACGAAGGAATGCCAGGGTAAAAGCCCTAGCGAAGGACTGCTAGGCACTGGCGAAGGAATGCCAGGGACTAAAGCCCTAGCGAAGGACTGCTAGGCAACGGGCGAAGGACAGCTCGATATCCAAGACCTGGCAAAGGACCGCTAGGCAAAAGTCCAACCAAAGGAGCGGTTGGCATCAGGTACATTCTCCCGAGAGGAGTAGGTGAGGACGCGTTCCCCGTCGAGAGGGAACAGTAGGCGTCGGTTCGACCTAGGGCTCCATTTTGGAGGCCCAAAGTCAGAACCAAGACAGCTAAGGCTGTATAAACATAATACTCTATTGTTTTATATTGTTTTGGACTAACCCTGGATGCAGGACCGAAGGAACGTGTGTTTGCAGCTCAGAATGCCCAAAGGAGAGAGGCAAGTAGCTGAGCAGGGCGCCCTCAGTGTCCTGGGCGCCACCAAGGGGAATACAAAACAAGCAAAGCAACAAAGGCTTCGGCTAACCACTGGCCGGGGCGCCCCCAGCAGCCAGGGCGCCCCGAACGCCCAGGGCGCCCTCAGTGCCCAGGGCGCCCCGCGCCTACGCCAGCGAAGCCAATTACCCTTATCCAGCCGAGAAGCCCGCGCTGAAGGAGTCAAGCAGGGTGCCCCTAGCGTCCTGGGTGCCCCCAGTGTCAAACCTCATCCCTATTCGAGTGGGATAGAGGTTGACCGAGCGAAGCTTGGATCGCGTGACACGTGGGGGGCGCCCCCGACGTCCAGGGCGCCCCGAGGTGCTATAAATAGCACCCAACGCCCAGGCTTTCGGCAACAACTTCAATTCAATGCTTCGACGCTCTTCTCCTCCCGCGCTCTACTCCGGAAACCTCCCAACACGAGCCGACGACGTCCCTCCACTTCTAAAAGTCAACCTACCTCGGACGTCGGTAACAAAAGAGCGATCTTTTAATTTTGTGCTTATTACACTGCTATTGTAATCAATTCTTGTAAACTGTTTTTGCGCCTCATATAGAATTGCCCAAAGTAAACGGTCAACGACCGTGGGCCTTGGAGTAGGAGTCGACTTAGGCTCCGAACCAAGTAAAAAATAACTGTGTTTGCGTTGTGTGTTTTTATCTTCCGCTGTGCAATTTCTCTTATTTTAAATCCGAACGTTTTCCGATATTCACCCACCCTCTATCGGTTCTCTCGATCCAACAAGTGGTATCAGAGCGGGGAAGTTTAAATTTGGTGCAACCACCAGTTTGAAAAATTTTCGGATTTTTTTTTCTCGTTCGAATTTTTTTTAAAAATATTTCGTTCGAATTTTCTTTTTCCCGTTAATCGAGGTTGGTGCAACACCCCTCGTTATTTCATTTTATTCATCCCACACTACTAATCCAAGACCAAGTCTTGGGAAATCCTTTTTAGTTATTTTTTTTCAGATTAAATGGCCATGCAAGAAGGATTCAGCACCGCTAGACCTCCACTTTTCAGTGGAGAAGACTTTTCCTACTGGAAAAGTCGAATGGAGGTCCACCTGAAAACTCAGGTGGACATGTGGATTATCATCCAGTCTGGACTGGAGATTCCCACAAATGCTGACGGGGTTCCTCAAAGTTACACAAAGTGGGACACCGCTCTGAAGCGCAAAATAGAAGCCGATGCGAAGGCAACACAGACCCTACAATGCGGCTTGACAAAAGAGGAGCTAAACCGGGTGGGCCCCTTCAACAGTGCCAAGGAGCTGTGGGCAAAACTGATCGAGCTGCACGAAGGAACATCAGACACTCGGATCAGTAAGAGAGATCTGCTCCTAGACAAACTGTACACCATCAAGATGGCCGACAACGAAACAGCAGCCCAACTCCACGCACGAATCCAAGAATTGATGAACGGTCTTCACACTATAGGTCACAAGGTCGAAAACCGTGACCTAATAAGGTATGCCTTAAATGCTTTCCCTAGAAATACCTTGTGGGCATCTATGGTAGATGCATACAAGGTTTCAAGGGATCTCTCTAAAATTAAATTAGCTGAATTATTTTCCGAGTTAGAACTTCATGAACAGACTAACTGCAATATGGCCGAGAAAGGTATTGCCTTTGTTGCAGGAAAAACTGGAAGATCAATAAAGAAGAAGACACAACCTGAACCCGAGTCTAACTCAGACTCAGACTCAGAAGACGAAGAAGGAGATCGACCGAAGCTGGTCCGATTGGCCCCAAGTTACTATAAAGAATTAAAGAACCAAACCAACAGAAGGAAGGCCAACCGAAGAAAGGACGAACCAGCTGAACCCACAAATGACAAAAACAAGCCCAACGTGACTTGCTACGAGTGCAAGAAGAAGGGCCACTACAAGACGGAGTGTCCAAACCTGAAGGAGACCAAAAAGACAAGAAGAAAGAAAGCACTCCAAGCAACCTGGGATGAATCTTCCTCAGAAGAAGAAGAAAAAGCACCCTAGTCAAACCTACTAGCCCTGACCGCCTCGGAAGAAGTCGGGACTGAGTCAGAATTTGAACAAGACGACGGCAGACTAACCTTTTCAGAAGACGGCGAAATCAAGGTAAGTGGTTTCAATAGAAGTCAATTAAACGAACTTATTTCTTATCTTTCTCGAGATTTGGCGAAAGCCAAACTCCGAGTCGAGTCCCTCCGACAGGAAGTAAAACTCTTGAAAGAGGGAGCTGACTCTAAATCCTTAACCGAGAAAGTTCAAGAAGGAACTCCTACTCAAGTTGAAAAACTTGAGAAAGAGAACTCCTCCCTGAAAACTCAGGTTAAGGATCTTAGAGCTGCCTTAGAACGATTCACTTCTGGTTCCAAGGGTCTTGACATGATTCTTGGAAAACAGAAGTCCGTTCTAAATCGATCTGGACTTGACTATAGAACCAAATCCCGACAAAGATCTTACTTTGCTGTACTGAATCAGTCCAGAGGTAAAATTCAGGCATGGGTACCTAAACTGTACCTGAACAAACCAACTGGATCAAATCAGTATTGGATCCCCAAGGACAAGATTCACATCTTGCCTAATCATTACCGTGGCTTCAGTCTAGGGGGAGCCAAATTAAAAACTATTTTTATTGTTAAATAGAATTTAATTCTTGCAACTTGCCTGATTGAGTGTTTATTTAATTTCTGCAATTTACCATGCTTAAACTTAGGTTAGTATAAGGACTGAACAAACTTAACTGAAACTTGAAAATATAGTATTGGGTGGAGGTGAGATGATAGTACGTTAGGGAAACCAATTCTAATAAGATCAAGTTTACTTGGTCTCTTTAGACTGGTGATCTATAGGGAAACCAAAATCCAAACTAGTTAGACCAGAACTTTTTCAATAATTAATTTTGAAAATGAAATTTCATTAAACGGCTTTGTCAAGGAAAGGGTGGATGATCCAATAAGGCTACGGCCAAAGAAGGCCTAGTGCCTCGCCAAGACCTGGAAGCCAATTTTTGAATTTCAAATTCAAATTACTTTTTGTTAAATTCAAATCTAACACAATTTTCAGTTAAGCATAGATTCAAACATCCTTTCAAAATAAACTTAACTGTTTTCAAAAATTAACTTGATGTTTTCAAAATAAATAATAATCTTTCAAAGTAATTTTATTTATCAAAACCTGTCTCACAAAACCTATAAGGCTAACGTGATTGAAAACCTTAGATTTGGGTGAGACAGACTAGGCAGTGAAACTCAATTTAAGCTATTCCTGACTCTAATTGGATCCAAATCAATAAAACTCTTTATGTGTAGGAACATAAAGATTTGGACCAATGGATGTTGGATAGCGGTTGCTCCAGACACATGACTGGAGACAAATTGAAGTTCACCAAACTCAAGTTCAAGAACCTAGGCTCAGTGGCATTTGGTAACAATGCTACACTCAAGGTAATTAGGTCAGGTAATATTGAGCTTAAATCTGACTTTATTATTAAGAAAGTTCTTTTGGTTGAAAACTTTAAGTTTAACTTGCTTAACATAAGTCAGTTATGTGATTCTGGTTATATAGTCACCTTCAACAATTCTAACTGCCTGATTAGAAATGTACAAGACTCAGAAATCATACTTAAGGGCACTAGGAAAAATAATGTATACACTATAAACCTTCCCTCAGTACCCAAATGTATGTTAACCCAGCTAGAACAATCTAACCTCTGGCATAGGAGACTAGGTCACACTAATTTGAGGACTATCTCAAAAGTCACCCAACTTGGCCTAATCAAAGGAATCCCCAAAATTAAAAACAATGAAAATCTAATATGTGAATCATGGAATCAAGGTAAACAGACCAAATCTAATCACAAACTAATCCAATCTGACCTAACTCAAACCACACTTGAGCTCCTGCACCTTGACCTATTTGATTCACATGGAGCCAAGTCACTAAGCGGGAATCGATACAGCTTAGTAATAGTTGATGATTATTCTAGGTTTACCTGGGTTAGGTTTCTAAAAACCAAAGATGAAACCCTAAACCTATTTAATGATTTCTGCAAATTAATTGAAAATCAAAATGATACTAAAATTAAAAGACTTAGGAGCGACCACGGGGGAGAATTTGAAAATCAACGGTTTGAGGAATTTTGTAAGATCAATGGGTATTTACATGAATTTTCATGTCCTAGAACCCCCCCAACAAAATGGGATAGTTGAAAGGAGAAATAGAACATTACAGGAAGCCGCTAGGGCTATGCTCAACGAATTTAACTTAGCAAACCAATTTTGGGCAGAAGCGATTAGTACAGCTTGTTACATCCAAAATAGGGTTCTGATTAACAAGCGACACAACAAAATACCCTATGAGCTGTACTACCATAGGCTCTCAAATCTACACTACCTAAGGGTCTTTGGATGCAAAGTTCATATCCTAAATACCAAAGACTACTTAGGGAAATTTCAGTCCAAATCAACCCTAGGTATCTTTCTAGGATACTCAACCACAAGTAGAGCCTATAGAGTTTACAACAAACAAACTAAAAAGATTGAAGAAACAACTAACATAATATTTGATGAAGAAGTCAACTCAACATATGATAATCCAGACCTAACTTCATCAAATTCTGATCAAGAAAATAATGAACAAACAAGTGAACCTTTAATTGAACCCTTAACCGAACTAACTATTGAACCAATTAATGAGTCAACTGAAACAATTATCGAACCAACAAATGAACCAGCCCTAAGAGTCGAACCAAACCAACCAGCTGGACCTGAGGCTGAACCAAGTTCTAGGAGAACCAAGAAACCCAGACTTAGTCACCCAACCGATCAAATTGTAGGTGATCCAACTTTAGGAGTCAGGACTAGGTCCTCCTATAGAAACCTTAGTCAAATAGCTATGATATCAAAAATAGAACCCAAAACTATAGATGATGCCCTACCTGACCCTGATTGGATCATAGCTATGCAAGAAGAATTAGCCCAATTTGAGAGGAACCAAGTCTGGGAACTAGTGCCTAAACCTGAAGGCAAATCCATCATTGACACTAAGTGGGTCTTTAGGAATAAGCTAAATGATCAAGGAGAAATAGTTAGAAATAAAGCTCGCTTAGTAGCTAAGGGATTCAGCCAAGTAGAGGGATTAGATTACGATGAAACATATGCCCCAGTAGCTAGACTTGAGTCCATTAGAATGTTGTTAGCCTTTGCATTCCATAAAGGATTTAAGCTATACCAAATGGATGTAAAGTCAGCTTTCCTAAATGGATTCATTAAAGAAGAAGTTTATGTAGGACAACCCCCTGGGTTCGAGGACTTAGACAAACCTGACCATGTTTATAAATTAACTAAAGCACTATATGGGTTAAAACAAGCACCTAGGGCTTGGTATGAACGTTTATCAACTTACTTAACTTCTAAAGAATTTAAACAAGGACAAATTGACTCAACTTTATTCATTAAAACCCTAGGAAAAGATATATTTATTGCCCAAATTTATGTAGATGACATAATCTTTGGATCCACCAACACAAACTTCCTAAAAGAGTTTGTCAAGATAATGGAAAATGAATTTGAAATGAGTTTAGTTGGGGAACTTACCTTTTTCCTAGGACTACAAATCAAACAAACTAGAGATGGAAACTACGTCCATCAATTTAAATATGCTAAAGAGTTAATAAAGAAATTTAAAATGGATAACTCTAAAAGCATAAGTACCCCCATGGCCACTAATGTAAAAATAGATAGTGACCCTGATGGTAAGCCAGTAGACCTCAAACTATATAGAAGTATGATAGGTAGTCTACTGTACCTTACAGCCAGCAGACCTGACATTCATTTTGCTGTAGGGATGTGTGCCAGATACCAAACCTGTGCTAAGGAAACACACTTAGCAGCCCTAAAAAGAATACTAAGATATGTTAAGGGCACCCTAAATGTAGGGATTTGGTATCCTAGGACTTCAACCTTTAATTTGTCAGGATACTCAGATTCTGACTATGCTGGTTGCAAATTAGATAGAAAGAGCACGAGTGGAAGCTGCCAACTATTAGGAAATAGTTTAGTAAGTTGGTGCAGCAGAAAATAACACTGTGTGGCTCTGTCCACAACTGAAGCTGAGTATGTAGCCTTAGGAGAGTGTGTAGCACAATTTTTATGGATGATGCACACTCTTAAGGACTTCCAGCTTAACTACACCCAAACTCAAGTATTTATTGACAATATAAGTTCAATTAATCTAACTAAGAACCCAATCCAACATTCCAGAACAAAACACATAGAAGTTAAACATCACTTCGTAAGAGACCATGTAGCCAGGGGTGAGATAGTACTTAAACATATAGACTCAAAATCCAACTTAGCTGATATATTCACAAAACCCTTACCTGAGTCTGAGTTCAGCTCACTAAGAAAGCAGTTAGGATTGTGCTCTGTAGAATAGATTAACTCTGCTTTTGATTTTCTTTGCTTTACTTAATTTAAAAATCAGTTTTTAAAGGAATTTTAAAAAACTATTGTCTTTAAAATCAGTTTTAAAAATCTGTTCGGACTTAGTTTTTTTATTTCAAAACTACCCCCTTTCAAAACTAGGGCTTTTTCGCAAATGGACTTAGCCTAGGCCCTAACCCTAGAACTGCCTGCACCTATAGACTTAGAAGCCAGCATCTCACAAGCACCTTAGGATACTTTTGATTGATAACCTAGAAAGGGTTGAGATGCTTAGGTCTTTGCCTTAATTCAAGATGCTTTAAGTCAGTGCATCTGCAGTAATTGAGGCACTAAATACAACTTACATAGCAATCAAGTTAAGTGTCAAGTTTAGAAAATCTAACTTGAACATAAACACTTAACTTGACTAACCCTAGCAAAAGCTACTGTTTATAACAGTTAGTGAGTAGCTAAATGGGTTAGACATGTCCCTACAAGAGAAAATCAACTGATTTGGTCTATGTCTTGGTTCAGTACAGCAAAGTCATGCAAATATTTTCCTTTATGAAAATGTTTTCCTTTATGCAATTTAATTTTTGCTATCTTTATCTGCTTTTTGATATATGGCAAAGGGGGAGAGATAGAAAAGGAGAAAGTTTAAAAATAAAATTTTTAATTTCTTAAAAACTCTATTCTTTATTCAAAAAGTATCAAGTTTCAAAAAGCACTTAAGCGCTTAGTTTTTCAAAATACAAGCTTGTCAAAATTTTCTTACTCAAGACTCAAGCTTGTCAAAATTTTCTTACTCAAGACTCAAGCTTGTCAAAATTTTCTTACTCAAGTTTGTCAAAATTTTCTTACTTAAGCTTGTCAAAATTTTCTTACTTAAGCCTTTCAAAATTTTCCAAGTACTTAAGCCCTTCAAAATTTTCTAAGTTTTTTTAAAATCTTACTAAGTACTTAAGCTTTTTCAAAAATTTTCTAAGTACTTAAGCTTCTAAAAAATTTACTAAGTACTAGAGCTTGTCAAAAATTTAAGTTTTTTTTGGTACTTAAGTTAAAACTTTCAAAAACCTTTTGAGTACTTTAAAACTTAAAGACTTTAAAATTTTTCAAAGTACTCTAAACTCATGCTTTCAAAAACTCTTCGATGTACTTTTAAAACCTTAAGTTGTCAAAAGATTTTAAAGTACCTACACTTAAGTTTTCAAAAGTGCAAAAATCATCTTTGAAAATACAGAAGCTTTCTGTTGAAAAATTCTAAGTAAAAATTTTCCCTTAAACATAGAACCCCACGAATTTTTGAAAAATCTAGGGGGAGAATCCTTCCAGGGGGAGGGAACAAAACTTAGTGTTTTTACATGCTTTGATTAAACTTAACTTTTTGAACTAGGGTTGCCATAAATCAAAAAGGGGGAGATTGTTGGTGCAGAAAGCACCCAAGTCAAACCTGTGTTTTGATAATGGCAACAGGGTTCAAAAGTTAAGTCTTACTTGTTGTCTAACAAGTTACTCTAGTGTGCAGGCTAAAAAGTCCTAGCGAAGGACTGCTAGGCACTGGCGAAGGAATGCCAGAGCAAAAAGTCATAGCGAAGGACTGCTAGGCACTAGCGAAGGAATGCCAGAGCAAAAAGCCCTAGTGAAGGAATACTAGGCACTGGCGAAGGAATGCCAGGGTAAAAGCCCTAGCGAAGGACTGCTAGGCACTGGCGAAGGAATGCCAGGGACTAAAGCCCTAGCGAAGGACTGCTAGGCAACGAGCGAAGGACAGCTCGGTATCCAAGATCTAGCAAAGGACTGCTAGGCAAAAGTCTAACCAAAGGAGCGGTTGGCATCAGGTACATTCTCCCGAGAGGAGTAGGTGAGGACGCGTTCCCCGTCGAGAGGGAACAGTAGGCGTCGGTTCGACCTAGGGCTCCATTTTGGAGGTCCAAAGTCAGAACCAAGATAGCTAAGGCTGTATAAACATAATACTCTATTAGTGATATGAGAGAAGTGTCCTAAGGCAATCGCCTTATGATGTAAACATTTATATTAATAAATGATAATTCACTATTTGAGTATACATATCTGTGTATTTGATTGGGATCTTAAACTCATCTACTGAATGTTCGCAATACAACTCACAGCATAAGAGAATTTGTGATGGGATCACAACTAGTGATTATCTCTAAATGTGCAAATGTGAAGTATTGAAAATATCCCTAGTCGATGAATTGATAAAAACGGACACTATCAATTCTGTTGAGACTAGCATGGGTTATTCTCTAATCAGCTGATTCTCACTGGCTGGTGACATTGGGATGTCCGGAGATAAACATGGATGCTAGTTAAGGGAACTAGTTCATTGGAGTGACTAGCTGTAAAACTTCATATGGTTATCTATAAAGATATGTCAATGAAGTTCTTACTGCAGCTTAAGTGCGATGTTCCTTTGACTTGCGGTGTTCAAGTCATCTTGGTCATGGAGACTTATACTTTAACATCTTAAGCAAGCATCTCCAAGGAGGTGTGGACCCAGGATGATTGGGTATAAGCCGAAGTGCCCGAAAATGTTTGAACAGCCTACAAAGGATTCACCACTCCTTGCGAGGAGATGTATACCCAGGCCTATCGTCGGATTGTTACTCAAAACCTCTGGCCAGAGTAAATCATGTTTAGAGTGCGAGTCTCTTACATGAGAGTAATTAGAAATCCAAAAGGACGAGAAAGACACTACTTGGGCTAGGTGTGACGTAGTCAGCCTAGTGGGGACTGACACCATAGACCGTGTCCTGAACCAAGTGGGTATAAGGTGGTGAAGGGAATGGGGCACGATTCATTAGAGCTGCTGAAGGGTTTCAGAATAATTTCTTCTGAGGTCAAACCGTTGATCTTTCGATTAATTGGGGATCATGATGTACTACTAGGTGCCACTCATGATCGTTCTATAATTAGTTAATTATAGACGACCAACATAAATTGAAAGCCTATTTAGTCACACGCACTACGAGTAATCCGAGGGATTTAAAACGAGTTGAAAATTGGATTTTCTGATCAAGAGAAATAAGTCGAATCTGAGTTAGTCAGAGGCGCAATGGAAGCTAAAAATGGCTAAGTCTTTTGAAGGCTCTTTGGGCGAATTAAATGAATTTAATTCGCGGCGGTTCGGCTTGGTTTGGCCGGCCAAAGAGGGTGCCAAAACCCCCTTTGGTGGCCGGCCACAATAAGAGGAGAAAACCAATTAATTTTGGTTTAATTAATAAAATAAATCTAGTGCGATTTATTTTATAAATTATGGATAAATAAATTTGTATAAAGAAATTTATATAAATAAATTTATAGAAATTTATTCTTTTATGGAAGATTAAAATAATCCATGAATTGGTTTATTTTAATTTTATAAAATCAATTATGAATTAATTTTTTCATAATAAGAAAGTTTATAAATTTCTTATAAAAATTTATTCCATAATTTAAAGAGAAGAAGAATTAGTTTTATTATAAATTAGTTTATAATAAAGACTCGGTTTAAACGGAATAATTAATAAGAAAATTTATAAGATAAATTTCTTATAACTAATTCCGTTAATTCCGTTAATTCGGTTTAGAGGGAGACTTAGCAAAGGAGTTGCTACTATATAAAGGAACCAAAGGCTAGCCCTTAATTGCAATCAAGAGATTAATTATTCTCTCCCTCTCTCTCTTAATCTCTCTTCTCCTCTCCCTCTCCCTCTCTTGCCTAGGGCCGGCGCCCAACCTTGTGGTTTAGGGCCGGCACACCCAACCTACATCCAAGGTGAAGTTGGCGTGAGCTATCAAGAAGAAGGAGAACCCGAACACGAAGAAGAAGAAGCGGATAGCGACTCCTCTCTTCTCGGAATTCGATTCCGTTACTTCGTTGGTTAGTTTTCCATTATTTTCTCTTATTCTTCTAGTTGTGCCTTTCGAGAATCTAGTAGTTCTCGTCGGCACAAAGCTCATGACTTTGCGAAGTCATCCCGAAGAGAACTCGGCGTGGACGCGAATAGAGGCGGAGCTTCCAAGGGACGCTACGGTTGGATCTCGTCCCTTACTTCGAGTTACGAGAGGTATAATGTAAATTAGTTTACTTTTCCGCAAAGTTTTATTTTATGATTATGTCAACACACCATAAGGTTGCATACTAGATACGAAGTTAAAATAATTTAGGAAATTATTTTATGCAAATTCTTCCGCTGCACGTAAAAATTTAAAATTTTACGAACTCGTATCCTTGTCGACATGCACCCGGTCCCAACAGTGGTATCAGAGCCGGTTAGTGTTCGACATTATCATATAATTGTTTTGCGGAACACTTTGTCATGATCTCAATTTCGGAAAAAATTTTCAATTATGGAAACTTTCAAATTATAATAAATTTTAGATTTAGGAATTTCAAAGTTTGGAAATCCTCATGAAATTTCTTAAACGTTTGGAATTTTCTAGTTTCTAAAATTTTATGATAATTGTGAAAATTTCCCATCTTTGGAAACTTTCCAAATTTTGGAAATTTTTCTATTTTAGAAATTTTCCAATTCTTTGGAAATATGTAAGTTTTCTTTTTACCAGAAACTTACAATTATTCTGAAAAATTATTTTTGAAATCTCGCAATTTTGGGCACTTTCTTTTGAGAAAGTCTAGACAAATTCATGGACAGTTAATTGACAATTAAATTTGAATTGGTTTTTAAATTGACAACAAAATTCTTTATTTTGGATTGAGCCTCGGGGAGCCGTCCAATTTAAAGTTAGTTGTTGTAATTTAATTTCCCAATTTTTAATTGAAATTGTCATGTTTGATTTGGATTGAGCCTCGTGGAGCTGTCCAATTGGATTTACAACACATTACTTTTCTTTGGGTATCTGAGCCTCGGGGAGCCACCCTTAGAAAACGATTTGTTGTAATTAATTAAATCCATGAATAAAATATGTTGAAGAGGTGATGCTCTTACATATTATTGTCTCCAAAATTAATTAGGAAATGGTTTCCTATAGAGTTTTCTTAAATGAGATTTTCATGAAAATAATATGTCGTTGAATTAAGGGAATTGCCTCTTAATTTAATAAGATTTGATTTAGAGAAATCAAAGTCTTAAACATATTATTTCCGAAATTGATTATGACAATTTAGGAAATTGTTTCCCAAAACAATTCCTTTAATATAGTATGAAATTAGAATTAGGAAATCCGGTTCCTAATTCAATTAATGAGACTTGATAACTTAAGTCACATACATACTTTATTAAGGAAATCGTTAGTCATGACAAATGTCATGAATGTGCTTAGAAAAGATGAGACCCAAAACCCCTTACAAAATATTAAGGCCAACACCTTCCATTAATATGGTTAGAATCGGAGTTTTGTTTCTCGTTTGGGTTGATGGACACATCCATGCCCGACTTGAACCTCAACATGTTCAAACCATGGAATTAGTTTATGAATAATATAGTTGGAGTCAGAGGTCAATCCTTAGTTTTGGTTGTTGGATACATCCAAGCCTGACTAAACGGTTGAATGAGCTCCAACCATGTTAAAACTATTTCTTGATTAATGGGTCAGCCTTAAGCTTGGAGCATCGATTTGTTGTGCCACAGCCAAGGTCGATGTAAGGAGAGGTGCAGTTGGGTGCTATGTATAATGTCGCATACTTGTTAATGAGTTAACAACCCAATGATTTATGCAAACATTCAATTAGTTGATAGCATAATGTGATAGTTACATATATGTGATATGTAATCGGTATAATTACCTACCTTCATAGCTAAGAAAAACTTGATGGCCACAGCCATGGTGGTTCTTATCTATGGTTGGATATCAACCTATTTGGAGATGTTCCTACAATCTCCCGAATTGATAATAAGGGTTATTCAATTTGAAAAATAAATAGGATTTTATTTATGTATGTTGATACATTCTTTAATAAATTTTCTCACATAATCTCAATTTGTATTTCTAGGATAATCACTCGATCATGTCTTCTCTAAATTTGTGTTCCATTTTGGACACCAACAAACTGACTGGGCCAAACTTCATGGACTGGCTTCGAAACCTGAGGATAGTCCTCAAGGCAGAGAAGCTTGCCTATGTCCTTGAAGATCAACTTCCCAACCGTCCTCTCGAAAGTGCAACTCCAGACCAGTTTCCTGAGTTGCTCAACCTGCTGAAGACTTTAAAGCCTTCTGTGAAGCAGGATCTAAAGATGGTACTGTTAGTTGGTTCCTCGAAGAAAGGTTCTAAGAGGAAGGCCAAAGAACAGAATAAGGGAAAGGAGAAAAAGGCCAAAAAGACTGAAAATACCCTAAAAGGCACTTGCCATCACTGTGGCAAGGAGGGTCACTTGCGAAGAAACTGCAAGATTTATCTTGAGTCCTTGAAAGAGAAGGCATCCGATGCCCCATCCTCTTCAAGTATCTTCGTTATTGAATGTCACTCTATTTCCTCAAACACTTGGGTACTTGATACTGGGTGTAGCTCACATATATGTAATGACATACTGAGGCTAAGGAATAGAAGAAGACTCGTCAAAGGAGAAGCAATTTGCGAGTTGGAAACGGAGCAAAGATTGCTGCTGTTGCCATCGGAACATATTTGCTAAAGCTCCCACTGGACGTGTCTTAGAATTGGATAATTGTTATTTCGTTCCTTTGTTAATAAAGAACATTGTATCTATTTCATGCTTGAATGAAAAGAGTTATCATTTAACTTTTAGTAACAATTGTTGTTACATAACTTTAAATGGCGTTCTTTATGGGAATGGAACTTTATGCAATGACATCTACACGTTAGATTTATCCAGTGACGTTTTCAATATCGATGTTAGCAACAAACGTGCTCGAATAGATAATCGAATAGACTCCTACACTTGGCATTGCTGTCTTGGCCATGTAAGTAAGAAACGCATGACCGAATTACACCGATGTGGAATTCTGGAATCATTTGAACCCGGTTCATTTGATACATGCGAATCATGCTTAAAAGGCAAGATGACCAAATTACCCTTTTTCGGAAAAAGGTAATCCAGTGGGAGATTTGCTTGGTCTAATACATACTGATGTATGTGGACCAATGTCAACTCTTGCACAAGGAGGCTATAGCTACTTCATAACCTTTATCGATGATCACTCACGATTCGGGTATGTGTTCTTGATGAAACACAAATCTGAAGCCTTTGAGAAATTCAAAGAGTTCAGAAATGAAGTAGAGAAACAGCTTGGCAAAAGTATTAAGATACTTCGATCCGATCGGGGTGGTGAATACTTGAGTCAAGAGTTTCAAGATTATCTAAGGGACAATGGGATACTGTCCCAATGGACTCCGCCGTATACACCACAGCATAATGGTGTATCTGAGAGGCGCAACCGAACCTTGATGGACATGGTTAGGTCGATGATGAATCATGCAACTCTTCCAAAATCCTTTTGGGGCTATGCACTTAAGACAGCTGTTTACTTGCTAAACAGAGTCCCGACCAAGGTAGTCTCTACTACTCCGTATGAGATATGGAATAGTAAGAAACCTCACTTAACTCACCTTAAGATATGGGGTTGTCCTGCTTATGTGAAGCGGGTTGTATCAGACAAATTGGATGCTAAGTCTGATAAGTGTCTATTTATTGGATACCCTAAGGAAACGAAGGGATACCAATTCTATCATCCCTTGGAACAAAAGGTGTTTGTTTCAAGGCATGCTGTATTTCTGGAAAAAGAGTTTCTTTTACAAGAAAACAGTGGGAGTGACATTGAACTTGATGAAGTTTAAGAAACTTCAATAGACATTACAGAGACACCTGGTCTAGATCCACAACCGATAACTCATAGTGATGAACTATTAGTTGAACCTAAAACAACACCACCTCTTCGTAGGTCTGATAGGACACGCAATATTCCAGAGAGATACGGATTTCTCGTAAGTGAATCGAACGACGTGTTACTCATAAGCGATGATGAACCTATCAGTTATGAAGATGTTCTGAAAAGTTCAGAAAGGAACAAATGGCTTGAGGCCATGAAGTCGGAAATGGATTCCATGTACGAAAATCAAGTATGGGACTTGGTTAACCCACCTGAAGGGATTAAGCCCATAGGGTGCAAGTGGGTTTTCAAGAAGAAAACCGACATGGAAGGTAATTATGCTTAAATCCATTCGGATGCTCCTAGCCATAGCAGCTCATTATGATTATGAGATATGGCAAATGGATGTGAAAACAGCTTTCCTTAATGGAAACCTGCTTGAGGATGTAAACATGATACAACCTGAAGGTTTCACATCGGTTGATAAAACCAAAGTATGCAAGCTTCGACGATCCATATATGGACTGAAGCAAGCATCCAGGAGCTGGAACATCCGTTTTGATGAGACAATCAAAAAGTTTGATTTCTCACAAAATCCTGACGAACCTTGTGTGTACAAGAAGGTTAGTGGGAGTGCAGTCGAATTCCTAGTATTATATGTCGATGACATTTTACTTATAGGAAACGATATATCAGTTTTACAAATAGTTAAAATTTGGTTGTCCAAAACTTTCTCCATGAACGACCTGGGAGAAGCAACCTACATCCTTGGGATTAGAATCTATAGAGATAGATCAAAACGGTTGCTTGGTCTTTCGTAGTCTACATATATAGACCGAGTGCTAAAAAGGTTTAGCATGTCGGAATCCAAGAAAGGTTACCTTCCCATCAGGCATGGGATCAACCTTTCAAAGTCTATGTGTCCGCGCACAGAAGACGAGAGGATTTGCATGAATAAGATTCCCTATGCATCCGCAATAGGATCTATCATGTATGCTATGTTATGTACTAGGCCCGATGTATCATATGCTCTGAGCGTCACGAGCAGATACCAGTCTGATCCAGGAATGGATCATTGGGCAGCTGTTAAGACAATCCTTAAGTACTTAAGAAGAACTAAGGATGTATTTCTAATATATGGAGAAGGAGATTTGATAATACGTGGGTATACAGATGCCAGTTTCCAGACAGATAAGGATGACTCCAAATCGAAGTCTGGATACGTATTTACTTTGAATGGAAGCGCAGTAAGTTGGAAAGGTTCCAAACAAGACACCATAGCGGATTATACCACGGAAGCAGTTTGGATCAAGAAGTTTGTCTCGAAACTTGATGAGGTTCCAACCATTGATGAAGCAGTGCCGGTTTACTGCGACAACAATGGAGCTATTGCATAAGCAAAGGAACCAAGGTCTCATCAGCGATCCAAACACGTGCTTCGACGCTATCATCTGATCAGAGAGATTATAAGTAGGAATGACATACAAATTGAGAGAGTTCCCACTGAAAGGAATATAGCGGATCCTTTAACTAAGGCCTTGCCTCAAAGCAAGTTTGAGGGACATGTTAGAGCCTATGGTATTGGGTACCGTAGCGATTGGCATTAGGCCAAGTGGGAGTTTGTTAGTGATATGAGAGAAGTGTCCTAAGGCAATCGCCTTATGATGTAAACATTTATATTAATAAATGATAATTCACTATTTGAGTATACATATCTGTGTATTTGATTGAGATCTTAAACTCATCTACTGAATGTTCGCAATACAACTCACAGCATAAGAGAATTTGTGATGGGATCACAACTAGTGATTATCTCTAAATGTGCAAATGTGAAGTATTGAAAATATCCCTAGTCGATGAATTGATAAAAACGGACACTATCAATTCTGTTGAGACTAGCATGGGTTATTCTCTAATCAGCTGATTCTCACTGGCTGGTGACATTGGGATGTCCGGAGATAAACATGGATGCTAGTTAAGGGAACTAGTTCATTGGAGTGACTAGCTGTAAAACTTCATATGGTTATCTATAAAGATATGTCAATGAAGTTCTTACTGCAGCTTAAGTGCGATGTTCCTTTGACTTGCGGTGTTCAAGTCATCTTGGTCATGGAGACTTATACTTTAACATCTTAAGCAAGCATCTCCAAGGAGGTGTGGACCCAGGATGATTGGGTATAAGCCGAAGTGCCCGAAAATGTTTGAACAGCCTACAAAGGATTCACCACTCCTTGCGAGGAGATGTATACCCAGGCCTATCGTCGGATTGTTACTCAAAACCTCTGGCCAGAGTAAATCATGTTTAAAGTGCGAGTCTCTTACATGAGAGTAATTAGAAATCCAAAAGGACGAGAAAGACACTACTTGGGCTAGGTGTGACGTAGTCAGCCTAGTGGGGACTGACACCATAGACCGTGTCCTGAACCAAGTGGGTATAAGGTGGTGAAGGGAATGGGGCACGATTCATTAGAGCTGCTGAAGGGTTTCAGAATAATTTCTTCTGAGGTCAAACCGTTGATCTTTCGATTAATTGGGGATCATGATGTACTACTAGGTGCCACTCATGATCGTTCTATAATTAGTTAATTATAGACGACCAACATAAATTGAAAGTCTATTTAGTCACACGCACTACGAGTAATCCGAGGGATTTAAAACGAGTTGAAAATTGGATTTTCCGATCAAGAGAAATAAGTCGAATCTGAGTTAGTCAGAGGTGCAATGGAAGCTAAAAATGGCTAAGTCTTTTGAAGGCTCTTTGGGCGAATTAAATGAATTTAATTCGCGGCGGTTCGGCTTGGTTTGGCCGGCCAAAGAGGGTGCCAAAACCCCTTTGGTGGCCGGCCACAATAAGAGGAGAAAACCAATTAATTTTGGTTTAATTAATAAAATAAATCTAGTGCGATTTATTTTATAAATTATGGATAAATAAATTTGTATAAAGAAATTTATATAAATAAATTTATAGAAATTTATTCTTTTATGGAAGATTAAAATAATCCATGAATTGGTTTATTTTAATTTTATAAAATCAATTATGAATTGATTTTTTCATAATAAGAAAGTTTATAAATTTCTTATAAAAATTTATTCCATAATTTAAAGAGAAGAAGAATTAGTTTTATTATAAATTAGTTTATAATAAAGACTCGGTTTAAACGGAATAATTAATAAGAAAATTTATAAGATAAATTTCTTATAACTAATTCCGTTAATTCCGTTAATTCGATTTAGAGGGAGACTTAGCAAAGGAGTTGCTACTATATAAAGGAACCAAAGGCTAGCCCTTAATTCCAATCAAGAGATTAATTATTCTCTCCCTCTCTCTCTTAATCTCTCTTCTCCTCTCCCTCTCCCTCTCTTGCCTAGGGCCGGCGCCCAACCTTGTGGTTTAGGGCCGGCGCACCCAACCTACATCCAAGGTGAAGTTGGCGTGAGCTATCAAGAAGAAGGAGAACCCGAACACGAAGAAGAAGAAGCGGATAGCGACTCCTCTCTTCTCGGAATTCGATTCTGTTACTTCGTTGGTTAGTTTTCCATTATTTTCTCTTATTCTTCTAGTTGTGCCTTCCGAGAATCTAGTAGTTCTCGTCGGCACAAAACTCGTGACTTTGCGAAGTCATCCCGAAGAAAACTCGGCGTGGACGCGAATAGAGGCGGAGCTTCCAAGGGACGCTACGGTTGGATCTCGTCCCTTACTTCGAGTTACGAGAGGTATAATGTAAATTAGTTTACTTTTCCGCAAAGTTTTATTTTATGATTATGTCAACACACCATAAGGTTGCATACTAGATACGAAGTTAAAATAATTTAGGAAATTATTTTATGCAAATTCTTCCGCTGCACGTAAAAATTTAAAATTTTATGAACTCGTATCCTTGTCGACATGCACCCGGTCCCAACAGTTGGCATCAGGTACATTCTCCCGAGAGGAGTAGGTGAGGACGCGTTCCCCGTCGAGAGGGAACAGTAGGCGTCGGTTCGACCTAGGGCTCCATTTTGGAGGCCCAAAGTCAGAACCAAGATAGCTAAGGCTGTATAAACATAATACTCTATTATTTTATATTGTTTTGGACTAACCCTGGATGCAGGACCGAAGGAACGTGTGTCTGCAGCTCAGAATGCCTAAAGGAGAGAGGCAAGTAGCTGAGCAGGGCGCCCTCAGTGTCCTGGGCGCCCCCAAGGGGAATACAAAACAAGCAAAGCAACAAAGGCTTCGGCTAATCACTGACCGGGGCGCCCCCAGCAGCCAGGGCGCCCCCAGCAGCCAGGGCGCCCCGAATGCCCAGGGCGCCCTCAGTGCCCAGGGCGCCCCGCGCCTACGCCAACGAAGCCGATTACCCTTATCCAGCCGAGAAGCCCGCACTGAAGGAGTCAAGCAGGGCGCCCCCAGCGTCCAGGGCGCCCCCTGTGTCAAACCTCATCCCTATTCGAGTGGGATAGAGGTTGACCGAGCGAAGCTCGGATCGCGTGACACGTGGGGGGCGCCCCTGACGTCCAGGGCGCCCCGAGGTGCTATAAATAGCACCCAACGCCCAGGCTTTCGGCAACAACTTCAATTCAACGCTACGACGCTCTACTGCTCCCGCGCTCTACTCCGGAAACCTCCCAACATGAGCCGACGACGTACCTCCACTTCTAAAAGTCAACCTACCTCGGACGTCGGTAACAAAAGAGCGATCTTTTAATTTTGTGCTTATTACACTACTATTGTAATCAATTCTTGTAAACTATTTTTGCGCCTCATATAGAATTACCCAAAGTAAACGGTCAACGACCGTGGGCCTTGGAGTAGGAGTCGACTTAGGCTCTGAACCAAGTAAAAAATAACTGTGTTTGCGTTGTGTGTTTTTATCTTCCGCTGTGCAATTTCTCTTATTTTAAATTCGAACGTTTTCCGATATTCACCCCCCCTCTGTCGGTTCTCTCGATCCAACAATATTCTGTTCAGTTTATTAGTCGACTGCCCCTGGGGCAGTCGACTGATCCGTAGGTTTAAAAAGAAAAAGACATATTGGATAATAAGAAATTGTAAAATTGAAAACATAGGAAAGGATCATGTTTCCTTATGAGATCTTATGTCATGGTTTGATATTATATGGTTTGAAGGTCATAAATTGCTATTGGATAATAGGATATGACTTTGAATTAACACCCCTGGTTATGATGTCATGCTCCTTGAATAAAGTTTTGCCTCATGAGTTAATGGTGATTGTATGAAATGAGGCTCTATGGATATCATGGAATTTAAGGAAGATTATAAGTGCATATGTATCTAGGGTTAAGAGATAAGAAAAAGGGGGTTTTATCATGATTAAGGACATATAAGAAAAAGGGGAGAATTGAAGGCAGTTATGTGTATGAAATGTTAATGAATGGAGTTGGCAAACATATGAAATTATGTCTAGATTTGAAAGTTGATACAAGATGACCATTTTGAGGAAATTAGAGTTTGTACCAAAAGTCAAGTATATTTGATATTTTTCATGGAATCAAAATTTTCTAGGATAGGGTATATCCTAACAAATGTGCTTGCAAATTTTTAGATTTTTCCGGGTTTTCTAGAATTTTTTAAGAGTTTCTGAAATTAGGCTGGAATTTCAGAAGTTGACTGTACCAGTTGACTGCCCAGAGGGCAGTCGACTGGTAAGTCTGTGTGCTGATTTCTGAGGGGTTTTTCAGAAATAAAGTAAGTTCTTTTTGGCACTAGGGGTAGGGTTGCTTGGGGCAATCCTTTGATGGTGTCAAAAGAGGAAGAACTTGGGGTGTTGAGTTAGGTTTAACTTGACAAAAGAATGGATGGTGTTAAGTTAGGGTAGAACTTAACTTGGTGATATGATGTTAAGTTGAGTAGAACTTAACTTGGTGTTGGGTGTGAGAATTGAAAATTGGGAGATGGCATAGGTTAAGGGGGAGGTTGCCTCTTGTTGCTATGTCTTGATTTTCATAAGTAGTTTTGAATTTTGTGTCAAACTTGGGAATGGTGATAGATACATTGTTGAATGTATTTTTCTAAGTAGGTATGGGTACCACAAACTTCTCCACAAAATTTGAGAATTTTTGGAGGTCTGTAGAATTTCTGGCACATTTCTGAATTTGGATTCAGAAAGCTGAAATTGGGTTTTTCAACGTGCCAGTCGACCGCCCTTAGGGGCAGTCGACTGATACAGGCTGAGTGGATTTTCAGCCATTGGAAAATATCAAATTGATAAGAAACAATTGTGGAACCTTGTGGGAGGTTAGTACACGGTGTTTATGATTATTAGGGGTTAAAAGATCCAATGATTGAGATATTGTTAGAGTCTTTTTCATGTATGGCAAAGGGGGAGAAGTGTTGGGTTTAATTTGAGAAACCAAACACGCCTTTGCAAGAAACCCTAGGTTTAGGGGAAGCTTAGATAAAGGTGGAGCATGGTTGCTCCATTCTTGGCGTAAGGGGAACCTTGGAGAGGTTTTTAAAAAGCTTTTGTAAGTCCAATGTAGGGGGAGCCTTGGGATAGGTTTTAAAAAGCTCGTTTTGGTGAAAATTCCTAACTTGGGAAGGTTCGGTGTGGGGATGCCTTGGGATAGGATCTGTGATTGTTTGCATTGTATATGCATTGACGGTGTAAGTCCAAGGTGGAGCCTTGGCAACGTAAGTCTAAATGTTTGTTTAGCATTGTTATTGCTATTTGTTGCTATTTGTTTTCCCTAACTTAAACGTATTGCCAAATATCAAAAAGGGAGAGATTGTTGAGGCAATCTATGGTCCGGAGTGACCGTGTGTTTTGATGTTTGGGCAAAGGGTTTAAGTTAGGTTTACCCTTGTGATCTAATATGTGTATGTGTGTGTGCATGATTTACAGGTTACACATATTGACTTGGCTGGACGGCTTCGGTACAGTGAAGGGTGGCATGGAGACAAGCTAGAGACTTGTGTGCACCCGAGGGACCATGGTATAGTAGGGACGATAAGCCAAGGGGCGCAGACTTCGAGGCATACGTGAAGGATGGCATGGAGACAAGCTGGAGGCTTGTGTGCATCCGAGGGACGGGAGCCAAAGATGAAGAGGGCGCGAAGGCAATAGTCGAGCCTGCTGGTGAAGAGTCAACTGAGTCATGAAGGGACAAGAGCCGAGGGAGGAGGACTCCAAGGGCAAGCCGGGAAGTGGACTTCAATGGGCACACATGAAAGGTGGCATGGAGGTAAGCCAAGGAAAGGCTTGTGTGTGCATCCGAGGGACGATAGCCAGTGGAAGAGGACTTCAAGGGGCACACACGTAGATGAGGGTCTTCGGAGTGAGGAGAAGTGTGTTTGTAAGCTAGGCAGTCGACTGGGAATATAATAGTCGACTGCCAGCAAGCACAGAAACTCACAGAAGGTTTCTGACCCCTGGACCAGTCGACTGGTAGTGACTGGTTAAGTCGGCTGAAAATTCGAACGTTGAGCTGTAACGGTTGATTTTCAGTGGGACCGGTCGACTGCTCTGGGAGCAGTCGACTGGTCGGGTGTTTTCAGCCTTGAGTTCTATTTAAGAGAACTCGGTTTTGGCTGAGGACGTCTGACGAAACAAGCTTGGTTAGGGCTTGTTAGTAGTCTTAGTGCTCAAAGAGTGTACTTGGGTTTGTGGTGAGGTTTCTCCACCCACAAGGAGCTACACGAGCTAGTCTGAGGGCATCTGGGGAGTGATCCGCCGAAAGATCGAGGGATCGTCCACCTCACGGACTGTCGTGGAGTAGGAACTTCATCTCCGAATCACGTAAATAGGTTTGTTAGCATTGTTTAGTTGTTAGTTTTGTTTTATTGTATTTCCACTTGCGCACTAACAACGTAGGTAGAGAAGAAAATCGAGAAATTGCTATTCCCCCCTCTAGCAAGCCCTACATCGATCTAACACATCTTACTTATAGAAAACATAAAATAGATATAGTTTTTTTTATACGAAGGTTGATTTCTATAGGACAATTGTTACCTATCAATCCTGAGATTGATAGGACATTTAGAAGGAAAAGAAGGGATTTACAAAGACAATTGATAGAAGTGGAAGAGCAAGAAACCATTGCACACGACAATACCAACAACAAGCCTCTAAAGGACTATGTTACACCTCATGCTAGAGGATACAATTCTGGCATCAATAGGCCTTTGATAGAGGCCAACAATTTCAAGCTTAAGCCAATATTTATTTCTATGGTGCAACATCATTAATTTGGGGGAGGAGCTTCTGAAGACTCCAATTAGCACCTTAAGGCTTTCTATGAGATATGCCAATTAAGATGAATGGGGTCCCGGTTGACACAATGATGTTTCTTCTATTTGGATTTTGTCTAAGAAACCAGATAAAAGCATGGTTGAATTCTTTACAAGCCAATAGTATCACCTCCTGGTCTCAATGCGAGCAGGCGTTCTTGGGAAGGTTTTACCCTCCGAGCAAGACTGGCTATATGAGGAACCTGATAGTAAGCTTTAGGCAGAGCGACACTAAATCACTATATGAAGCTTGGGGCCAATTTAAGGGGATGCTTAGGTCATGCCCATATCATGGATTTAAAAGATGGTTAGTGGTGCACACTATTTACAACAACATCAATTACCAGACCAAAGTATCCTTGGATTCTATAGCCGATGGTGCTTTGATAAATAAGTGTCTGGATGAAACTGAAGCGATAATTGAAAGTGTGGCACTTAGTAATCATCAATGGGCTTTAGAGAGAAGTGGGAATCCAACTAGGTCCCCAGGAAAGTACAAGGCTGAAGTTATTGATCTAATTTCTACAAAGTTTGATGTCCTGATACAGAAGTTTGAGTCAATTAATGTCAACCCAGTGAATGCATAGTGACTACATGTAGGGTATGTGGAAGCATGGAACATCAGAAGGAATGCTGCCCACTTAGAGCTGCAACATCTTAGTTAACTTCTATTGAACAAATAGATTTAGTTGGTACCTTCAATTAAAGGCAAAATAACCCTTATTCGAATATATACAACCCGGGATGGAAGAACCACCCAAATTTCTCTTGTCGAAATAACCAAGAACAGGGGGTAATCAATGAGTTTCAAATAAAATGCTCAACCCTCAAGGACGGATCAGTTTCTTGAAGAATTGCTAACAAACCAAAAGGAGATGAACAAGGATATTAAGCAACTCAATGAAAGATTAGATAACAGAGAAAAACATCTGAAGATACTTGATAACCAAGCGACCCAAATTACTAGTACCACTTCAAGAACATAAGGAACATTCTTGGGGAAGGGTGAAACGAACCCCATAGGACACTGCAACATGATAGAGCTAAGGAGTAGACGGACCTTAGGGAAGCCCCAAGTGACTGCTCAAGAGGGGACCAAAGATAATGGAATATCTTCTTCATCCTTCCCTATCGTTGAATCAACTCGGGAGAAGGAGGAGATTGAAAAGCTTCCATCAAGGAGTAATGTCCAACAAGTCTCTTTTCCCCAAAGGCTCATCAAGGCCAAGAAAGACGAAGAATTTGCCAAGTTTTTAGAGAAAATTAAGGAAATATGCATTGAGATTTCTCTTATGGGCACACTACACCAAATGCCCAAGTTTGTGAAGTTCACGAAGACAATCATCTCCAACAAGCGTAAACAGGCGATTATGAGAGGTGGCACTAACGGAAGAATACAGTGCACTTTTGCTCAACTCCCTTCCACCAAAGCTCCAAGATTTGGGTAGCTTCTCCATCCCGTGTAAGGTTGGTACGACAATTTTTGGTAAGATTTTTTGTGACCTTGGAGCCAGTGTAAATCTCATGCCCTATTTAATTTGTAAGAAACGTGGTTTGAATAACTTGAAATTAACCACGATGGCACTACAATTGACAGATAATTCTTGTAGATACCCACTTAATATCATAGAGGATATGTCAATAGAGGTGTAGAGCATTAGTGTCCCCATTGACTTCATGGTATTAGACATGGAAGAGGATTCGAAGATCCCAATCATCTTAGGGAGATCTTTCTTTACAATGGCTGGAGCTATTATTGATGTTAAGAATCATAAGCTGTTATTGAGGTAATCCCAATGATCCGGAGTAATCATGTTATTGGTGCCCGGTTGGTTTTGATATGATCAACCAAGTTAAGTTAGGTCATGTTGTGATTTTGATCCCTCTGTCTAAGTGTGCAGGAATTTAACAACGGAGGAAGATGAGCGTAAGATGCAGTGGACGAGAACGATTGCACGGGGAAGTGAGTCGACGAGCTCGGTGCATCCGAGGGACGTGAAAGCTGCGGAAAAGTATGTCGGTGGAGCGAGAAAGAGGTGTTCGACGTCCGAGGGACGAGAAGCCGTAAGGAAGGACACTTGAGGGGCGAAAGACCGGAGTCGGGTTCGGGTGAGCCTAACTTCGGTTGTCCAGAAATCATCCAAGAAGACTCGCTGGAGATTGGTCAGCAAACTGCTGACTACACCTGACTTGGGTGCCCCTATGCATAAGGATGTCCGGGCTCTCGAGCACCTGTATGCATAAGGGTGCCCAAGCACTCAGGCGCCCTTGTACATACAAGCGCCCGGGAGCCTATTGTATCCACCCAGTTAGCCGTTTATGATCATTGTTTATTGGATAACACCCAAGCCACGTGTTAGGCGCCCTCAAGCACTCGGGGTATAGTGACATGCCAGCAAATGGATAGAACTGACCGAGGTTATAAATAGGTCCCTAGAGCTCAGTTCTAAATGATCAATCAACTGAAACGAATTCTTTCTTGTTTTCTAGTTTCCTGTGCTTTAAAGTTTATAAAAGGCTTCTCCACCAGAAAGAGATTTTGATAGTGAGCTTTAACCGTCTTGGATTAGCAACCACCTAGGTTGCAACCAAGTAAATTTCTATGTTAGCCTTTTACTACTTCAATTAGTTTATGTTTATTTTATTTTATTGTTGCAACTAATCTCGAATCTTTGTGAGCTGCACAAAAGATTTATTTTTATTTTACAGCGGCAATTCACCCCCTTCTTGCCAGTCCACATCGATCCAACACATGTGTTTTGATGTTTGGGCAGGATACACATAGACTCAGGTTGATGACTTTGGGTCCAGTGAAGGATGGTGCATCCGAGGGATCATGGACAAGGCAACAACGATGAGATGAGGGAAGTGCACTTCGAGGCATATGTGAAAGATGACATGGAGACGAGCCGCGGACTTGTATGCATTTGAGGGACGAGAGTCAAAGTGAAGAAGGCTCGAAGGCAACAGGCCAAGGCTGCAATGAAGAGTTAAGTGAGTCATTAGGGATCGTGAACCCAACAATAAGGATCGAGGTCAAAGGAAGCTCCAGAATGCAACACGTGAAAAATGGAGAGGCAACCGAGGGATGCTAGATTGATAGAGGAGGCTAGAAGGCTAGGTATAGGTTAGTCGAGCGAGGATGAGTACTGAGTGAATGTTCTCATGGTTGAAACCCTAGGTTTAGGGTTTTACCAGTCGACTGGTATGAGATCAGTCGACTGGTTGAGGGCATAGAAAGATCAGTCGACTGATCTTTCTGAACAATCGACTAGTGTCGGCTGAATTCAAATGTTAGGCTGTAATATTTGAATTCTATAGTTGTCAGTTGACTGGTGTTGGCAACAATCGACTGGTAACGGTTGGATCAACAAATGAGTTTTATTTAAGAGGACTCGTTTTGCTTGAGCAAGCTTGATGAAATAGGACTTGGTTAAAGGCTAATTTAATAGTCTAAGCTCTTAGAGGTCTTGTGCGAAGTTTAATAGTCTAAGCTTAGACTATTAAACTTTACATCAAGCTTAGACTATTAAATTAGCCAAAGAGTAGACCGACTGGCTAGCAAGCTTGATGAAATAGGACTCAAATTTTCTTAGGTCGTCTTTGGTGTTTAAGATGTAAACTTTACATCCAAAGACCCTAAAATAGTGGACTTGGGGTACCCTTCCATTCCAAAGTTCAAAGGGTGTTTTTCCTAAAAACCTATGTACCAACACCCGGTTTTGGATATAGCAAGCGGTGTTAACCGCTTCGGCCCAAAAATAGCTAGGAAGAGAATATGCATTAAGCATAGTCCTAGCAGCTTCTTGTAGGGCTCGGTTTTTCCTCTCAACTACCCCATTTTGTTGAGGAGTCCTAGGGCATGAAAACTCATGCTTGTACCCATTTTCAACACAAAATTGTGTGAAACTAGCGTTTTGGAACTCCCCACCATGGTCACTCCTAATTCGGTTTATTTTGATGTTCTTTTTATTTTCTACCCTTTTACTAAATCCTATAAATATATCTAGGGTATCATTCTTATGTTTCAAGAAATAGACCCAAGTAAACCTAGAAAAGTCATCTACTATTACTAAGCAATACTTACTCCCTATAAGTGATGGAGTACTATGGCAATCAAACAAGTCTATATGTAAAAGTTCTAAAGGCAAGGAAGTGGTAATTAAAGTTTTACCTTTGTGTGATGCTTTGGATTGCTTACCCTCTTGGCATGCATCACACAACTTGTTCTTTTCGTACTTGATCATTGGGAGCCCCTTCACCAATTCTTCCTTGGCCACTCTTGCAATGTTCCTCATGTTGACGTGTCCAAGTCTCCGGTACCATAACCAGCCTTCTTCTTCTTTGAACATGAGACACTTAACAACATTGTTAGTAGCATAAGATAGATCAAGATAATACAAGTTTGCCTCTCTAAACCCTTCTAATATGATAGTGTTTGAGTCACTTTGCCTTATTACACATTTCTTAGCATGAAATTCTACTCTAAACCCGGCATCACATAATTGACTTACACTTAATAAATTAAACTTCATATCCTTAATTAAAAGTACCTTATGAATTGAAATAGTGAGAGATACCTCAATTGTTCCCCTACCAATGATCCTTAACTTTCCACTGTTCCCAAAGGAGACCGTCCCTTCTCTTAAGTAGCTAATAGTGGTGAACTTGCTCACATATCCAGTCATGTGTCTTGAGCATCCACTATCTACTTGTAACGCCCCAAAATTTTCCCATATAGAATGTTATGAAATATCATGAAATTCATGAAATAGTATTATGGATATCAGGAAATATTATGAATGCATGAATATGAAACATTATGAAATTCATGAAATAGTATCATGGATATTAGAAAATATTATGAATTCATGAATATGAAATATTATGAAATTCATGAAATATTATTATTCTTATGAAAAATTATGGATTCATGAAATATTATTAATATTATGAAATTTCATGATGGACTTGGCTTAATGGGCTTTGATATGGATTAGTGCAAAATGTGATAAAAAGGAGAAAGCAAGGATTGAACCTTGAACCTCCTAGTTGCACTCATCATGTCATAACCAATGAACCAAGCAATGTTTCTTGTAGAGGGAATAAGAAACATGCTTGTTAAAAGCTAGGGAAGTGAAGAGACATGTCTCTTCATGAGAAAAGTATAAATAAGGGAAGTTGGAATAACTTCCTCTTCTTCTTCTTCTTCCTCCCTCTCATCACCGAAATCCCCTTCTCTTCTTCTCTTTTCATTTTCGAAAAAAAAGTGAACCCTAGGGTTTTAACCCTAGGGAATTGGAAGGAGAAAGGAATCCATTGAAGGTTCTTGCCCTCTACTAGGGCCAAGGTTGCTAGAGAAGACTAACAAGGGAAACTCTCATCTTCTTCTTCTTTAAGGGTACCCTAAGATTTTAAGAGGAGAAGAAATTCAAGCGAAAGGATGTAAGTATCCCCTCGCCTGCAGTGTAATTGTTATGCATGGTTCTTGTTGTTTTCTTGTACAAAAGAATTAGGGTTTTCCCTTTGTAAGTTTCGGCCACCTCCTTTAGGAGAGGCCTTGGTTACTCTTTAATACATGAGAAGATCCCTTGAGACTTAGGGTATATAGGTATGTTGATTTTCTTTATGATGTTGTGAACAAAAACTAGGGCTCTACCCTTATGTGACTTTCGGCCAAAGCATGAAGCAAAGAGGGTTTTAAGGTTGAATGATTCCTATGATATATCCATGCTTAGTAGTGTAGACAAAATGCTTGTATAAATGTTGGTGTGAAGATTTGATTTCAAGAAACCTAGTTTCCCTTACCCTTGAGTTTCGGCCAACCCTAGAGGGATTAGAGATTAGGGTTGCATAATTATCTTATGATGATATCTATGTTTAATAAGTGGCATGATAGGTATGTGAGATGTTTGTGTAAATGCTTGTATGAATGTTGATTCAAAAACCCTAATTTCCCCTACCCTACACCATTCGGCCAACTCCCTAAGGTTAGGGTTTGTGAAGGTTAAACTACCCTAGGAGATATGCTTATGTTTGGGAATAATGATATGTATATGCATGTGATGTTTAAGGGAATGTTTGATAGGAAAACTTAACCTTTCCCCTAGCATGTGATATTCGGCCAAGCATAGAACATTAGGTTTGTGAAGCTTGATTACCCCATGATGTATGCTATGCTTAGAATGATATATGATGGATATAGATATGATACTTGTATGTGATGTTTGATGTCAAAAACCTAAGCTATCTCTACTTTGACTTTCGGCCAAGACCTTAGGTTTAGGGTTAAGAAGAACTCGATTAACTCATGAAGTATGCTACCACTTTCTATGACAGGAATATGATTTATGTGACCAATCTTGTCATATATAAGTTTGTGTAAGTGGTTGAAATATGACATATGTATGAGCATGTTTATATAGCCCACGTGGCACCCTTTATGAATTGCATGTGATGTGTATGATAAAATGCTTGAAAGGATACTCCACTAAGTATGGGATCAAGAGCACCCCTTATGTTGCGTGGTGTGTCCCTACGGGATCATGAGCACCCTTGAAGAGTGGTGTGTCCCATAAGAGTGGATTTGGAGTATTCCTTAGCATATATGTAAAAACATGTAAAGTATTTTACTTTATGAATGGGCTTGTACCGGACCGAAGTATGGGTCCAAGGGATGGGCACCTTAAGAACGCCCCGGTTCTGGACTACCGACTATGCTGTCCACGGTTCTGGCACTACCGTAGCTATGCAACAGGGGCACCTTAAGAACGCCCCGGTTCTGGGACTACCGACTATGCTGTCCTTACCCTAGTAGGTCGGGGCTCGCTACCTCGTATCTACTTAGGGATGCGCGGTTATGATGTATGTATGTGGTACAAGCCGGGGACCCCCAATGATGATACGATGATATTTAAGTATTTAAAAGTATGATTTTAAAAGTTAAGCATCCTTATGTATATGCATTCCATACTTTATACTGCTTGCTTAGAAACTTTGATGTTTAGTATGCTATGATGAACTCATGCTTATGATTTATGATGTGTACATGTTGTATGCTTTCGTATGGATTTTGCGAGTAGGACAGGATCCTTACTAAGCATTTGTGCTTACTAGTTTATGTGTTGTCTTATGATGCAGATAAAGGTAATGGACACTTAAACTAGAGGAAGAGGCAGGTGGGCTGAAGATGTGTGGGGTGGTGGCTCGGGAAAGAAATATTTCTATATCTACTTTATCATGTTTATGTTTATGTTTCCTTGACAATAAGTGTTAGTGATTAGGATTGACATAGCATGATAGTGGTTACCCTTGGAGGTCTCTTATACTTGATTATGTTCTGAGTTACATTACTAGTGAACTTATCATGTTATAGAATGACTTGATAGTTAAACAAGCATACTCAGTCCTTAGCCCTTGCGTTGTTGTTTTAATGCCATGCTAGAAGATAGAAAAAAAAATAAGTATGATTAATTATTACGTAACCCCGCCCCGAGAGTAGATATAAGGGCGGGCGTTACACTACTATCCACAAGGTTGGGGCCTCCTTCACTTTTACCTAAACACGAAAAACACATTCTTTTGGTACCCATATTTTTGATCCAGAAGCATCATTTAAAAATTTCTTAGGTACCCATGCCTTCTTTGTGGTTCCCCTAGCCCCTAGTCTCCTAGATGCACCAATCCTACCGGTAAGTGAGACGAATGCTACTTCCTTAGTTTTAGGCGTATAACCCAGTCCGGCTTTGTTATATACAGCCCTTTGATTGTTTATGATCATGTCTAGGTTACTAGATCCTACTTGGAATTTCCTTAGGGCCTTTGTGAGGTTATCTACTTGTTGCCTTAACTCCTTATTTTCATTTTCAATATGTGAAACATGTGAAGAGGTAGAGCTAGCATGCAAATCTTTAAGTTTAATAGCTTCTACTCTAAGCATGACAATTTCTTCCTTAAGGTCCTTAATTCTACTTTTAGCCTTAGCTAAATCCATGTTTGTGCTAGAAATAATTTTCACTAAGGTAGAAGAGGGTAAGTGGTATACCTCACTTACCGAAGCTTTTGACTCTGATGATGATGAGGTGGAGGAGCTCTCATCTTCACTGCTTGAGCTTCGTTCATCGTCTGAAGAGTTTGAATCATCTTGTGCCATAAGAGCGAAGTGGGAGACTTGCTCTTCTTCTTCCTCTGAGGATGAGAGATCGTCCCAAGTCGCCTTGAGGTTCGTGGCACTCTTCTCCTTTCCCTTTGACTTCTTCTTGTCATTCTTCTTCTTCTCTTCCTTCTTGTCCTCCCTCTTCTTCAACTGGGGACACTCGTTCTTCATATGTCCCTCTTGATGACAGTTGTAGCAGATTATCTCCTTTGCCTTACCCTTACCTTTGGCCCCTTTCCTAGCATATGATTTGTTAGAAAAACTTTTAAATGTTTTACAAAATTTCCTTACCATAAAGGCCTCTTGGTCACTGTCCATAGAGGCACTTGACTCCTCTGAGTCCGAGGATGATGAGTAGATCACCTTCTTCTTCTCCTTTCTCCTCTTCTTCTCCTTTTCTGCAACAAAAGCAATACCTTTCTCTTTTGCCGAAATGTTAGCTTGCTCGTGCAGTTCAAATTCACAAAATAGATCGTCTAATTTAACTAAAGATAAGCCCCTCGATACCTTGTAAGCATCAACCATGTGTTGGTGAGAGCCCTAGAGCCGATCATGTAATGATTGTATGGACTAATTTGTATCATATTCCTATGTATAAATAAAGGCATGTTTTATGGTTATTATACTTACGTGTATTTGTGCCAATTAGCTAAGTATAATAATGTCCTTGAGTAGAAGGTTCTTATCTATATCAATCGATTGGTTGAATCGATAGTGAGATGATATAGAGAACACTACTCTAAATAATTCCTAGTCAAGTATTAACATTCTAGGACAATGTTAATACGTAGAGGCTAGCATGTAAGTCAACATGATGACTTGATCTCACAAGTCATGGATATAGAGATATCAAGTTGACACATGGGTATGCATTGGAGAATGTATACTGAATGACCCGCCATGAGAAAGTATCATGGATCGTTATATGAGTGTCATATACTTTCTCATGTGGCTATTAGTATGACTATTAGTCCTTGGACCTGAAGTCACCATGGATTCCTACATAAGGAGTTACGTACTTTGGCTTCGTCAAACGTCACCCGTAAATGGGTGGACTATAAAGGCGATTACTGGGTATGTAACAAATTATGGAGAGGGATGTGAGTGATGTAGATGAGATCTATCCCTCCTATATGAC
The DNA here is from genome assembly GCA_024364735.1 of Boesenbergia rotunda. Taxonomy (NCBI): domain Eukaryota; kingdom Viridiplantae; phylum Streptophyta; class Magnoliopsida; order Zingiberales; family Zingiberaceae; genus Boesenbergia; species Boesenbergia rotunda. The sequence goes on along the minus strand of JAGFNQ010003797.1, from coordinate 252,443 downwards.
GGGAGTGATATCGTATTCTTGATAGAGTTAGACCACAAAGTGCATGGCCATGCCCAAGTGAGTCAATAGGAGATATTGAACTCATTTGATTAGTGTGAGTCTACTTGGAGTTCAAGATATAGATTGACTCGAGGATGACACGGTCTATGCCTCAATTGAGTCAATCTAGATATCATGGATAGAGGGACATTATCATATATTGTGAGAGTCACAATTATTAGTCACAAGGTGATGTTGGATCTCAACATTCTTGTAACTTGGGTAGCAATGATGTGTTGCTAGATACCGCTCATTGCTTATGTTTCTAAGAGGTTAGAAGCATTGCCAACGTTACAAGAACCTATAGGGTCACACGCAAAGGACAAATAGATGGAGAAAAATTGAAGTCAAGTTTGACTTGACTAAATATGGAAAGTCCATAAAAGGCAAGTTTGACTTGACCTAAATCCAAATCAAGTTTGACTTGACTTGGTTCCACTTCAAGTTAGACTTGACATGGGAGAAGAAATGGAGTCAAGTTTGACTTGACTAAATATGGAAAGTCCATAAAAGGCAAGTTTGACTTGACCAAAAAAAAACCACCTCACCTTGAATTGACCAAGTGATGACTTGGCTTGGTTTTTGACTAAATGTGTATGCCACATCATTTCCAAGGTGGTAACCCCTCCCATTTGAATTTGAATTCAAATGGAGGAGGTTATGGCATGTTATGGCCGGCCACTTAATGGCCATTAATGGCCATTAAGTGGCCGGCCACCAAGGGTGAACAAAAAGGGATTTTGGTTCCCTTTTGGGTGTGGCTCTTCTTCTTCCTTTTGAGATTTTCTTTTTGAAGATCTTGCTCTACTTCTCCTCTTGTCGAAACCGAGAAGGTGCTAGCACACCTAAGGTTTTGATCCATCTATTTTTGTTCGCGTGGATACATATAGAGGAGTGTCTGCCTTGATACTCTACGAGATCCGGCGGCTTTTGGACAAGCGGGAAAGCGAAGGGCTACGCATCAAGGGTAATGGTTCTATCATGTAGATCTAATGTAGATTTAGTAGTGAAACTCGTACTCGTAATTTATTTTATGTTCGCACGGATCCCGTGGCCGAACTTCTGGGGTTTCCGCAACGCAAAAAGCGGTTTTTGCGGCCTAGAATGTATAACAGTGGTATCAGAGCCACGTGCGAACCTTGTACGAGTTTAAATTTGTTTTTTTTTGTATTAGATACAAAATTTACAGACAAATAATATTCTGTGATTTTTCGAAATTTATAGTATTTATGGGTATTTTTCTCATAAAGTCGAAGCAACAAGTGTTCGGACACTTGTAGGCTTCACCGATCGAGAAAAACTTTCCGAAACGGAAAGATCTCGCTATAATTTTTCGGGACAGCGGCTTAAGTTGCTATAAGGTGGTTTTGGGACACTCGCGAAATTCATTTCGCGAGTAGGGGCGCTGCCCCTAACCCCGCGAGGGGCATTGTCCCGCAATCGCGCCCGAAAATCGTGTAGCGGGACCGTTACGGAAGGGTAACTCATAATATTGGAAAATTGTCGAAAAAATTATAGAAATTTATTTAAAATACATAATTTGGAATTATGTATGGATTTGTGATGATCATGGCCCAATAAAAACCCAATATGATTGGAATGTGTTGTAATTCATATTACGGTCTGCGTACCGTTTTTGTGGTTGTGCGTGTTGTATAGTGTATGCGACCTGCGAGTCGGCTTCTTTTATTTTATTTCTGTATTTTCTTATTTTGTAATGTCCAAAATGAAGACGGTGGATGGTCCATCCGAAGACGGAGTTATGGAGGAGGCCAACGACACGTGGCGGTCAAAGGAGAAGCTTGGAGAAGCTAACCCTAGGTTGACCGTCAGATCTTCTCATTGGCTTGAGAAGATCGTAGTAGGGCAATGATCAAATCACAAATTAAATTATTTTATATTTCTTGTATGTGATGCATGCTAGTATAAAGTAATTAGAGCCTTTATGTGTATATGATACACCCCTTCTCGATTAGATTAGATCTAATTTAAATCGACTCGTAAATGCCTACCAAGTTTTGATACCTATCACTACCTCGATCATTTGTTGTTGTTGAATCTGCCAAAGCAGAGCAACACATTTAATCTTGGTAGGGTACGGAGGGACAATCTTGGTCCCGCCTATCACGGCTTGGGTGAGAACAAACTCAATCAGATTGAGTGAAACTAGTTAACTCGGTCGGATCGAGTCTAACTATAGGCATATTCCAATCGTTGGAAAGGTAGGATAAAAATCGCATTTATATTAAAACTTGGGCGATTTAGCCAAAGCTAACTCAAGTTTTTATGTAAATGTAAATTTTAATCCTATAAACAAGAGTTGCATAGAGATGTAATCGGTAAATTATTACCTACCGATCGTACTAAGTCTTGGGCGATTTAGCCAAAGCTAACTCAAGGCTTAGTATGATGTGGATCTTGTCCCACTATATTATAGTTAAATTAGATAGAATCTTGTAGCGTGGTTTGACCACATCTATGACTTGATTCTACAAATTTTCTATAATTCAGTGGGAGAATCATTTAATTAAAGGCCTAATTAAATGAAAAAGGAATATGTTATTTAATTTTCTGCATTTTATTGTTGTAGATTGCCATGTCGACAAACGCAAATACTCTCTCCCTGCGATCTGTCCTTGAGAAGGACAAGCTCAACGGAGCAAACTTCCTGGACTGGTACAGGAACTTGAGAATAGTTCTCAAGCAAGAACGTAAACTGTACGTTCTGGAGCAGCCTATTCCCGAGGCACCTCCTGCCAGTGCCACGCGAGCTGACCGTGATGCTCACAAGAAGCATCAAGATGACGCATTAGATGTGTCATGCCTTATGCTCGCAACCATGAACTCTGAGCTTCAGAAGCAACATGAGTTAATGGATGCTTTCGATATGGTTGAGCATCTGCGTCAACTGTATCAAGGACAAGCAAGGCACGAGAGATTTGAGATCTCTAAGGCACTGTTTCAGTGCAAGATGCAAGAAGGGACTCCCGTAGGTCCCTATGTACTCAAGATGATTGGGTACATAGAGAATTTACAGAGATTGGGATTCCCACTGGGCCAAGAGCTGGCCACAGACTTGATCTTGCAGTCCCTACCCGAAAGTTATAGTCAATTTGTCATGAACTGGAACATGAATGAAATTGACAAGCCCCTGCCTGAGATGCTCAGCATGTTAAGAACTGCTGAGCTCAATCTTAAGAAGGCCAAGCCCATTTTGATGGTGCAGAAGGACAAAGGTAAGGGCAAGCCCAAAGGCAAGGGAAAGTCTCAAGCCAAGGGCAAGGGCAAGGGCAAAGCACTGAAACCCAAAGGAGGGGTTGCCAAGGATGCTACCTGCTTCCACTGTGGTGAGACCGGACACTGGAAGCGGAACTGCAAGAAATATATGGAAGATCTCCAGAAGAAGAGAAGTCAGACTTCTACTTCAGGTATTCATGTTATAGAAGTCAATTTGTCTATTTCTACATCATGGGTATTAGATACCGGATGTGCTTCTCACATTTGTACTAATGTGCAGGCGCTGAGAAATAGCAGGGCATTGACAAAGGGCGAGGTGGACTTACGAGTTGGCAATGGAGCAAGAGTTGCTGCTGTTGCTACAGGAGTTTATATGCTATCTCTGCCCTCTGGGCTTGTATAGAGTTAGATGATTGTTATTATGTGCCTGCTCTGACTAAGAACATAGTTTCTGTTTCTTGTTTAGACAAGAAAGGATTTTCGTTTATAATAAAGAACAAATGTTGTTCAGTTTATTTAAATGAAATGTTCTATTGTAGTGCACCTCTGATGAACGGACTCTATCTTCTAGACTTAGAAAACCCTATCTATAACATAAATACCAAAAGGCTCAAGTCTAATGACTTGAACCAAACCTATATCTGGCACTGTCGCTTAGGCCATATAAATGAGAGTCGCCTATCCCAGCTCCATAGAGATGGTTTGCTGGACTCATTTGATTTTGAATCATTTGAGACATGCGAGTCTTGCCTTCTTGGCAAGATGACCAAGACTCCATTCAGTGGACACAGCGAAAGAGCAACCGATTTGTTAGGTCTTATACATAGCGATGTATGTGGCCCTTTCAATGTTGCTGCCAGAGGTGGTTATAGGTACTTCATTACATTTACTGATGATTTCAGTAGATATGGTTATGTGTACTTGATGACACATAAGTCAGAATCCTTTGAAAAGTTCAAAGAATTCAAGAATGAAGTACAAAACCAGCTTGGCAGGAGTATTAAAATACTTCGATCAGATCGAGGTGGAGAATACCTCAGCCATGAGTTCCGTGACTATCTAGCTGAGTGTGGGATTCTGTCCCAACTCACTCCTCCTGGAACACCACAATGGAATGGTGTGTCCGAAAGGAGGAATCGTACCCTATTAGATATGGTGCGATCCATGATGAGTCACACAGATCTTCCTATATCCTTTTGGGGATATGCTCTGGACACGGCAGCCTTCACTCTTAACCGTGTTCCATCAAAGGCTGTAGTAAAGACACCATATCAGATATGGACTGGGAAGAGTCCCCAGATGTCTTTTATGAGGATTTGGGGTTGTGAGGCTTACGTTCGACGTCAAGTCTCAGACAAACTGGGACCCAAATCTGATAAGTGCTATTTTGTAGGATATCCCAAGGAAACGAAGGGATATTACTTCTACATTCCCAGTCAGCACAAAGTGTTTGTGGCGAAGACTGGGGTTTTTCTAGAAAGGGACTTTGTTTCTAGAAAAACTAGTGGGAGTACGTTCGATCTTGAAGAACTTCAAGATATGGACCAAAGCACTGAGGCCTTGATGGAGGTTGAACAGGAACCACAAAGTGTTGTGGATCATGAGGTTGTTACACAAGGAGTTATGGAACAACATCCTGTTCAAGTAGACCTACCTCTTCGCAGGTCTGGTAGGGTACGTCATCAGCCTGAGAGATATTCATTTCTCTTGTCTGATGACAATGACGTTGTGCTCATTGAGAATGAGCCTACAACCTATCAGGAAGCTGTGATGAGCCCAGACTCTGAGAAATGGCTTGAGGCCATGAGATCCGAGATGGATTCCATGTACACCAACCAAGTTTGGACCTTAGTTGATCCACCTGAAGGGGTAAAACCATTGGGTGTAAGTGGGTCTTTAAGAGAAAGACTGACATGGGAGGACTTACGCATACCTATAAGGGTAGACTGGTAGCAAAGGGTTTCAAACAAATTCATGGTATTGACTATGATGAAACCTTTTCTCCAGTAGCGATGTTAAGTCCATTCGGATCATGCTTGCTATTGCAGCATACCACGATTATGAGATCTGGCAGATGGATGTCAAAACCGCGTTCCTGAATGGGAACCTACTCGAGGATGTGTACATGACACAACCTGAGGGTTTTGTAGATCCAAAGCATACTGGCAGAGTATGCAAGCTGCAAAGGTCCATTTATGGACTAAAGCAAGCTTCTCGGAGCTGGAATCTTCGATTCGATGATGCAATCAAACAGTTTGGTTTCATCAAGAATGAAGATGAACCCTGTGTCTACAAGAGGGTTGAAGGAAACATAGTAGTTTTCCTCATATTGTATGTGGATGACATACTACTCATTGGGAATGATATTCCTATGCTTCAGTCTGTGAAGACTTGGCTGGGGAATTGTTTCTCAATGAAGGACTTAGGTGAAGCAGCCTGTATTTTAGGCATCAAGATCTATAGAGATAGATCTAAGAGATTGCTTGGCCTAAGTCAGAGTACATAATTGACAAGGTCTTACTTCGGTTTGCCATGCAGG